>OX451736.1:1753062984-1753642789 GCA_948472305.1 Vicia faba
AAGACCAAAAGAAGAAATACACGCTGGACCCAATCCACCCAAGGTCCAAGGGGTGTAACGACCGTTACACGTCACCTAACCTTGGTGTAACGACCGTTACACCTTGCCAAGCTAGCTCCTCCTCAAAAGAAGGAGTGTAACGACCATTACACTGAGTCTTTCAATCCGTAGCGGTCGATGCGGAGGCAAATCCGGAGGAGAAAATATCTCAACTCCCTGCGCGTCTCCAAGCCTATAAATAGGACCTCAAATCCCCATTTTTAAGAATGTTTTCTTTTCTCTGTTTTTACTGTTACTCTGCCGAATATTTTCCGCATTATTTCTTTCCATTTATTTTACCGATTTGTGGGAGACATCTGATATCAGCCAAATATTCTGTCATAACATTTTCAAGTTTAATTTAAGTATTTTACTTATTTATGCCAGGATTGTCTGAAATGCTTAGTTTATTTAAATTGTTTGATGGTAGTTATTTCTGTTGCACTGTTATTAAATTGTTTAACATGCTAGGCTAAATTTATTTATCGGTATATAAGGTCCTATATCCAACGAGGTTTAGCAATGCCAATTGATCAGTTCCTTTTGAAAAAGAATAATTTTCTGGTTTCAATTACTAGTTCTAAATATTAACAGTTTTGTTACGAGAGTAAAATACAGATAGAAGTTAGGATCAATAAAACGAGAGTTTGAGATAATAACTGGACAGTGGTAATTGTGCATCAACTTAAAATACAGCGCGGGCGCTTTTAAGTTGATTAGGTTTTGTTTATTTCCAAAAACTATTTTTAAACTCTAATTGAAACAGCGAGAGCACTCACTTAGGTTTGATTGTAGGATCTGAATCAATAAACACGAGAGTGTGAGAAGAGGGTTTTCAATCAAATACTTCCTACTGAAAACTGTTTTGTTAATCCGAGTTAGGTCAATGAGTTGCTAAATCCCCAAAGTCTGACCATTAGATATCGATATTCCCCCTTGAATCTAAACTAGATTATAATCAGTTAGGTTCCCTAAACCCCCTATTAATTACATTATTAGCCTTAGATTTACGTAGTAACCTAAGATAACGGTAGTTTGACATTTAGTCCCTTGGGATTCAATAATCTTTAAAGCTACACGCGATAAGACAGTATACTTGTGGTCTAGATTCTTTAAGACTCACAAAGTCGCGATCAAGTTTTTGGCACCGTTTCCAGGGACTAATAAGTCAATATCGTAACTCTTTTAGTTACGCTGTAGAGACTAAGGCACCATTCCCAATTGTATGCCAAGCACTCGCTCTAAAGGTGAAGGCTTAGTGCTACCAATTTCCGAACCTGAGTGCTCTATTACTAGAAGACGCAGAGTAAATGTATCTCGTACAACTCAATCCCCCTCTCAATCTTCTATCCCTGCCAAACCAGTTGAAGAACCAGACATGGGTGATCAGCCACGTCCGCTCAAATCTTATGTTATTCCTTCGCAGGAAGAACCACATAACAGCATTGCTGCTCCTCCGATCGAGGCCAATAAATTTGAACTCAAACCTTCCTTGTTGTCTGCTGTACAAAAAAACCAGTTTTCTGGAGGGTCAATGGACGACCCTAATCTACATTTATCGATGTTTCTGCAATACGCAGATACAGTTAAGAACAATGGAGTCAATCAAGAGGCGATAAGGCTTTGTTTTTTCCCTTTTTCTCGAAGAGACAGAGCCCGAGCCTTGCTCCAGTATCTACCACCTAACTCGATTACCTCTTGGGATGAGTTGAAGAAAGTCTTTCTTGCAAGATATTTCCCACCAAGTAAGACAGCTATGCTAAGATCCCAAATAAGCGATTTTCGATAAAAGGACAGCGAGTCTCTTATTAACGCTTGGGAAGGATACAAAGACATGCTAAGGCTCTATCCACACCATGGCCTAGAAGAATGGTTAATCATCCATACCTTCTACAACGGTCTCCTTTATAATACAAGATTAACGATAGACGCTGCCGCAGGTGGCGCACTTATGGATAAATCCTATGTTGTTGCTTATGCTCTCATAGAAAGTATGGATCAAAACCACTATCAGTGAGGGAGTGAAAGAGGTTAAGCAGACAAAGCTCCCGTAGAGAAAGCACCGACAAAAGGCGGTATGTACGAGATCAACAGTCTTAATAGCGTCCATGCTAAGGTAGAAACTCTCATCCAGAAGATATATAGCTCAACCGCAGTACCTCCAGCCACCGTGGCTGCTATAACTCCGAATTGCAAGATATGCGGAGTACCTAGACATGTTGTTGCTGAATGTCAAATCTTAGCAGGAACCCCCCCCCCCCCCCCCCCGACCAAGTACATTGTGCTCAAGGAAACCCTTACTCGGACACTTACAACCCTGGATGCAAAAATCATCCAAATTTCTATATAGGAACACCAATGTGTTGTATGCGCCTGGCCAAGCACCTGTTGTACCACCAGGATATCAAAAAGCACATGCAACTGCTCCTAATATGCCTAGGAAGTCTAACCTCGAAATTCTAATGGAAAATTTTATAGCTACCCAAGCTCAAACTAACAAGGAATTTCTAAACCAAAATATTCACACTAGTGAGCAAATTAGACAGTTATTGAACAAACTAGATGCTTTAGCCACCCATAACAAAATGCTTGAAACCCAGATTTCGCAAGTGGCCCAACAACAAGCACCTACTGCTGCACCTGCTGGTACATTTCCAGGTCAACCTCAACCAAATCCAAAAGGACATGCTCATGCTATTATATTGCAAAGTGGAACTGAATACGACAGACCAATTGATCTTAGAGCTGAAAACCCAGCCATGTCCCAAAGTTCTAGAAAAACAACCGAGGAGGAAAGTGAACCAAAAAAGAAGGAGAAGATAGGTGATGGAGAGACAGAAGCAAAGGAAAAACCTTATGTGCCTCTGCCGCCTTACAAACCACCAATCCTGTATCCTCAAAGACTTACTCAATCTAGAAGTGTGGGGCAATTTAAGAAATTTGTTGAACTTCTGAAACAATTAAACATCACGATACCATTCACAGAAGCTATTACTCAAATGCCCTCGTACACTAAGTTTCTCAAAGAAATCTTATGAAACAAGAAAAAGATAGAGGATAACGAGAGAATTACACTCACTGCTAAGTGTAGCGCAATCATTCAGAACAAAATGCCTCAGAAGCTGAAGGATCCCGAAGTTTCTCTATACCCTGTAATATAGGTAAGTTTATGCGACTTAGGCACTAGTATCAGTGTTATGCCCCTGTCCATATCCAAAAAGCTTGACATGGAAGAATTAAGACCAACCAAGATGTCAGTACAACTAGCGGATCGCTCTGTCAAATACCCCGTGGGAAATCTAGAAAACGTTCTGGTACGCATAGGTCAATTCTACATCCCTATAAATTTCATTATTATGGACATTAAAGAAGACAGCGTAACCCCTATAATATTGGGAAGACCATTTTTATCCACTGTTAGAGCTATTATAGATGTTAAAACAGGAAAGCTAGCTTTTGAAGTTAGAGAAGAGAAAGTTGAGTTTATCCTGACACAGTTCCTACAGGCCCCAGCTATAGATGATACATGCTATATGTTAGATGTAATAGACGAATAGAAGAAACTCATTTTGAAACCATGAAGATTCTGATGCTCCTAATTTTTGAAGATGATGTTTGGTGTTCCGAATATCTAGATAACGGTTTAAGTGAATGCCTAGCACTGACACCAAATCATATGCCTTGTCCGAAGAAACCCAACTTGGAACTTAAAGTTCTACCCAAAACCCTGAGATATGAATTCCTAGATTCCGAACTTAAAAGACCTGTGATAGTCAACGCATACTTAGGACAAACTGAGACAGAAATACTATTGCATGTCTTAAGAAAATATCCCTCTGCTTTAGGATATAACATTGCTGATCTTAAAGGAATACGTCCTTCCATCTGCATGCATCACATTATGCTGGAAGAAGACTGTAAATCTTCTAGAGAACATCAGAGAAGAATTAACCCGGTCTTAAGCATTATAGTCAAGGATAAAGTAACTAAACTTCTAAAGGCAAGTATCATTTATCCAATCTCAGATAGCCAATGGGTTAGTCCAGTTCACTGTGTACCCAAGAAAGGAGGAATCACAGTCACGACAAATAAAGCGGGAGAACAAATAGCAGAAAGAGTCGTGAGTGGAGCCAGAATGTGCATTGACTACAGAAAAATAAATAAAGCAACTCGAAAAGACCATTTACCTCTACCTTTTATTGACCAAATGCTTGAGCGATTGGCTAATCATTCTTACTACTGCTATTTAGACGATTATTCAGGATTCATTCAAATCCCTATCCACCCTGATGACCAAGAAAAGACAACGTTCACGTGTCCTTATGGTACGTTTACTTATCGGCGAATGCCGTTCGGACTATGTAATGCGCCTGAAAAATTACAAAGATGTATGATGTCCATATTTGCCGATTTTATAGATGATATCATGGAAGTGTTCATGGATGACTTCTCTGTATGTGGGCAAAGTTTTGAAGGATGCCTGTCAAACTTGGAAAGGGTACTGGAAAGATGTGTACAGGTAAACCTAGTGTTGAACTGGGAGAAATTTCATTTTATGGTAAAATAAGGAAATATACTTGGACACATAATTTTTGAAAAGGGGATCGAAGTAGACAAAGCTAAGATTGAAGTAGTAGAAAGTCTCCAACCCCTAAAAACCGTAAGAGAAATACAAAGTTTCTTAGGCCATGCCGGTTTCTACCGACGCTTCATAAAAGATTTCTCGAAAATTTCTAAACCTCTGACTAACCTCTTAACGAAAGAAGCTGAGTTCATCTTTGATGATGACTTCCTGAAGGCGTTTGAACAGTTAAAAGCAGCTCTCATATCTGCACCTATCATACAACCACCTGATTGGAGTCTACCATTCGAGATAATGTGGGACGCAAGCGATTATGTAGTAGGTGCAGTCCTAGGACAAAGAATAGGAAAAAAACTCCATGCAATATACTATGAAAGCAGGACTTTGGATTTTGCACAGATAAACTACGCCACTACAAAAAAGGAACTTTGGGCAGTTTTTTTTGCATTCGATAAATTCCGTTCCTATCTAGTAGGCACAAAGATTATTATCTACACTGATCACGCAGCTATTAGATACCTATTAGCTAAACAGGATGCCAAGCCAAGATTATTAAGATGGATCTTACTCTTACAAGAGTTTGATTTGGAAATCAAAGATAAACTAGGATCTGAGAATCTTGTTGTCGACCATCTATCTAGGATGGAAAATCTTAAACCTGAAGAGATACCCATCAATGATGATTTTCCATATGAACACCTGGTAGCCCAGATGAGGTCTGAAAACTTAGCTGAAGAATACCCTGAATTTTGTAACAATGACGAGACAACTGAAGTATTTGAAGCAGTATCTACTCAAATTTCACTGCCCTGGTATGCTGACTATGTCAACTACTTAGTAGCAAAAATCCTTCCACCTGATTTAACTTATTAGCAGAAGAAGAAATTCTTTCACGATCTCAAACACTATTATTGGGACGAGCCCTTACTATTCAAGCGAGGCCCCGATGGTATTTTCCATCGATGCGTTCCTGAGAGTGAAATAGAGAGTGTAATATCTCATTGTCACGAAGCCCCTTATGGTGGACATGCTAGCATCTCAAAGACTTGCACAAAAATCCTACAAGCTGGCGTTTATTGGCCCAGTCTATGGAAAGATGTCCATGCTGCAATTACAAAATGCGACCGGTGTCAATGCACTGGTAACATATCTAGGCGCGATGAGATGCCTCAAAAGGGTTTCCTAGAAGTAGAGATATTTGACGTATGGGGAATTGAATTTATGGGACCTTTCCCATCGTCTTCTGGCAACAATTACATATTAGTGGCAGTAGATTACGTATCCAAATGGGTAGAGGCTGTAGCCTCTCCAATAAATGATGCACAAGTAGTGATTAAGTTATTCAAAAACATAATTTTTCCAAGATTCGGTATTCCGAGATTAGTCATCAGTGATGGTGGCTCTCATTTCATTTCCAAAATTTTCAATAAACTCTTAGAAAAGTATGGAGTCCGACACCGCGTAGCAACACCTTACCACCCATAAACAAGCAGGCAAGTGGAAATATCTAACAGGGAGATTAAGCAAATACTTGAGAAAATTGTTGCCACATATAGGAAAGATTGGTCGCCTAAACTACATGAAGCATTATGGGCATACAGAACAACATACAAGACACCCATTGGAACCACACCTTTCAAATTGATTTATGGTAAATCATGCCATCTACCTGTAGAATTGGAACACAAAGCCTATTGGGCCATCAAAACCCTGAATCTAAGTTACAAAGCTGCTGGAGAAAAGATAATTCTAGACATCCATGAATTGGAAGAGCTTAGGCTAGATGCATACGAGAATGCCAAAATCTACAAGGAGCAAACTAAGAAATGGCACGACAAATGCATCTCTAGGAAAGAATTCAATGAGGGCGATGTAGTACTCCTGTTTAACTCCAGACTTAAATTATTTCCAGAAAAACTTCGCTCTAGATGGTCAGGAACTTTTGAAGTTATTAAAATACTCCCAAGTGGCGCTGTAGAAATCAAAGGAAAAACCAGCGATCCGTTTATTGTAAACGGGCAACGTTTGAAGCACTATCACTGCATAGAGAATAGGGACTACTCAGCTAGTTTGCGATTTATACAGCTTCCGGCTGAGTCACTAAAATAGATTTTTGATTTTCAATATAGGTCGAGCTTTCGACGTTAAACAAAGTGCTTTGTGGGAGGCAACCCACCATTTTTATTAAAATTTTATTTACTAAAAGTTATTTTTATGTTTCTCTTAAAAAATTTACAAAATTTTCTATTCTTTTCTTATTTTCTATTTTTAGGCATTAGGCCGATGCTGATTTAAAACTATTTTTAGATTAACCAACGAGATTCACATTTCTTTTTCTTCACTAATTTTCACTATGGACTTTTCTGACACTATGCCTGTCACCTTCGTGGGTGATGCTCAACAGAAGCATTATGAGATGCTTGCTCCGAGAGAGATGTATGTTAGAACAATATTAGTTATGATCTATCTCAGAGTTTTGATGATAACAATAAATTATATTTTAGATAATTTATAATCTGATGAACGTATTTGAATGTTTCAGATAATGTTCTGACATAAGCATTTTGATGTGCTGAGCTACAAATTATATGAAGAAGTTCTTTAAATGAAAGAACTATTTGCATTAAGTGCAACTGCTGTTGTTGACTCTAGTAAGACAATTAATTTAATTGCATCTTCTAACACTTAGCAGGATTCCTTGTTCAGAAGATTACTTGAAAGCAAGTGCAGGTCATAAGGTTAATTAAAAGCAAGCGATGATCAAGTTCTTAGCAAGCAAATCATTCTTCAGAAGATAAGCAAAGCATGTTCTGAATTCAAGACATTGAAGCAAGTTCTGAAAGAATGCTAAAGCCAACTTGTCTTGTCAAGCTTCAGGAAACATGTTCTTACAAGTGTCGTTTGCTCATTTAATGCAAAGACGACTGCAAGCACTCAAGTGTCTACGCTAGTTCTTGGAAAATGGAATAGTGCAAAGAAACACACAAGCATTTAATGCTCTCCACTTTTTGAAGGCAGCAACGGTCTTTTTGTTCTTACTATATATAGAAGGACATTTATTGCAAGCCAACTAACGAATAAATTTCAAAAAGAAGCAAGAAACTACGTGAAAAATTCTGGGCTCACAAACTTTTTGTTCATACACTTTGTGAAATTTATTCTAAGTGAAAAATCACAGTTGTGATATAGCTTGATTAGAAGCAAACTTTATTTCACCATCTGTAAAGATTAAACTCTTGTAATTGTTCCTTGAGAGACCAAGTTTGGTCAGATTTCTCAAGTAGACTAGGACTAGATTTAAGTCTTAGTGGTGTTAGTCACTTGTAAGATTACTTGTGCATTGTTAGTCACAACAGTTGTTGTGTGTTTGTAATAAGTTGATTATAGTGGATTAAGTCCTTGTTGAGAAAGGCGAAATCAGCTTGACGGGTGGACTGGAGTAGTTTGAGTTCAAACGAACCAGGATAAAGATAACCTTGTCCTTCCGTTATTGTTGAGCTTTGTTTTGAAAAGAAAAAGAGTCACTTATTCAACCCCCTTCTAAGTGTTTTCTTACCCCTTCAATTGGTATCAGAGCTTGACTCTGAGCACAACACTTAACCGTGTCAGGAAAAGATCCAGAAGAAAACACAATAGCCGCTGAATAAAACAATAATAGTTACAACAAACCTCCTGTTTTTGATGGATAAGATTTTGAATACTGGAAAGACAGACTAGAAAGTTTCTTTCTAGGTCATGATGGTGATCTATGGAATATAGTCTTGGATGGTTACACACATCCTACTGACTCAGAAGGAAACAAAGTTGACAAAAAAAATATGGATAGACAACAAAAAGCTGATTTTAAAAATCATCATAGAGCTAGAAATATTTTTCTAAATGCTATCTCTAAAGTTGAATATGAAAAAAATCACTAATAGAGATACAACACATGATATGTTTGAGTCTCTTAAAATGACTCATGAAGGAAACACTCAAGTTTAGGAGTCTAAAGCTTTGGCTTTAGTTCAGAAGTATGAAGCCTTCAAAGTTGAAGAAAGTGAGTCTATAGAAGCAATGTTCTCTAGGTTTCAAACTCTGATCGCTGGTCTGAGAGTTTTGAACAAGGGATATACTAAAGCAGATCATGTTAAAAAGATCATCAGAAGCTTACCCAGAAGATGGACACCAATGGTCACTGCTTTCAAAGTTTCTAAAGATCTGAACAACGTGTCTCTGGAGGAACTCATCAGCGCTCTCAGAAGTCATGAGATAGAACTTGATGAGCACGAGCCTCTGAAGAAAGGTAAGTCTCTTGCCCTTAAATCAATTAAGAAATTTGATACTAACGCTTTTCAGGCTGAAGAGGAAAACTCTGAAGAATCAGCGTCAGAAGAAGATGAACTATCTTACTCTCCATAAGGATCAATCATCTGTGGAAGCACAGACAAAAGAAGTTCAGGAACTTCAAGAAGTCAGAAGATAATCCTGAATCTCCTGGACACAAAAAGTCAAACAGAAGAGAGATCATCTGTTATGAATGCAAAGAAACTGGTCACTACAAAAGTGATTGTCCAAAGCTTCAAAAAGAAAAACTAAAGAAAAGGTTTGGTAAGAAGAAAGGGATGATGGCAACCTGGGATGACTCAGATTCTTCTGAAGATGAATCTGATTCTGAAGATGAGAATGCCAACCTAGCTCTGATGGCTACCACAGCAGATGACTCAGACTGTGAGTCAGAACCAAGAGAGGTATTTTCTGAATTCACTAGAAATGAACTTGCTGATAGTTTATCAGAACTTCTGGAAAATTATAGTAAGCTCAAAATCAAATACAAGAAACTCAAGAAGAGTCTTGCATCTGATATTGAGAAACATGAAGCAGAAAAATCTTAACTCTTAGAAAATAATTTTAAACTTAAAGAAGAAATTTAAAATGTTCAAAAAATTTCTAGTTCAGAATCTGTATCTAGTTCAAAAGATATTCTGAAAGAATATGACTATAGTTTTCAAACTTTCCTAGCTAAAAGCATAGATAGAAGCAAAATGGCTTCAATGATCTATGGAGTTAGTGGGAAAAACAGAAGAGGGATTGGATATGAACCTCCCAAAGGGAAGGAGACATACGTACCAAAACATGTTGCTAAGATGACTTTCACTTACAAACCTCTGAACAAACAATTCAAGTTTGGACACTCACATGATATAAAATATACATCACATTCTGGAAACTCTTATGCTAACCTAAAGTTCAAACATAACTTTAAATACTCTAACCCAAAAGGACCCAAAAAGATATGGGTACCTAAGGATAAAATAATATTGGTTGCAGATGTCCTTAATAGCTCAATTGAGACACCTGTCGTGGTACCTGGACTCTGGGTGCTCACGACACATGACGGGAAAAGGTCTATGTTCCAAAGCCTGGAACTTAAAGCTGGAGGAGACGTGAAGTTTGGAGGTAATCAGAAAGGGAAGATTATTGGCTCTGGAACCATAGGAAACAATAATCTTCCTTCTATCTCTAATGTTTTATTAGTAGAAGGATTAGCTCATAATCTATTGTCCATAAGTAAATTAAGTGACAATGGTTATGACATTATCTTCAATCAAAGCTCCTGTAGAGCTGTAAGTCAAAAAGATGGATCAATCCTCTTTTCTGGCAAGAGAAAGAACAACATATACAAAATTGATTTATCAGATCTTAAATCTCAGAATGTTAAATGCCTTTTGTCTGTTAGCGATGAGCAATGGGTATGGCACAGAAGATTGGGACATGTCAGTCTTAGAAAAATCTCTCAACTAAATAAATTAAATTTAGTCAGAGGACTTCCCAATCTGAAGTACAACTCAGAAGCTCTGTGCGAAGTATGTCAAAAAGGAAAATTTTCAAAACCTTCCTTTAAATCAAAAAATGTTGTCTCTTCCTCTAAGCCATTATAATTACTTCATATTGATCTGTTTGGGCCAGTTAAAACTGCATCCATCAGTGGCAAGAAGTATGGATTGGTCATTGTTGATGACTTCAGCAGATGGACATGGGTAAAGTTTTTAAAACACAAGGATGAGTCACATTCCGTGTTCATTGATTTCTGTAACCAAGTGCAAAACGAAAAAGATTTCAAAATTATAAAAGTCAGAAGTGATCATGGTGGTGAATTTTAAAATCATTATTTTGAAAAATATTTTAAAGAAAATGGTATTGTTCATAACTTTTCTTGTCCTAGAACTCCCCAACAAAATGGAGTTGTAGAAAGAAAGAATAAAACATTACAAGAAATGGCCAGAACCATGATCAATGAAACTAATATGGCAAAGCACTTTTGGGCAGAAGCTGTGAACACAGCGTGTTACATTCAAAATAGAATCTCTATAAGACCTATTCTTGAAAAGACTCCCTATGAATTGTGGAAAAACAGAAAACCCAACATTTCTTATTTCCATCCTTTTGGATGTACTTGTTTTATTCTAAACACTAAAGAAACTCTGAACAAGTTTGATTCTAAAGCACAAAAGTGTTTTCTGCTTGGATATTCTGAACGCTCAAAAGGCTATAGAGTATACGACACAAACTCTGATTGTTGAAGAATCAATCAAAGTCAGGTTTGATGATAAGCTTGGCCAGCAACAGCCAAAGCAAATTGATTTTTCTGTAGGTACAGAAGATCATCCCTCAAACTCTGAAACTTCAAAAGCAAAGGAAGACTCAGAAGCAAAGGAAGACTCAGCAGATCATCCTCTTGACAATGCTCTGGACAACCTCAAAATCTCTGATTAACCCACTCAGAAAAGGTTTCCTAGAATCTCTTCAGCTCATTAAGAAGACGTAATCATTGGAAGAAAAGAAGATCCCATCAGAACAAGATCCTCTCTCAGAATCAATGAAGAATCATTGTTTGGTTTGGTTTCTCTGATTGAGCCATCTTCTATTGATGAAGCTATGGAAGATAATGATTGGATCTTAGCAATGCAAGAAGAACTCAATCAATTCTCCAGAAATGATGTATGGGATCTAGTTCCAAGACCCAAAGGATTCAACATTATATGAACCAAATGGGTTTTCAGAAACAAACTGAACGAGCAAGGAGAGGTGATCAGAAACAAAGCACGACTGGTTGCACAGGGTTATAGTCAACAAGAAGGAATTGATTATAATGAAACCTTTTCCCCAGTCGCCAGGTTAGAGTCTATCAGATTATTAATTTCTTTTGCTGTGCAAAATAACATTTCATTATACCAAATGGATGTTAAAAGTGCCTTTTTAAATGGCTATATTGAAGAAGAAGTTTATGTCCATCAACCTCCTGGATTTAATGATTCAAAACATCCAGAACGTGTTTTTAAATTAAAAAAGTCTCTGTACGGTTTAAAACAAGCTCCCAGAGCTTGGTATGATCGTCTGAGTAATTTTCTTTTAGAAAAAGATTTTACCAGAGGGAAAGTGGACACAACTCTTTTCAGAAAGACATTTAAAAATGATATTTTAATTTGTCAAATTTATGTTGATGATATAATTTTTGGAACCTCTAATATCTCCCTTGGAAAAGAATTTGCTGAGACCATGCAGGCAGAATTTGAAATGAGCATGATGGGAGAATTAAAGTTCTTTCTGGGAATTCAAATTAACCAGACTCCAGAAGGTACTTACATACATCAGACGAAGTATGTTAAAGAACTTCTGAAGAAATTTCAGATGTCAGAAAGTAAAGATGCCAAGACACCTATGCATCCAACCCGCATTCTGGGAAAATACAAGGTAAGTATGAAGGTAGATCAGAAGCTCTATAGACGTATGATTGGATCCCTTCTCTATCTGACTGCATCTAGACCTGATATACTATTCAACGTGTGTTTGTGTGCTAGATTCCAATCAGATCATAGAGAATCTCACTTAACAACTGTTAAGAGAATTCTTAGGTATCTGAAAGGTACTACTAATCTGGGTTTGTGTTACAGAAGATCACAAGATTACATACTAGTAGGTTATTGTGATGCTGACTTTGCTGGAGATAGAATTGAAAGAAAGAGCACTTCTGGAAGCTGCCAGTTTCTAGGTGACAATCTTATCTCTTGGTACAACAAGAAGCAAGCAACAATTGCACTTTCAACCACAGAAGCTGAGTATATATCTGCTGCTGGATGTAGCTCTCAGATGATTTGTATGAAAAGTCAGCTAGAAGATTTTAATCTTTATGAAAGTAAGATTCCTATCTTCTGTGACAATACTTCTGCTATTTGTCTTTCTAAGAATCCAATTTTACATTCTAAAGCCAAACATATTGAAATTAAATATCATTTTATAAGGGACTATATTCATAAGGGAATTTTAAATTTAATTTTTGTAAAAACAGACCATCAATGGGCTGACATTTTTACCAAACCCTTTTCAGAAGATAGATTTAATTTCATTTTGAAAAATATTTGTATGGAATTATGTCCTGAATAAAATAATATTTATCTTCTGTGTTTGACTTTAGAATATTCTGAAATGAATGTTCTGATTAACAACTCTTCAGAAGTTAGAAGATAAGTTACATCAGAAGCTATATGAAAAGTTCTGAAATGTTCTAACGTTTCATTTCTAAGTATAGTTCAGAAATTCATCAGAACAAACAGTTGTCCCATGAAACCTTCAGGAGATGAACACGTGGTGTGTTTCTGAAAGGTCACGCGTGCAAAAGCTACTGACGCCGTTCTAGGTAACTGTTATGATTAGCTAATCTCATGTTTTCCCTTAATTTTAGCAAAATCATTAAATGCTTGTAATGATGAGATTCATTTTAAATTCTTTAATTTTTTTTTACAGTTTTATTTCTAAACCTATTTCTGAAATTCTTTTTCATATAAATACTTTTGGAAAAACCCTTTTCATTTTTACCGTCTTCTTCAAAACTCAAGCGTTTTTGTACTTTTTCTCTAAAACCCTTTTTCATCTCTCAACTCTAAGAGCTCCAATGGCTTCTTCCTCTATCCATTCTGAGAATATCCACTCTGAGCAATACATCATGCCTGAGAGAACAACTCTCATTCTTGTAGACAGCTTGGAAGTGTTAAGTGAGTTAATGGTGGATTTTGAGAATCTAAGAGAAAATGGTTTTGATTTGATTCCTAATGTTAAGTTTCAAGGTTGGGAAAACTTTTTTGATCGTCTTATTGGTCCAGTTTTTCCACACCTGGTAAAGGAATTATGGATACATGCAATTGCAACCCCTAAAGTTATCCTCTCTTTCGTAATGGGTAAGGAAATCTCCATTACTGAAAATCAAATCATAAAGTTGCTAGGGTTTAAAGGACTTGGAGTAACAAGTATGCCAAGCGGGAGAATGGAAATGTCAAGGGTCTACTCAGAAATTTTCACAAATGGTCAAGGATCTTCTAAAGTCAGTGACTTGAAAGATAAATACAAGATTTGGGCAAGGATAATCCATGGGTATATTCACCATAGGAAAGAAACCAGCTCTCCAGATTACATTAATGCTGATCAACAATACTTATTGTTCTGCCTTGGAACAAATGTAAAAATTAATTTGCCTTATTTGCTGTTTGAACATCTCTGGAATCATGTAAAAGAGACTAGGGAAGCTGAAAGGATGAAAAAACCCAAATCCAAAAGGAATTGGATTCCTATGGGTAGATTAATATCAGACATTCTGACTGATAATGGTCTGATTGCTCACCTAGATGAAGCCAATCTTCTGGGGGAGCTAGAACCTATTTGTGGAAAGAATATGATTGGGAAGAATTTAGTGAAGAGGAAAATAATTGACAAGCTACTGGTGGAACCAACTCCGTGTGTGTCAGCTTCTATGAAGAGAAGAAGGATACCTATTGCTGATTTCCCTCTGTTCAACTCAGGAGATCATCCACGTATCATCCTGCACTACATTGAAATCTGCAAAGAGACTGGAACACCTATTGATCCATCTTGGCTCCAAGGAAGAAATCAAGTTGCTCCAGATGTTGTTCTTCAGGAATATTTAAAGAGGAAAGAAGTTGAAGGGCCTTCTGCCACACCTCAGAAGAAGAAGAAAAAATCAGGTAAACCTGCTGAAACTATCACTGTTTATGATTCTGTCAATGTATCTACATCTGCTGAACCCCCCCAAACCTTAGGAGATATAGATGTTGATATTGACTTGACCTTACCCTCCGACTCTCTTGCTGACAACCCTCATAGAAATCAAGTTTTATCAGACTTGAGTGACTTTGAATCTGATGAACACTCTGAAACCCAGACAAAACCATCCCAATCTGAACCATCTTACTCAGAACCCTCTGAACCATCTGTTTCTCAACCAATTCCTGCTGAACACTTTTCAAGACCTCCTCCCAGACCATTATCACCCAGACCTACTGGATGGTATGATGCTGGATCTTGGAGAATACTAGGAACAAATGAACCTCTGGCCATTATAAAGCCTCCATTCACCTTACCGTTTGAAAACATTTTTGCAATGAATCGACCACAACCTCAGAACCCCATTCCCACTGCTAAAAATACAATCATTATCTCACATGAAATCACACCACCTACTTCACCACAACTTCTAACACCAAACTCACTTATACTCTCACCTCCTCATATTCCAGAACACCAATCTCATGAACCACCTGAAACATTTGAACCTTCTGAAACTCATTAATCATCTGAACCTCATGATCAATCAGCACCACCTAACCTTGTTGACCAACCTGACCATTCATCCACTCCTGAACCAACCAAAAATCCTGAACCTGCTAACTTTTAAAGAACTGTAGTGGATTATGAATCTCTATAATTTTTTAAAAATAAAACTTTCAAGAAGGCTGTCCCAAAACCTGTTCAGCCAGATGTGAATACATTATTTCAGAATTTTTAACAGAAGTTCAAGCATGGTTGAATCTGCTGAAGGAAGACAGTTCCAGAAGTGTGAACCCAGCTGCAACGGATCTTCTCTGGGAAACCTTCAGAAGAACTTTTGATGCTGAGTCACTGAAGCTACAAGACTTATGTCACTTTCAGGTGCTGAACAACTTTTCCAAACTTCTGCATGCTTTCAAGTCAGAAGCTGTTGACATTTGGAATAAGAAGTCTTCTCTAATGATTGCTGATACACCAGCTGATACAATGGACATATCAGAAGATGAATCTGAAGATGCCTCTGACGATTCAAACCCTTTGGCTATTGTTCTATTGAATCAACCTTCTGCAAAGGTAGCACCTGAACCAGTGCCAACTCTTGTAATGGATCTGGGCACTCTGCTTTCAACCTTCATGCGTTCTAACTCAACGGTTGCTGCTCCAAAGGATGTTTCTGCTGAAGCTTCGTCATCCTCTGCTCCTACATCACTTATCATGGATACTCTGAATGAACTCAAAAGGGAGAATGAAGTCATTCATGAGCGCTTGGATAATCAAGACCAGATAAATCAAGAAATAAGAAACTGGATGATAAAACAAGAAGAATCTGCCTCTGAGATCAAGAATCTTCTGATGGCTCTTGTTACTAAGAAATCCTAGTGTCTTTCTGTTTCTTGTCTTTTGTTTGTTGTTTTGTACTTCTGGATATCTTTTGCTATTTTATGAAAACTTTTAAGCTCTTCATCTATTTTTTATATACTTTTTGATTATGCCAAAAAGGGGGAGAAAATGAGTATTTTGATCTAATCTCTGATTAACAGTTATGAGACTAAGTCTCAGACATTCTAACAAAATACAATATTTCCTTCTATGTGCAAAAGAATTTTTTGCAGGTATGACTTAAAATCTGAAAGAGTAATTCAGCTGAACATTATCTTCATGAAGAAGTTCTGAAGAAATCCAAGAAGATATTTTCAATGCTCTGATAAATAATCTCAGGAAGTTTTATATATAGAAATATTCATTTCAGGGGGAGATTCTTATCTCTTATTATATTTTATTTCTATATCTGAATAATTTTTTGTCATCATCAAAAAGGGGGAGATTGTTAGAACAAGATTAGTTCTGATCTATCTCAGAGTTTTGATGATAACAATAAATTATATTTTAGATAATTTATACTCTGATGAACGTATTTGAATGTTTCAGATAATGTTCTGACAGAAGCATTTTGATATGCTGAGCTAAAAATTATATGAAGAAGTTCTTTAAATGAAAGAACTATTTGCATTAAGCGCAACTACTGTTGCTGACTCCGGTAAGATAATTAATTTAATTGCATCTTCTAACACTTAGCAGGATTCCTTGTTCAGAAGATTACTTGAAAGCAAGTGCTGGTCAGAAGGTTAATTAAAAGCAAGCGCTGATCAAGTTCTTAGCAAGCAAAGCATTATTCAGAAGATAAGCAAAGCATGTTCTAAATTCAAGACGTTAAAGCAAGTTCTGAAAGAATGCTAAAGCCAACTTGTCTTGCCAAGCTTCAGGAAACATGTTCTTACAATTGTTGTTTGCTCATTTAATGCAAAGGCAGCTAGCTACAAGCACTCAAGTGTCTACGCTAGTTCTTGGAAAATGGAATAGTGCAAAGAAACATGCAAGCATTTAATGCTCTCCACTTTTTGAAGGCAGCAACGGTCTTTTTGTTCTTACTATATATAGAAGGACATTTATTGCAAGCCAAATAACGAATCAATTTCAAAAAGAAGCAAGAAACTACGTGAAAAATTCTGGGCTCACAAACTTTTTGTTCATACACTTTGTGCAATTTATTCTAAGTTAAAAATCACAGTTGTGATATAGCTTGATTAGAAGCAAACTTTATTTCACTATCTGTAAAGATTAAACTCTTGTAATTTTTCCTTGAGAGACCAAGTTTGGTCAGATTTCTCAAGTAGACTAGGACTAGATTTAAGTCTTAGTGGTGTTAGTCACTTGTAAGATTACTTGTGCATTGTTAGTCACAACAGTTGTTGTGTGTTTGTAATCAGTTGATTATAGTGGATTAAGTCCTTGTTGAGAAAGGCGAAATCACCTTGACGGATGGACTAGAGTAGTTTGAGTTCAAACGAACCAGGATAAAGATAACCTTGTCCTTCCATTATTGTTGAGCTTTGTTTTGAAAAGAAAAAGAGTCACTTATTCAACCCCCCTTCTAAGTGTTTTCTTACCCCTTCAATGTATCCCACCATCTTTGTGCACGACCCCACATTGTCCACATTAGGCATCAGGGAGAGTGTCCACTTCATGTTTAACCATATTGGTTGGGATTATTTTATTCATCATTAGCAGCCTACCTACCGCAACCTGACACTGGAGTTCCTCAATTCATTGCAGTACAACCCTAATATTGGTTTAGGGTTGGCAAGAGGATTGGTCTCATTCAGATTGTTTGGTTTTACCCACAGGTTCACCATCCATGAATTTTCTGCTTTACTGGATTTCCCGGTTAGTGTCGATGTTGTCATTGAGATTCCAGATGACAAGTATGTGGACAACCATCTTGACCACTTTTGGGGAGAGATATCTGATCTGAGATAGGAGAGATCTATTCCTACACACTCTTCAGAGATTCATAGCCCCGATATTAGGTATTTCCACATGATTATGGCGTTTACCCTATTTGGAAAACCTCAGAATGATACCTTAGTGTCTAAGAAGAGCTGTTTATCATGTTCTGTATGTTTCAGTCCAGACGGTAGTTGGTGTATCTTTTATGATTGCTCATCTCCTGAGTATAGCCCAGACTCCTCATGGCCCGATTTGTGTTGGTGGTTTAGTGACTATGATCGCTAAAGCCCTATTTTTAAGAGAGCCATTGTCCCGTCTAACCCCTGCTGGCAACTATACCCCGCTAGACCTTACTCTTTGTTTTAATGTCGGGATGATCAAATGTTTAGAGCTGAATCAGTTTCAGTTGCTGATACATCATGAGCTGGTATACCACTTCATACTTCCTGACATTGCACGGTCCAGTGTTCATGACAAGAAGAACTGGATTTATGACCTGGAGGGTATAGCTGAGAATGGCATGGAAGAAGAAGAGTATGATCCTTTGACACCGCCCCATTATTATGATCCTCCAGTAGGATAGGGCGAGTTTGATCTTGAGATGGCAGAGACTGTTCCTGTGACACCTCCTCTACTTGACTGCCATCCAGCTTCGGACCCACCATCAGCTTCTGCTGTCGCCGCTGTCCATATTCCTCAGACTGATATCGCTGCTGCTATAGACGTTATCGCGATAGAGCTTGCTGATATTCGTTCCGATATTACTGCCCTCCGCAAAGATTTTTATGGTTTCATGGATCTTGTTATGGCAAATATAGATCACCTGTTTCATTCTAGAGGTGGCTGATTTATGTCTTTAGAACATTGAGGGCACTATTTTCTCTAAGTGTAGGGGAGGAGTGTTTATTCAGTCTTTAGTTTTTCATTAGTATCATTATTTTTATTTTCTAGTTGTATTTACTTATTTTAATTAATTAATTTATTTTTATTCATTTATTTATTTTTCGGAATGATTCATTTATTTATTCATTTCAATATTTTCAAATTTACTCCTCATTGTGCTATTATATATTATGATGCTATTATGTTATTGTGTTCTCCCAAAATAAAATGCATGTTGATCTAGTAGACCAAATAATATAATTAAATTATGCATCACACCTAATTGTCACTTCATTGTCTCCTAGCATTTTAAAATTTATTATTCCCACTAGACAATGAATTAACACATCCATGCCATGCCTCGGTCAACAAGCAAAGTCCCTCATGCATGGCTGACAAACCGACCGTTTCATGCACGAGATTCTCTTGGGAATCAAGCCTTGTAACGACCATTAGAAGAGTGCCTTGTAATTTGAGGCCGGGTGTAACGACCGTTACACCCTCATCTCCTCCCACTCTTTAAATTCTGCCAGCCGTTGCATCTTCATTTGATTTTCAATTCAAACTTTTTTTCAAACTTCCAATCCTTTCCATTTCTACTCCATACAAATAAACACCCCCTAAATACCATTCAATACCCCCACTAACTTTATCTTCACCATTAAAACCTTGCTTCTATATAAACTCTTGAAGATAATTTTACTATCACACCAACTTTCTTCAACATCTCTTCTACCTTATAAACTTCATCATTTCCAACACCTTTCCCAAATGGCCAGAAGAGCTCAAGAAGAAAGAGAGGAGCCAGACCTCACTGATATGATATTCATAAATGGAGCCGATGGACATCGACAAGAGCAACTTTACCGAAGGTTTCATCAGAGATGTATACTTCTAACAAGGTATATCGATGAAGATTGCTTACGTGACTTGGGATTGCTTGAAAGTGTGAAATTTATGCTCCATGAATCTGGTCTACACTACATTTCCACCATGAATCTTCCAACTTATAAATCCCTCACGTTGGAATTCTTGAGATCGTTTTCCTACCAAACACCATCCACTCCAGAAGCCGGTCAATATCTAATCGGTGCAACAACTTTCAGATTATTCAACATGAAGTACACCATGAATCAAGAGACTCTGAGTCAGATACTCCACTGCAACCATGGTGAAGGTGTGGAATATAGAATTCCGCCTGAAGAAGATTGGAAGGCAAGATCGTTTGAAATTTGGGAACATTTAACTAATACTCAGGTCAACAAATGAGCTGAGCTTTTATCCACTCACATACATAACCCATGCATCACTATTTCCATAGTGTTTTAGCCAATACAGTGTTCGGGCGAGCGAACAACAATAAAGTGAACGCTAGGGAAATGTATTTTATGCACTACACCCTTGATCCCGATCTTAGAATAAATGCTGCTCCATTCCTTCTCAACCACATCTAGTCTCTGTTATCAAGGAGCGCAAGCACATCACCTTTATGAATATGAGGTTTAGTCACCGCTATTGCCAATTATCTGAATTTGCAAAACAGGTTGGTTCAACTACCTTTTTAGCAAGCCGAGTTTCTTGATATTGAATCTAGAAACAAAGGGAAGTCTAGAAGTTCTGATTGCTGATAGAACCTAGAAGTTCTAATGTCACTGGCAGGTCAAAAGTTCTGGTCGTTTGAGAGAGCCTATAAGTTCTAATACAACTGGAGACTTAGAAGTTCTGAATAGTGGGCAAGTGAAGTGTCAATGCTGTTGGATGGGAATATCTAGAAGTTCTGGTCTAGGAATATTATCTGACAGGTAAATGGGTAAAAATGCCAATAAATGAACCTAAAAAAAGATGCTTTTGGGGCTAGAACCCAAGACCCTTAGCACTAATGTCTTATGCGCATGCTTTCTGTCACCGGGGTGGTTGTACATCTGGTATTAGAAGCAAAATCATAAACATGTATCACAAAGTAAACTCTGATGATGAACTTCACCCCCTTCTCCATGCTAATCAAAATATCTGCAGCTTAGTTATTTCTCAATAAAATAGAAAATGCACACATAGCAGTTATGGCAGGTTTCATCATGTTTCAGAAATATAAGATATCAGAACTATAAATCAGAAGCAAGTATGAATTTTTCTAATCCTAATTCTGAATCCTAATTTCCTCAAGAAGTTCTGAACTGAAGTTCTCTCTACTTAGGCAAAAATACATGAAATCTATGAATATGTACAGAATCAAAGTCAGGATGTCTACATTGTATTTTTGAACATGCAAATATAACAATGCCTAAGTAATATGATGAGAGTTAGCAGAAGCTTACCTTGAAGATGGAAAATGTTATGTGAGCTGGAGCCTGGTTCTGACTGCTTGTGATGTTCTGATCAACTTCCCCATGTGCTCAGCAGGCTGAAACAATCTTTAACTTGGGCTATGAATGGCTGGAAAATTCTGGAATAACCAAGAAGCAAAGTTCTGACTTTTTGAGGTGGAGATTGATGGAGAACGTGTTACAGTCTGAAAACAGAAGTTAGGACGGCTTCTAAATGTATATCAGAAGCTGTATGGATGATTTGGTCATGAAACACTTGAGGAAAATTGGAGTTTGAATGCAAAAATAAAAAACTAGCAGGTTTTGTATTTGTGTTTGCAGTTTCGGATTCCTGGAGTTTTTAGCAAGGTTTCAAGGCTTTTTTTTCCAATTTTTCGACCTCTTTACAGTTGCAAATGAAGTTCAATTTATAGGAAAGGATTTTGTAGCTTGGAGAAGTCAAGAGTACAACCATCATATTCTAGAGCGTTGACTTGTTCTTGAAGTAAATAAGGCACAAAGTAGGGTGGTTAGCAGCTTTTAGCCATGCCTAATCTGAATTTGTAAGCATGAATTATGGAAAAGTACCCTCAGAAGAAAAAGTGAAGCATGGCCCCAGCATAAAATTTGTACAAAAGTTTGCTTTTAAGGACAACAATGGTACTTCTATGTCACACGTGGGGAAATCCTTTGGATGAAGACTCAAAAGTGGGTGTGAGCATTAAATGATGATGAGATTTATCAAACCAGAAATCCTGCAATATGAGTTTATGTATCATAGCTTAATTTTGAGTTAGAAGTTCAACATCAGTGTGTTGTACCCCAATTTTTTCCCTAAGATCCCTTCATCATACCATATTGATTCAATCACAACAAGATCACATTAGGACTTTTGGTTCTCCTCCCCATCTTTAGCTTTGCTCTTTGAGGAATCACCAAGCACCTTGACTTGTTTTTCTTTTGTAATCATTCATGTTTTGTTTTCTATTTTCCTTTTAATTAATAAAATACAATGTTGGTTTGTCTTACTTGCTAATAATGTAGGTAAAGGCAATGTGGCTTAGCAAATTGATCCATGAGTTCATGAGTTTATTTCAATGCCCTAGTCAATAAAGCTTGAGAAGTTAAAATCTCATCATTAAAGTTATGTTGGAATAATTGGCTTGGCAAGGTTTATCTTGGTTCACCATATTTCAAAGTTATCAAGATTGATTCAAAAGTACAAGGGGTTGATTGAAGAAGTTGTCATCTTTGGACAAGGTCTTGTTCCCATTGGTCACAAGTGCACATTTCTCTCAATTCTCAAGATATGGAAGTGGTTTTGGTTTCTATGAGCTCTCATTATCATCCTCAACAACTTCTATTTACAAAGCAAGAGTGTTGGTACAAGAGGGTTGTTCAAAATTGTCAAAGTTCCTCAAAGCATTTTCTTGATCTAGGAGCTAGGTTTTTGAACTTCAAAGAAGTATACCTTGCTCATATTTTGGTATTTTTAAGTGATTCCAAATACATCATTCCATTCAAATGGTTATTAACAAATCACTTTAAAAGTTTCAAGGATTTTTCATGTGGAAGAAGCTTGATGATGAAGAAAGATTACAAGTCCTCCAGATGAACCCCTAATTTCCCATGTGTGACTTCAAATGATCATAACTTGGTCAATTTTTATCACCTTGAGCCCACTCTTTTTATACAATTATCTTGAGGATGTGAAATTTATTCCTTATTTTATGTTCAAAGTGAGACAATGGATGGAAGATTCCCTAAGGATACAAAAGATTATAAGTCATTTCATGATTTGTTTCCAAATTCAAAAATTCATAACTCTCTCAATTTTTGGATATTTTGAATGGTTCAAGTCTCAAAATATCATTCAAGATGTCTATTTCATTACATATTTTTTGGTCAAGAGAAAATTCCAAGAGGAAGGCCATGTTTGGATGCAAAACATTATAGGTCACTTTTGAAGAAAAATTTGAAATATTTCTAAGTATGGAAAGTCAACTTCTTTTTCCCAACTTTGACTCATTGCAACTTTCAGCTCAAACATCCATTTAATTCCATTCTTTTCCCATTGCAAATCTTGTAATCTCATCTTTCTAAAGCATCAAGATTCATGCCCTAAGACCCCTTGAGCTGAGAATGCCATTGATTTGAACTTGGTAACTTGAAACTGAAGTTTCTTCAAAAGTCAGAATTTAAAATCCTTGATTTAGCTTCTAAACACATTTTTTATGCATGTTTTTGCTTCTAAACATGTTTAGTGAAGTTCCAGAAGTGATTAGCATAGCAAAACACGCGTTTTGGATGAGTTTTGATCAAAATAGAAGTCACACTTTTCTTGTTTGCAACTTCACACGATTTCCCTCCAAACTTCATTATTTCACACGCTTGAACACTCCATTTGATTCCCTATAAATAGAGGGTCATCCCTCATTCATTTCCTCAAGCATGAATAGCCAGAATCACCCTGCCAAACTTGCTTCATAACTTAATTTTCTGTAACTTCGAAATCAGTGTTCAAGCCTTTTTTAATCCAATTTTTATATCAATTCACCTTCCTTGATCTTCCCTGAAGCTAACCATACAATTACCTTCAAGAATCGTGCCTTATATTGCTCCATAGAAGTCCAGTTTCAGAGCTCTGCAACTCAACTTCAATAGGTAGATTTCTCCATCAATTCTTCAAAACTTTGATATCATTATGAAGCTCTCATTACCCTGGTTCTAGTCGCAACACTTACTTTTATCTGGAAACACATTTTGACCATGAAATTTCAAATCCCTTTTCAAAACTTTCCCTCTAAATTGCTTGAGCTACAGTTTATATAGATTTGTCGCGAAGGTGTGGTTGGCTTCGTCTTGAAGAGACGAAGCGAATGGCATAGGTCAGAGCTTCTAATTTTACAGTTTGAGACACCTGCAATTCACGTTGGCTGGAGGTTGAAGATGACCAACATGTCATCTTCCAATCAATGAGGGTGCGCCACTTGTTTTTTTTGAAATCTGATTTAATTAATGATTCAGTGCTTTATTCATTAAAGTCCTTAACATGCACAGCGCGCCAGGTCCACTTGATCTGTTTACTAACGCGTTTTGTCAATGATCAGATGACCCATATTTTTTTGGTTTGATAATTTATTTTCTGATTTTTATTTTAATTGTTTTAAATTTCAAAAAAATCATGGAAAATTCATTTGAAGTCCAAAAAATCTGAAAAAATTATGAAAAATATTTTTGATTTTTCTCTTTCTGATTTTTATTTTTTCACAATTTTATTTTGTGTTTTGATATTTTTTATAAATTTTCACTTTATTTGAATTGTTTTAAATGTTTAAAAATACTTTTATACATTTTTAAATTCTGAAAAAAATTATGGAATGATCCAATGATATTGTGACAAATATTGGTGACCTCATTTATTTTTTATTTATGACTTTGTTATTTTTTATCATTTTTGGTTTATTTTACTCATTTATTTTAATTTTAAAAATAGTTTCCGACTTTAAAAAATTACCAAAAATTTTATAAAAATATTTGAGTCCTTTTCTGATTTTTCAATGGTCTTACTTTTTATTTCTTGATTAATTTGAACATAGTTGATATTTTTCTCTTTTATTTCAATTTTAAAACATTTTAAAACCTTTTTTTAATGTATATATTAAATGCAATATTATTTTGTGATTATTTTCTGGATGATCTTGGGTTGAAATTTTGATTATGAACTTTATTAACATCATCGGATCCATGGTGTTGAGTCTAACTCCATAAAAATGGAGGAATGATTTTAATAATAGCTTGATTAAAATTTAATTCAAATGTGATTTGTATATTCCTCCCCACCCCTCCTCATCTTATCCCTTTCTTATTGCACTAAGTGTTATTGGAGCATGATCTCTATATCATGTCTCAAAACAAATGGTGCATAAATTGCTATTGACCGGCCTCAAAATAGGTGCGACTTCTATATAAGTCCACTTATGATTGCTTAACATAGTGCTAAATTTTATCCCGATTCGAATAAATGATCATTCGTGGCCCAAACTTATGTTTGCAAGCCCAAGTATGTTAATTTGATCTCTTTGATCCAATAACCTTGAGATTCATTATGTGGAGGCTTTGGTTCTACCAATCCTTTAATGGATCTACAACACTTTTGGTCAATGCGGATCACTTAAACATCATTGATCATTACATGATACTTTTGAGAATTTCAAATGGATGATATACTTGACAAAAAGCAAATGCAACTTGTTGTGTGGAGGCTTTGATTCTACCAATCCTCTAATGAGTTCCAAATGCAAGTTTCAAGATGGTCATCCAACTAACCACTAATTGTACAATTGATTTTACCTTATGCTTTTATTTTTTATGCTTTATGTACCATTTACTTTAAGCATTACATTTCATCCTACTTTTCATCTTTACTCACTTGAGCATTTACTTTCTTGTCATTTTATTTTTGCTCACTTGAGCATTTATATTCTTGTTATTTTTATTTTGCTCACTTGAGCTTTTCTTTTCTTTTTCAAGACACTTAATAATCAACATGAACCATAAAAGCTTTAATGATACTTGGACTATTTGGTTACTATCCTTGGCATTATGGAGTATTGGACTTAGGATTAGAAACCTTGGCCTATGATGGAGACCTTGTGACCTTAATTGATATTTTGTCTGGAGTTCTTGATGTTTACCTCAAGACATTGGGTTGTTTGTTTGTTTTGTGTGCAGGTTATTGTGATTACATTCTTTGTTTGTAATCTGGAATTCACCCATATACAGCCGTTACTCTGCCCAATTTTTGTGAAGATTTAATACACTTGAAGTTTGGTTTTCTCAAGAGGTTTAGTATCTTTGCTTGCTTTGTTTCAATTCAAAGAATGGGAATTCTATCTTGACTCATAATGTCAAGTAATTTCTTATTGGTTAAATGGTTCTTATCCCTAGCTTTTACCTTATGCTTTAGGGTAGTCCCTTCTTCTCCTCCCATCTTCTTTAATTTCAAAAATCTCCCTCCTCCTTTTGAAAACTCTTCTTGTTTTGAAACTTGAACCATTTTCATAAAAAAACTTGGACTTATGTCCATGCATTTTCAAAAAAATTTCATAAATTAACCAACAGATTTGTGTTTTAAAATTTTTAAAAGGTGAACTACGTGTACCCTGATCCCCTATTGCACGAAAGGTGGTACGCAGGCACTAAAGGTTCGTGTTGTACCCCAAAATTTTCCCTCCCATATTCTTCAAGATTTGCCAAAATCATGGTTCAAAATCACCCAAGGGTTGCACAGTCCAATTGCCTCCTAACACAGTCAAAATTAGGGTTTTGGTTCTGGCAAAGAAATTGAGGTTTCCAAGGGTCCAATCAAGTCCCATATGCCTACATACATTGTCAAGCATTCATATGTCAAGTTTCAAGACTCACAACATCAAATTGCACAGTCAAAAACCCTAAATGCTTCACAGTCAACTGCAGGGGCAAAATGGTCATTTGACAGTCAAAAGTCAAAAATTTTGGTCAACATCTTATTTTGAAGCCACAAACATCATTTGATCAATTCTTGATCATGATTCTCAAAGCATGGCTCAAAAAGTCTCAAGATGCAAAAGTTTCCATTTTTGGACAGTTGAAAAAGTCAACTGCAAATTGACCAGGGCATAACTTCCACATGGTTTATCAGAAAAATTCCATCGAAATCTCATTTTGAAGAGAATGACATTTCCTACAAATCATCTTCACACTTCAAGTCCAAGAAATGCTCTCACAAAAAGTTATCAATTTCAACATTATAGGTCATTTTCAAAAGTCAACAAAAAGGCACTTTAAGTCAAAGACCATAACTTGAGATTGGTAAATCAAAATGACATGGGACCAAAGACATTGGTTAGAAGACTTCAAGACCTTTCCAAAATGTCCAAGAACATGTTCATAGCTTCAAAATTGAGCAAGATATGCCTTGTAGAAGTTGGGAAATTTTTGGGAATTTTGAAAAGTCAACTTTGCACAAAAGGCTTAAAAAATGCTAATGGGCCTCAATTTCTTTCATGAATCATTACCCAAAGGCTATGCACGACCCATTGACCTCAAAGGGAGTTATTTTCTTATTTTTGACTAATTATTTGAATTTTTATTATCATTAATTCATTTAATTAAATTTAAATATAAGAAAAATACCAAATCATGTTTTTTAAATCTTTTTATGCAGCAAGTATCTTCCATATATGCAAGAGATTTCGTGCACCTTCTCAAGGGGACAAAATCATCTAAATTTGGCATGATTGGCATGGAAAAAGATTGGAAAAGATATGAACAAAATCAAATATTGGAATCATCAATACATGGACTTTGGGCTTGGTCTTTTGACCTAATTTCACTCAAATACATATGCACAAGTTAACCTAATGCTCATACACACGAAATATTGCATACAAGCTGCACACCAAATTGCAAATTTTCATCAAATTTCTGAAAACTGAAAACATAGCTACAACACGATTCAAAGGCTAAAACCTATTCCAAAAGCTTACCGGGATTTCCTTGAACGTGTTTCAATCCCTTTCCAGTCTCCACGCACAAAGAACTGGTAGAACGGCATTGCACCTGTCACAAACTTTTTCATGATCGTGTTTTAATTTACCTGCATCATTCATGAATTTTAACTATTGATTTATACTAACAATGATATTCTGAAGCTGTTGGTACCCTTTAATTGAATTAATACTGCCTATATCAAAATCTGCCATTAACGTTTTCTAGGTTTTCAGAGCTCCAAGTTTAGGGGTTTTCACATATGGCAAAATTGAACCACCAAACTTATGCCAATGGATTCGTGACATGAAGACGAAACTAATCATGACATCGCGCCCTTTTTATATTTGGCTATGTCCTATTCGCTATTTTTGCAGATGGTGTTTAGTGGGGGTTTAAAACCCCCGCTATTTGTTTATGTTACAGGTACAAATATGAAGAAGACGCTGAGGTGTCTAAACGTGGTTGGATGATTTGAACGTTGGCGCGTTTTTTTTATTGTTTCCACATAATATTGTTTTTCATGTATATTGTTTGTGTTCCATTATATTAACAAAGAAGCGCGTTGGTTCAGTTGGTGGCTGATGTGTCCTGAAGGTACTGGGACCTGGGTTCGATTCCCAGGTCCCCCCATATACTCAATAATTTTTGTTGTAACGTGTTCATGTGCAGCATGCTCTCCATATTCCACCATGCGTCCCAACGCCTATGCCTGCCAAGTGGATCTGATGGTCAATCTGAAGGCCACAATAGGACGTCTACCATGCACCTCAGTCAATGGATGAACACGCAAGCACAGAAAGTCAATAAAGGCCTTGGATTCAGTGGGCCAAAATGCTTCAAAAAACCTCCAAAAAGGGCCAGACACCCCCCATGGTTTGCATCATGTTTGTTTTTATTTGATTTTCCTTTTGATTCTTTTAATTGTTTTTTTAATAGTTTTCTTTAATTTCACAAATTAATTTTCACAATAAAAAAATCAGAAACTAAAAAATATATTTAATCATTATTATTTCCCCATTAATTTATTTTTGTAAATAAACTTTAAATAATAAATTTAGTTAATTTAGGTTTTCAATTTTAGCACTTTTTCTTAAATAAATAAAATAAGTAGAAATTAGGGTTTTTAACTTTTTTATCTTTTTCTTAATAAATAATTTTTTCTTATTATCATTATTATTAATTACTAATTTATTTTGTAAATAAATACGTAAAATAATTAATTAGAGTAAATTAGGTTAAACTTTAACATTTTTCATTAATAATTAAAAATAACTTAGAATTAGGGTTTCTTTTAATTTTTTAATTTTCTTTATTTCATAAATACAAAAAAGCATAAAAAACATTTCTTTTCTTTAATTTAATAATTAATTAACTTTTTAATTTCATTTAATTCCAAAAGGGTCCAACGCCCTCGAACGTTCTATTTCCATTCTTTTCGCACGTTATTTATTTTCTTGTGAATATTATGTAACTGCTCAAGCCATGTAATAGTAATTAGGAAATTTATTTACTTTCCGCATTTTTATTAAAACGGGTCTTTGTTAATTTGGCGATGTATAGACCCGCGCCTTGTAATAGCGTAGGATTTTACTTTCCGCATTTATATTTCCGCACTCTTAAAACTGCTAAACTTTGCATGAAAGAATGTATGGCCTAAATTAAAAACAAGCGTAGATCACCATGATACATGTACAAGATAAATGCTAAACTGAAAACAACACACAAATTCACACACCACTCTTAGGGTACGCCTCACTGTTGCCTTGCCCTCGAAACGTGGTCGTCGAGTATAGGACGTTTTAGTAAGTCCTTATGTCCATGACATGATCCAGTTGCCTCGAAACGGTTGCCTCGGAATTAAAAAGGATCAATGGCATAAGGGTAGCTTCTAAGGTGTCCTACTGTTGTTCTGGTGACCACACTGTCCCTACAAACGAATTGACCCGAACACCTCCAACGGTGGTGCTACCTACCTCTCAATGGTGGGATGGCACTACCTTAAGGACTCTTACACAGCCTAATTCCTTAGGGTAGGTAGATGACTCATGGATACTTGATCTATTCAAAAACAAACAAAAAACTCTTTTCACACCGACACTTTCAAAAAGCTTTCAAAACAATTTTTCAAACACTCTTGAGGACTGATACAAGAGTTATTCAGAAAACTTTGACGAAACTTTTTTTCAAACCCACTCACAATTGAAAAGCAAACATTTTGAAAACACAAATGAGCAAGTATCTAAGAGCCCGTGGATAACCACGGATAGAAAGGGTGCTAACACCTTCCCTTTCTATAAATCTACCTCCCGAACCGAGAAACTATCTCATAAGGAATTTTGCTGTGCTTTTGTCCTGTCCATGTTGGAGAAAATAAAAGACGGTGGCGACTCTTGCTTCCGCGACATTTCGCGAACCAGCGTTAAACAGTCAGTTCCAGATCCACCAATCATAGAACTGGCGACTCTGCTGGGGACTCTTATAAAGTGAGGTGTACCTTAGGACTAAGATCACTTGTGTTTTCAATTGTTGTGCTTGTTTGCTTTATTATTGTGGGCTGCATCGGAGTTACATAGATCCTAACCCGGATCTGGGGATACCCCGTTAGGTAGCATAAGCTGTGAGGGACCTGTCCGATGTAGACCGACATGGGTGAAGCAGTGGCTACGTTGGTGTGGCGCCTTGGTCTGTACCGATATCCCTTGTGTCGCAACGAGGAGAATATGGGTCTTCTGAGGAGTCATTAAGCACCAACCGACCTTAGAACCTTAAATGACCCAACTTGGCCAATAGAACAGTAGCAGTATGCTACGCCCATTGAGGCTAAACTCTCGTGATGGTTCTGGCTGCAAGAAAAGATTGCGATGCTGGAGTTATGACCGATTGAGGGTAGTCAGTGATATTGGGATCCTCTAGAACCCAGTTACTTCTGATAGGACAGGTCTTAACCAACGAACTGAAAGAGGGTAATACCTAGACCCCATGCTGGCCCAAGTTCTAAGGGCTTGTCTTGTGTGACTTGTGTGCCTTATCATGTTTGCCTTTGTGAATATTTGTGGTGTGCTTTATCATAACATCATGCCATCATAAACATTTCATGCATCCCGCATAAGGACTGACCATTTCAACGACAAGAGGGTTTCACCTTTGCTCTGTTTTATAGGACATCATGATGCCTATGCGAAGGAACACTATCCAGTTCAATTTTGTTCACCCACCTGAGTTGCTTGAAGAGTTGGTTAGCAGAATTCCAAATACTACTTCCTTCATCCAGAGGCATGGTTCTCTTCTCATTTTAGTCACGGCGAAGTGGGACCAACAACTGATGAGTGTCCTGACACAATTTTATGATCCCTTGTACAACTGTTTCACCTTTCAAGACTTCCAGCTAGTCCCTACCCTGGAAGAGTTCTCTGATTTGCTTGGTATCCCTATCTTGGATCAGACTCCCTTCACTGGTTGGGAAAAGACTCTTAGGCTTGAGGAGATTGCTGCACAAGGAGGTAATGGACAACTGGGTGACTAGAAGCAAAGTTAAGGGTTTCTTGGCCAAGTTTCTGATTGGTAAGGCTAACAGTTTCTGGAATGACCTGGACTTTAGGGTGTATGAAGACATTCTGGCTCTCTTAATCTATGGTCTAGTCTTGTTTCCTAATCCTGATGACTTCATTAACGTCACTGCCATAAGGATCTTCATGTCTCGCAACCCTGTGCCCACTCTCTTGGGTGACATCCTGCAATAACTTTATGCTCGTACTGCCCGAAGACGAGGAACTCTGTGGTGTTGTATTCCTTTGTTAGTGAGGTGGTTTATTTCGCACCTCCCTAAGTTCTTGCTGAAGAACAAAGAAGGAAGAGGTTGGGCTCATAGGTTAATGTCTCTCACTGATAAGGACATCATTTAGACTCTCAGAGGTTTGGATGAGGTAGCTGTTATTGATCGTTGCGGAGAATATCCTAATGTTCCTTTGATTGGTACCCAAGGAGGAATCTTTTATAATCCATGTCTAGCTCTCCGTCAGTTTGGAAGGGCCAGAAGAGCAGGGCCTCATGAGATGTTGGTGCCTCACATCAGTTTTGAGTTTCAGGTAGATAGTGACAAGCTGCGTCGTAGGTTCATCAAGGCTTGGGACAGAATCCACAAAGCTGACCCACAAGAGTTGGGACCAAAGACTTCTCTACCTATGGAAGCCTACTACAAATGGGTCCGCATCCGTGCTCAGAAGTTAGGTATGCCGTACGAAGTTGTCAGACCCATCATTCTTGAGTATCCTGATAGAGATGGGGTTCCTCCAACTGTTCTCCCTCCTCAGATACCTACTGATATTGATACACTAAAAAGGTCTTGGGCGCAACTGTGAGAAGAAGGGGATTCTTATCGGGAAAAGATCAACGAGCAGGAATTGAAGATCCAGAAGCTGACAAAGCAGTTGGAGAATGAGCGAGCTTTGAATGACTACATCCGTACTGAGAAGAGGAGATCCTGGGATCAATGATGAGCTTTGGATGTTCTTTTACAGTTTTTAATTCCCTTTTCAGTATTTCCATTTTTATGTAACGTCTAAGGGCAACCTGTTGAACAATTTGAATTTCAAAGTTGAAACTAATAAAGTGTGTTCCTTTTTGTTTACAAAGTTGATTCCCGATTGTCTTTGAAAACATAAATCATACGCATTCCATTCATCATATGCATCACAGGTACTCTTCTTTTCAGGTTGCTTAATGTTCTTCGCTGTTTATTTCAGCATCATGAACCCTGAATCGTCTACCGAGCAGTCCATCAAGGCCCTTCAGGCTCAGAACGCCTAATTCCAAGAGCTGATTATGAGTTTGGCCCAAGGGCAGGAGGAACTGAAGGCTCTGCTGGTCAAGAAGAAGAAGAGAACTGTTCTATTCAACACGGGCCGGAGGTTTGGTAACACACTGCAGAATGAGGTTGATCAAGCTGGTTCTTCTGTAGGCAAAGGCATTCCCCAGGGGGGGAGGGCTCCTAGTCCGGTGGTCTTTGACAACGAGACTGATTTTAATGAGGAGCAGTATCCTCCAGCTGAAGACAAGTACAAGCAGTTGGAAGACCGTCTGAATGCCATGGAAATTCAACAAGTGCCTGGTTTGGATTTCGGAGACTTGGTTCTATCTTCTGGTGTGGTCATCCCACACAAGTTCAAAGCACCATCTTTCACAAAGTATGGCGGGGCGTCTTGCCCTAAGCTACATCTCAGATCTTATGTGCGGAAGATTCAGCCATACACTGTGGATAAGAACTTGTGGATCCACTTCTTTCAGGAGAGTCTTTCAGGGACTCATCTCGAATGGTTCTATCAGCTGGATGGAACCAAGGTTCGTAACTGGGAGGAGTTGGCTACTGCTTTTTACAAGCAGTATCAGTATAATGCCGACCTCGCTCCTACACGTACCCAACTCCAGGGTATGTCGCTAGGATCGGGAGAAGGTTTTAAAGAGTATGCGCAGAAGTGGAGGGACCTGGCTGGCAGGGTGCAGCCACCATTAACCGACCGTGAACTAGTGGACATGTTCTTAGGGACCCTATCCGGGCCATTCTTTAATCATCTTATTGGCAATTCGTCTGCAGGGTTCACAGATCTCATTCTGACTGGGGAAAGGATAGAGGCTGGTATGAAATCAGGGAAGATTCAGAAAGGTGCGTCCTCAAGTTCTGAGAAGAAGCCTTGCAAAAAGGAGGCCAGTGCTGTGTATGGGCCTAGAAGGCAAGACAAACCAGAACGCCGCCAAGCTGTCAACGCGGTGGTAATTGCAAAGCCTGCTGCCGCTCCTCAGCAACCCAACCAACCAAGGGGCGAGAGACCCAGAAGGGAATACACTCGGCTGAGTATGACCTTGTCACAAATCTTGCCGCAATTGCTATCGATCAACTTGGTGACTGTCAGAGAGGCCCCGAAGGTTGTGAACACTACCTCTCCTAAGTATAATCCAAATGCCCGCTGTGCTTATCACTCTGATAGCCCGGGGCATTCTACTGATGATTGCTGGGCCCTGAGAAATAAGGTTCAGGACCTTATCGATGCCAAGGAAGTACAGTTTGAGGCACCTGAGAAGCCTAATGTGGTGACAGCTCCCCTACCTGACCATGGAGTGAATGCTATCAGGGATGGTGACGAAGTGGAAGAATCTGAGTTCAACAGCTGGATCTGCCCGACGACTGACGGTGGACTGAACAATTGGACTGCAAAAGACAACCTACCTGTTACTTTTGTTACGTAGTAATGAATTCCTTTGTTTTTAATTTGTAATAAACAATAAACTGAAACTTTATGGCCCGGTGTCTTACCCGGGGCACCGTGGCTTCATTTGTGAGGGCATATTACTTGTCATTTCCATATATCATGAATAAAGACATTGGACGTTTTTCTCATTTCAAATCTTGTGCTCCCTTTCTTTCTTTATATATTGCAAAACAGCTATATTTACACACACTCACCCATACAGGTTCCAATCCACTCTGGATCTCACTGGTAACGACTCTGCTACTGCCAGTTATGACTTCGAAAATCCGATCAACTTAGCCGAAGACGAAGGTGAAGATGATTGCGAAGTGCCTGGTGAGCTTGCAAGACTGTTACTCCAGGAAGAGAGGGCCATTCAGCCACATGAAGAGCTAGTGGAAACGGTAAATCTGGGTACTGAGGCAGATAGAAAGGAAGTTAAGATTGGTGCTAATCTGGAGCTCAGCGTGAAACAACGGTTGATCCAGATGTTGCATGATTATGTGGAGATCTTTGCCTGGTCTTACGAAGACATGCCTGGGTTGGATACTGACATTATGGTCCATCACCTTCCTACCAAGGAAGACTGCCCTCCGGTTAAACAAAAGGTCCGCCGTATGCGTCCAGAGATGTCCGAGAAGATCAAAGCCGAGGTTATGAAGCAATTTGATGTCGGGTTTCTAGCAGTGACTTCTTACCCTCAGTGGGTTGCCAACGTGGTTCCGGTGCCAAAGAAAGATGGTAAGGTCAGAATGTGTGTTGATTACAGGGATCTGAACAGGGCCAGCCCCAAAGATGACTTCCCCTACCTCACATTGATGTTTTGGTTGACAATACTGCTCAGCACAAGGTGTTCTCCTTCATGGATGGTTTTTCAGGTTATAATCAGATCAAGATGGCTCCTGAAGACATGGAAAAGACTACCTTTGTTACTCAGTGGGGCACCTTCTGCTACAAGGTCATGCCATTCGGGTTGAAAAATGCTGGGGCAACCTACCAACGTGCCATGGTTGCTTTATTTCATGACATGATCCATCATGAGATTGAAGTGTATGTCGACGACATGATTGCAAGGTCCCAAACGGAGGAGGAACACCTTGACCATCTGCAGAAGCTGTTTGACCGTCTGAAGTTGTACAAGCTGAGGTTGAACCCGAACAAGTGCACCTTCGGGGTAAGATCTGTAAAGTTGCTAGGCTTCGTCGTAGGTGACAAGGGTATTCAAGTGGACCCTGCCAAGGTTAAAGCCATTCAAGAGATGCCAGTTCCTAAGACAGAGAAAGAAGTCAGAGGCTTTCTAGGACGTCTGAATTACATTGCTCGATTCATCTCGCACCTAACTGCTACCTGTGAGCCAATCTTCAAGCTGCTGAAGAAAGATCAGGTAGTACGTTGGAATGATGAATGTGAGGCCGCTTTTGACAGAATCAAAGAGTATCTCCAAGAACCACCCATTCTTATGCCACGGTTGAAGGGAGACCTCTAATACTATACTTGACAATACTTGACAACTCAATGGGGTGTGTGCTGGGGCAGCATGACGAGTCTGGCCGAAAAGAGCACGCCATTTATTACCTTAGCAAAAAGTTTACCGACTGTGAGACCCGATACTCACTGCTCGAGAAAACTTGTTGCGCTTTGGTATGGGCTGCTCGCCGGCTGAGACAGTATATGCTGACTCACACTACCTTGTTGATTTCAAAGATGGATCCGATAAAGTACATATTCGAAAAGCCTGCTCTGTCTGGAAGAATAGCAAGATGGCAGATGATCTTGATGGAATACGACATCCAGTACACGACTCAGAAAGCTATCAAAGGTAGTGTATTGGCAGACCATTTGGCACACCAGGCAGTGGACGACTATCAATCAATGAACTTTGAATTCCCTGACGAGAGCATCATGATAGTGACTGATTGTGAAGTACCTGGGCCGGAGGAAGGACCTGAGGAAGGATCCCGATGGTCTATGCACTTTGACGGAGCCTCCAACGCTTTGGGTAACGGTATCAGCGCTGTGATCATATCCCCTCAAGGCACTCATACTCCACTTACTGCCCGACTATGTTTCAACTGCACCAACAACATGGCGGAGTATGAGGCATGTATCATGGGTCTTCAAGCTGCGATTGACTTAAGGATCAAGTTTCTGAGTGTCTTCGGAGATTCCGCTCTCGTGATCAATCAGATCAAAGGCGAGTGGGATACGAAACATCCGAATCTTATTCCTTACAGAGAATGTGTGTTGACATTGATCCCCCATTTCACAGAGATAACTTTTGAACACTTCCCGAGAGAGGAGAATCAGTTGGCGGACGCATTAGCTACAATGTCTTCCATGTTCAAAGTCAAATGGGACAATGAGGCTCCCCGAATCATCATTTGGAAACTGGACGAACCTGCATACTGTTGTGATCTTGAGGCTGAGGTGGTAACTGAAAAACCCTGGTATCATGAGGTGAAGAGGTATCTGGAAGCTCAGGAATATCCTGAAGGTGCATCTGTCAATGATAAGAAGTTTCTGAGAAGGTTCGCAGCAAAGTTCTTCCTCAGCAACGACATTCTATACAAGCGAAACCATGATTCAACCTTACTGCGTTGTGTGGATAAGACTGAAGCAGAAAGGATCATGGCAGAGCTGCATGAAGGTACATTCGGAACACATTCCAGTGGACACACCATGGCAAAGAAGATCCTTCGGGCAGGGTATTTCTGGTCCACAATGGAAGCCGACTGTTACCAGCATTCCCGGACATGTCATAAGTGCTAGATATATGCAGATAAGGTGCACGTTCCTCCAGTTCCTCTGAATGTCTTGATAGCACCTTGGCCTTTTGCAATGTGGGGCATAGATATGATTGGCGAGATTAAACCTACGGCATCCAACGGGCATCGCTTCATCCTGGTAGCGATCGATTACTTCACAAAGTGGGTTGAAGCAGCTTCCTACGCAACAGTAACCAAGAACGTCGTAGCACGGTTCATTCGACATAACCTGATCTGTCGCTACGGTGTCCCAGAAAGGATCATTACGGACAATGGTACCAATCTCAATAACAAGATGATCACTGAGCTCTGCGAGCAATTCAAGATACAGCACCATAACTCTTCTCCTTACCGGCCGAAGATGAATGGGGCTGTAGAAGCGGAAAATAAGAATATCAAGAAGATTGTGCAGAAGATGACAGTGACCTACAAAGATTGGCACGAGATGTTACCGTTCGCTCTTCATGGGTACCGTACCTCAGCAAGGACGTCAACCGGGGCAACTCCCTTTTCCTTGGTCTATGGCACGGAGGCAGTCTTACCGATCGAAGTGCAGATACCCTCTCTCCGGATAATGAAGGATGCAGATCTGAGCGAAGATGACTGGATCCAGACTCGACTTGATCAGTTGAACCTAATTGACGAAAAGAGACTCGCTGCTATATGTCATGGTCAAACGTACCAAAAACGGATGATCAGGGCATTTAACAAGAAGGTCAGACCACAAGAGTATCAAGTTGGGGATCTGGTAATCAAACGCATCATCCTTCCTCAAAGTGATCCCAGGGGCAAATGGACCCCTACGTACGAAGGGCCATTTGTGGTTAAACATGCGTTCTCAAGAGGAGCCATGATTCTAACCACCATGGATGGTGACGACCTTCCTCACCCCGCCAATGCAGACATAGTAAAAAGATACTACGCATGATAAAAGACCCGCTAGGTTGACATACCTAGGCAAAAATTAGGGCTTCCCGGCGAACCAAAAGGGTTCGGGCAAAATGAGGGATGAAATGAAAAAAAATCTGTACACCCGGCAAGTCGAAAACCTGAAAAGGCGGCTTGGGCAAAAATGGGTATCCCGGTGGACTGAAAACCCGAAAGGGCGGTCCAGGCAAAAGTTAGGGATTAAAGCGTAATACTATGTCTCATTGGATCACTTTGCATCCAGAATCCGGTATCAACTATCAAGTCCAGACGGCATCGATCAATCAGCTTCATCTTCAACCGAGCAGCCAAGTGATGAGACGCTCGAGGATATAAAGGCGATAGCAGAGTCGGAACCCAGTGGGATTATCTTTTTCACACAGCTGTTTTGTTTTCCTTGTACAAATTGTATAAACTCTGTTGTTCGGCGACGTTCTCTTACTAGGACGTCAGCCTCTTGTACATAAACGCCTATTTACAGGCAAATTCAAAAAAATCAATATAAATTCACTGTTCAGACAAATTGCCAATTGTTTTTCCTTTTCCTGTTTTGTTTTGTGAAGAATGTCCAATGTTCAATTTTTGATATATGCATTTGACACTAATTGCTAACTCATAAATATTTGCATACGAAACAAAGGATTAATTACAGGTAACATTAGAAACAGGGGTAATAATGAGTTGTCTAAAGCGGTCTAATTGCTTTGTCCACCAAGGTACCAAGGTAAGTTCAGCTGAAGAACATAACCAAGATATCTTAATTCCCCAGAGAGTAAGCCAGCAAGTCAACAATTCTCCCCGAGCAGTTGGTCTCCAATCAGCCCTGAACAAGGCATCGTATCTCCAGCAAGTCAGTGATACTCTCCCCAAGCAGAGTTAGCCTACTCAATCAGCCTTAAGGAAGTTGGGTATCCCCAACAGATCTCAACATTCCCCAGCGCAATATACAAACATTCTTAACAAGCATCCCCGGCAGTCTTAATCTAAGATTGTTCCCCGGTGGTATACCAGACATTCAGTGGAGCCACTTCCCCAATACAGTTCAAAAATTTCCCCAGGAGAGTCCAATCTCAAAAGTTTCCTCAGGAAAGTGGAATCCATCTCCCAGCAGGAAGCTTATCCCTAGTAGATTCTGAAAAGCTTGTCCCCCGCATGGCACGAACGCGTCTCCCGGCTTTATTCAAAGGTTATTTCCCCACCAGGATATAACTGGGTTATCCTTAGCCAATTACCATGGAAAGATCGTCCCCGACGAGGTCTTCCTATCCCCCAGCGGAGTTCATCAATCCCTTCAACATAGCACATCAATGGTATCCCCAGCGGAGTTATCGTCAATCTCAACAAGTACATCTCTTTCCCCACAAGAGTTCACTCCCCGCAGAGTAATCTATTCGCCAAGTTATTCCCCAACGGAGTCCTCTTCTCCTACCGATATTCTTGCAATCACTATCCCCAGCGGAAACGAAGAATTCTCTTCTTCCAACATCAGCCCAAGATTTAACTTCCCGGCACACGTCAAGGATTTACTTTCCTAGACAAAAATACATTCATGAATATCACATCTTCATACATTATAGCATGCATATACGCATCATGAACCTACAATCTCACTTATTCTGAGAACATCACGCATGTCATACAAACATGACACCGCATACAACTAACGTTTTGTCTTTTCAGGACAAAAGATCAGTACAAAGATAATTGCTATCAACTGTCGCAACTAAAGATCTGATTCCTGTATCTTGCCAGGGTGTATCTGTTGACGACTAATTCCAGACTCGATTCCTGTATCTTGCCAGGGCACGTCTGAAGAGTTTGAGGATCCGATTCCTGTATCTTGCCAGGGTGTATCTGTTGACGACTAATTCCAGACTCGATTCCTGTATCTTGCCAGGGCACGTCTGAAGAGTTTGAGGATCCGATTCCTGTATCTTGCCAGGGTGTATCTGTTGACGACTAACATTACCAGACTCGATTCCTGTATCTTGCTAGGGCACGTCTGAAGAGTTCGAAGATCCGATTCTTGTATCTCGCCAGGGTGTATCTGTTGACGACTAACATTACCATACTTGATTCCTGTATCTTGCCAAGGCACGTCTGAAGAGTTTGAGGATCCGATTCCTATATCTTTCCAGGGTGTATCTGTTGACGACTAACATTACCAGACTCGATTCCTGTATCTTGCCAGGGCACGTCTGAAGAGTTTGAGGATCCGATTCCTGTATCTTGCCAGGGTGTATCTGTTGACGACTAACATTACCAGACTCGATTCCTGTATCTTGCCAGGGCACGTCTGAAGAGTTGGAAGATCCGATTCCTGTATCTTTCTAGGGTGTATCTGTTGACGACTAATTCCAGACTCGATTCCTGTATCTTGCCAGGGCACGTCTGAAGAGTTTGAAGATCCGATTCCTGTATCTTGCCAGGGTGTATCTGTTGACGACTATTTTCCAGACTCGATTCCTGTATCTTTCCAGGGTGTATCTGTTGATGGCCATATTCCAGACTCGATTCCTGTATCTTGCCAGGGCACGTCTGAAGAGTTTGAAGATCCGATTCCTGTACCTTGCCAGGGTGTATCTGTTGACGACTATTTTCCGGATTCGATACCTGTATCCATCCAGGGCACATCCACATCAAGAGTTTGAAGATCAACCCCTGTAACAGGCCAGGTAATTATTTTTCTTTCTCAGGTACGCAAGTTCTCGCTAAGGAATCTCTTACGCGATCGACACCTTCGGATGGCATCTATAAGCCCATTCCCAACAAGGTTCTGTTACACTTCCAGATGGCATCTATAAGCCCATCCCCTTATCCACCATCTTTCCAAATGGCATCTATAAGCCCATTCCCGACATCACACTGCTGATACTCTACTATGCGAGTGCAAATTTCTGGGCACTCTAGTGTTCAATCATCTTCCACCTTCGGATCACGAAAGGCACGCAGGCCAATCTGCATCCTCAGGTATAAGAAGATTGAACAGGGGCAACTGTTGTACCCCAAAATTTTCCCTCCCATATTCTTCAAGATTTGCCAAAATCATGGTTCAAAATCACCCAAGGGTTGCACAGTCCAATTGCCTCCTAACACAGTCAAAATTAGGGTTTTGGTTCTGGCAAAGAAATTGAGGTTTCCAAGGGTCCAATCAAGTCCCATATGCCTACATACATTGTCAAGCATTCATATGTCAAGTTTCAAGACTCACAGCATCAAATTGCACAGTCAAAAACCCTAAATGCTTCACAGTCAACTGCAGGGGCAAAATGGTCATTTGACAGTCAAAAGTCAAAATTTTTGGTCAACATCTTATTTTGAAGCCACAAACATAATTTGATCAATTCTTGATCATGGCTCTCAAAGCATGGCTCAAAAAGTCTCAAGATGCAAAAGTTTCCATTTTTGGACAGCTGAAAAAGTCAACTGCAAATTGACCAGGGCATAACTTCCACATGGTTTATCAGAAAAATTCTATCCAAATCTTATTTTGAAGAGAATGACATTTCCTACAACTGATCTTCACACTTCAAGTCCAAGAAATGCTCTCACAAAAAGTTATCAATTTCAACATTATAGGTCATTTTCAAAAGTCAACAAAAAGGCACTTTAAGTCAAAGACCATAAATTGAGATTGGTAAATCAAAATGACATGGGACCAAAGACCTTGGTTAGAAGACTTCAAGACCTTTCCAAAATGTCCAAGAACATGTTCATAGCTTCAAAATTGAGCAAGATATGCCTTGTAGAAGTTGGGAAATTTTTGGGAATTTTGAAAAGTCAACTTTGCACAAAAGGCTTCAAAAATGCTAACGGGCCTCAATTTCTTTCATGAATCATTACCCAAAGGCTATGCACGACCCATTGACCTCAAAGGGAGTTATTTTCTTATTTTTGACTAATTATTTGAATTTTTATTATCATTAATTCATTTAATTAAATTTAAATATAAGAAAAATACCAAATCATGTTTTTTAAATCTTTTTATGCAGCAAGTATCTTCCATATATGCAAGAGATTTCGTGCACCTTCTCAAGGGGACAAAATCATCTAAATTTGGCATGATTAGCATGGAAAAAGATTGAAAAAGATATGAACAAAATCAAATATTGGAATCATCAATACATGGACTTTGGGCTTGGTCTTTTGACCTAATTTCACTCAAATACATATGCACAAGTTAACCTAATGCTCATACACACGAAATATTGCGTACAAGCTGCACACCAAATTGCAAATTTTCATCAAATTTCTGAAAACTGAAAACATAGCTACAACACGATTCAAAGGCTAAAACCTATTCCAAAAGCTTACTGGGATTTCCTTGAACGTGTTTCAATCCCTTTCCAGTCTCCACGCACAAAGAACTGGTAGAACGGCATTGCACCTGTCACAAACTTTTTCATGATCGTGTTTTAATTTACCTGCATCATTCATGAATTTTAACTATTGATTTATACTAACAATGATATTCTGAAGCTGTTGGTACCCTTTAATTGAATTAATACTGCCTATATCAAAATCTGCCATTAACGTTTTCTAGGTTTTCAGAGCTCCAAGTTTAGGGGTTTTCACATATGGCAAAATTGAACCACCAAACTTATGCCAATGGATTCGTGACATGAAGACGAAACTAATCATGACATCGCGCCCTTTTTATATTTGGCTATGTCCTATTCGCTATTTTTGCAGATGGTGTTTAGTGGGGGTTTAAAACCCCCGCTATTTGTTTATGTTACAGGTACAAATATGAAGAAGACGCTGAGGTGTCTGAACGTGGTTGGATGATTTGAACGTTGGCGCGTTTTTTTTATTGTTTAAGCATAATATTGTTTTTCATGTATATTGTTTGTGTTCCATTATATTAACAAAGAAGCGCGTTGGTTCAGTTGGTGGCTGATGTGTCCTGAAGGTACTGGGACCTGGGTTCGATTCCCAGGTCCCCCCATATACTCAATAATTTTTGTTGTAACGTGTTCATGTACAACATGCTCTCCATATTCCACCATGCGTCCCAACGCCTATGCCTGCCAAGTGGATCTGATGGTCAATCTGAAGGCCACAATAGGACGTCTACCATGCACCTCAGTCAATGGATGAACACGCAAGCACAGAAAGTCAATGAAGGCCTTGGATTCAGTGGGCCAAAATGCTTCAAAAAACCTCCAAAAAGGGCCAGACACCCCCCATGGTTTGCATCATGTTTGTTTTTATTTGATTTTCCTTTTGATTCTTTTAATTGTTTTTTTAATAGTTTTCTTTAATTTCACAAATTAATTTTTACAATAAAAAAATCAGAAACTAAAAAATATATTTAATCATTATTATTTCCCCATTAATTTATTTTTGTAAATAAACTTTAAATAATAAATTTAGTTAATTTAGGTTTTCAATTTTAGCACTTTTTCTTAAATAAATAAAATAAGTAGAAATTAGGGTTTTTAACTTTTTTATCTTTTTCTTAATAAATAATTTTTTCTTATTATCATTATTATTAATTACTAATTTATTTTGTAAATAAATATGTAAAATAATTAATTAGAGTAAATTAGGTTAAACTTTAATATTTTTCATTAATAATTAAAAATAACTTAGAATTAGGGTTTCTTTTAATTTTTTAATTTTCTTTATTTCATAAATACAAAAAAGCATAAAAAACATTTCTTTTCTTTAATTTAATAATTAATTAACTTTTTAATTTCATTTAATTCCAAAAGGGTCCAACGCCCTCGAACGTTCTATTTCCATTCTTTTCGCACGTTATTTATTTTCTTGTGAATATTATGTAACTGCTCAAGCCATGTAATAGTAATTAGGAAATTTATTTACTTTCCGCATTTTTATTAAAACGGGTCTTTGTTAATTTGGCGATGTATAGACCCGCGCCTTGTAATAGCGTAGGATTTTACTTTCCGCATTTATATTTCCGCACTCTTAAAACTGCTAAACTTTGCATGAAAGAATGTATGGCCTAAATTAAAAACAAACGTAGATCACCATGATACATGTACAAGATAAATGCTAAACTGAAAACAACACACAAATTCACACACCACTCTTAGGGTACGCCTCACTGTTGCCTTGCCCTCGAAACGTGGTCGTCGAGTATAGGACGTTTTAGTAAGTCCTTATGTCCATGACATGATCCAGTTGCCTCGAAACGGTTGCCTCGGAATTAAAAAGGATCAATGGCATAAGGGTAGCTTCTAAGGTGTCCTACTGTTGTTCTGGTGACCACACTGTCCCTACAAACGAATTGACCCGAACACCTCCAACGGTGGTGCTACCTACCTCTCAATGGTGGGATGGCACTACCTTAAGGACTCTTACACAGCCTAATTCCTTAGGGTAGGTAGATGACTCATGGATACTTGCTCTATTAAAAAACAAACAAAAAACTCTTTTCACACCGACACTTTCAAAAAGCTTTCAAAACAATTTTTCAAACACTCTTGAGGACTGATACAAGAGTTATTCAGAAAACATTGACGAAACTTTTTTTCAAACCCACTCACAATTGAAAAGCAAACATTTTGAAAACACAAATGAGCAAGTATCTAAGAGCCTGTGGATAACCACGGATAGAAAGGGTGCTAACACCTTCCCTTTCTATAAATCTACCTCCCGAACCGAGAAACTATCTCATAAGGAATTTTGCTGTGCTTTTGTCCTGTCCATGTTGGAGAAAATAAAAGACGGTGGCGACTCTTGCTTCCGCGACATTTCGCGAACCAGCGTTAAACAGTCAGTTCCAGATCCACCGATCATAGAACTGGCGACTCTGCTGGGGACTCTTATAAAGTAAGGTGTACCTTAGGACTAAGATCACTTGTGTTTTCAATTGTTGTGCTTGTTTGCTTTATTATTGTGGGCTGCATCGGAGTTACATAGATCCTAACCCGGATCTGGGGATACCCCGTTAGGTAGCATAAGCTGTGAGAGACCTGTCCGATGTAGACCGACATGGGTGAAGCAGTGGCTACGTTGGTGTGGCGCCTTGGTCTGTACCGATATCCCTTGTGTCGCAACGAGGAGAATATGGGTCTTCTGAGGAGTCATTAAGCACCAACCGACCTTAGAACCTTAAATGACCCAACTTGGCCAATAAAACAGTAGCAGTATGCTACACCCATTGAGGCTAAACTCTCGTGATTGTTCTGGCCGCAAGAAAAGATTGTGATGCTGGAGTTATGACCGATTGAGGGTAGTCAGTGATATTGGGATCCTCTAGAACCCGGTTACTTCTGATAGGACAGGTCTTAACCAACGAACTGAAAGAGGGTAATACCTAGACCCCATGCTGGCCCAAGTTCTAAGGGCTTGTCTTGTGTGACTTGTGTGCCTTATCATGTTTGCCTTTGTGAATATTTGTGGTGTGCTTTATCATAACATCATGCCATCATAAACATTGCATGCATCCCGCATAAGGACTGACCATTTCAACGACAAGAGGGTTTCACCTTTGCTCTGTTTTGTAGGACATCATGATGCCTATGCGAAGGAACACTATCCGGTTCAATTTTGTTCACCCACCTGAGTTGCTTGAAGAGTTGGTTAGCAGAATTCCAAATACTACTTCCTTCATCCAGAGGCATGGTTCTCTTCTCATTTTAGTCACGGCGAAGTGGGACCAACAACTGATGAGTGTCCTGACACAGTTTTATGATCCCTTGTACAACTGTTTCACCTTTCAAGACTTCCAGCTGGTCCCTACCCTGGAAGAGTTCTCTGATTTGCTTGGTATCCCTATCTTGGATCAGACTCCCTTCACTGGTTGGGAAAAGACTCTTAGGCTTGAGGAGATTGCTGCAGCTCTTCCCTTGACCCACAAGGAGGTAATGGACAACTGGGTGACTAGAAGCAAAGTTAAGGGTTTCTTGGCCAAGTTTCTGATTGGTAAGGCTAACAGTTTCTGGAATGACCTGGACTTTAGGGCGTATGAAGACATTCTGGCTCTCTTAATCTATGGTCTAGTCTTGTTTCCTAATCCTGATGACTTCATTAACGTCACTGCCATAAGGATCTTCATGTCTCGCAACCCTGTGCACACTCTCTTGGGTGACATCCTGCAACAACTTTATGCTCGTACTGCCCGAAGACGAGGAACTCTGTGGTGTTGTATTCCTTTGTTAGTGAGGTGGTTTATTTCGCACCTCCCTAAGTTCGTGCTGAAGAACAAAGAAGGAAGAGGTTGGGCTCATAGGTTAATGTCTCTCACTGATAAGGACATCATTTGGACTCTCAGAGGTTTGGATGAGGTAGCTGTTATTGATTGTTGCGGAGAATATCCTAATGTTCCTTTGATTGGTACCCAAGGAGGAATCTCTTATAATCCATGTCTAGCTCTCCGTCAGTTTGGAAGGGCCAGAAGAGCAGGGCCTCATGAGATGTTGGTGCCTCACATCAGTTTTGAGTTTCAGGTAGATAGTGACGAGCTGCATCGTAGGTTCATCAAGGCTTGGGACAGAATCCACAAAGCTGACCCACAAGAGTTGGGACCAAAGACTTCTCTACCTATGGTAGCCTACTACAAATGGGTCCGCATCCGTGCTCAGAAGTTAGGTATGCCGTACGAAGCTGTCAGACCCATCATTCTTGAGTATCCTGATAGAGATGGGGTTCCTCCAACTGTTCTCCCTCCTCAGATACCTACTGATATTGATACACTAAAAAGGTCTTGGGCGCAACTGCGAGAAGAACGGGATTCTTATCGGGAAAAGATCAACGAGCAGGAATTGAAGATCCAGAAGCTGACAAAGCAGTTGGAGAATGAGCGAGCTTTGAATGACTACATCCGTACTGAGAAGAGGAGATCCTGGGATCAATGATGAGCTTTGGATGTTCTTTTACAGTTTTTAATTCGCTTTGGATGCTCTCCATATTCCACCATGCGTCCCAACGCCTATGCCTGCCAAGTGGATCTGATGGTCAATCTGAAGGCCACAATAGGACGTCTACCATGCACCTCAGTCAATGGATGAACACGCAAGCACAGAAAGTCAATGAAGGCCTTGGATTCAGTGGGCCAAAATGCTTCAAAAAACCTCCAAAAAGGGCCAGACACCCCCCATGGTTTGCATCATGTTTGTTTTTATTTGATTTTCCTTTTGATTCTTTTAATTGTTTTTTTAATAGTTTTCTTTAATTTCACAAATTAATTTTCACAATAAAAAAATCAGAAACTAAAAAATATATTTAATCATTATTATTTCCCCATTAATTTATTTTTGTAAATAAACTTTAAATAATAAATTTAGTTAATTTAGGTTTTCAATTTTAGCACTTTTTCTTAAATAAATAAAATAAGTAGAAATTAGGGTTTTTAACTTTTTTATCCTTTTCTTAATAAATAATTTTTTCTTATTATCATTATTATTAATTACTAATTTATTTTGTAAATAAATATGTAAAATAATTAATTAGAGTAAATTAGGTTAAACTTTAACATTTTTCATTAATAATTAAAAATAACTTAGAATTAGGGTTTCTTTTAATTTTTTAATTTTCTTTATTTCATAAATACAAAAAAGCATAAAAAACATTTCTTTTCTTTAATTTAATAATTAATTAACTTTTTAATTTCATTTAATTCCAAAAGGGTCCAACGCCCTCGAACGTTCTATTTCCATTCTTTTCGCACGTTATTTATTTTCTTGTGAATATTTTGTAACTGCTCAAGCCATGTAATAGTAATTAGGAAATTTATTTACTTTCCGCATTTTTATTAAAACGGGTCTTTGTTAATTTGGCGATGTATAGACCCGCGCCTTGTAATAGCGTAGGATTTTACTTTCCGCATTTATATTTCCGCACTCTTAAAACTGCTAAACTTTGCATGAAAGAATGTATGGCCTAAATTAAAAACAAGCGTAGATCACCATGATACATGTACAAGATAAATGCTAAACTGAAAACAACACACAAATTCACACACCACTCTTAGGGTACGCCTCACTGTTGCCTTGCCCTCGAAACGTGGTCGTCGAGTATAGGACGTTTTAGTAAGTCCTTATGTCCATGACATGATCCAGTTGCCTCGAAATGGTTGCCTCGGAATTAAAAAGGATCAATGGCATAAGGGTAGCTTCTAAGGTGTCCTACTGTTGTTCTGGTGACCACACTGTCCCTACAAACGAATTGACCCGAACACCTCCAACGGTGGTGCTACCTACCTCTCAATGGTGGGATGGCACTACCTTAAGGACTCTTACACAGCCTAATTCCTTAGGGTAGGTAGATGACTCATGGATACTTGCTCTATTAAAAAACAAACAAAAAACTCTTTTCACACCGACACTTTCAAAAAGTTTTCAAAACAATTTTTCAAACACTCTTGAGGACTGATACAAGAGTTATTCAGAAAACTTTGACGAAACTTTTTTTCAAACCCACTCACAATTGAAAAGCAAACATTTTGAAAACACAAATGAGCAAGTATCTAAGAGCCCGTGGATAACCACGGATAGAAAGGGTGCTAACACCTTCCCTTTCTATAAATCTACCTCCCGAACCGAGAAACTATCTCATAAGGAATTTTGCTGTGCTTTTGTCCTGTCCATGTTGGAGAAAATAAAAGACGGTGGCGACTCTTGCTTCCGCGACATTTCGCGAACCAGCGTTAAACAGTCAGTTCCAGATCCACCGATCACAGTTCGCAACCGCAGCAGGTGCAAAAATCATAAAAAATATATTTCTTCTCTTACCTCCACCATCTATTTTTACATACAACATTTTATAGCCAAAATATACAGATTTTTCAAAGAGGTTCATGCGGAGTACCGTAGATGTTTATGGTGCTAATACCTTCTCTTTGCATAACCTACCCCCTTACCTTGAATCTTTCCCCCTCTTTTTGGGTTATTCGCTCTTTTCCCATTCCTTTGGAAACAATAAAGTGCAGTGGCGATTTTTATTTTGATATGTATAAGTCTAGTCAATCCAATGGCTTAGTCTTAAAACATTTCTACCGCTACAGAAAAAATGGGAGACTTCACTGGGGACCGATTGACCTCTTGCTGGTCCATCCCTAAGTGGGTTAAGCCTATCTTTGTTTATATCTGTATATATATTCTATTGTTGTTTATGTGTTATATGTTGTATATATGTTTTCCTGGATTTTTCTGGTTTTCAGGGTGCTTGGTGATTACTTATAAGTCCTATACCCAGACTTGGGCAGACTTTAAGATAGGACGGGTGATATGATGCCACTAGAGGAGTATTCTTATCTGTTGAATTTACCTGTTACCGATCGTGTTCCTTTTACTGGTTTGGAGGGTGAGCCAAAATACGAGATTGCTGCTTTGATCCATCTGGGGAAGTCTGAGGTTGAAGCCCATATGACTACTAAAGGAGGGATTAGAGGATTACCAGCTCAGTTCTTATTGGATAAAGCTCATTACTTTTCCAGGATGAAGAGTACAGTCGCTTTTGAGGCCATCTTTGCTCTACTTGCTTACGGGTTACTTTTATTTCCTAATATGGATAAGTTTGTTGACATTAATGCTATCAGGATCTTCATGATTGGAAACCCAGTTCCTACATTGTTGGGTGATGCTTATTACTCTATTCATCTTCATAATTCTTATCATGGGGGGATGATTATCTATTGCATGCCTCTGTTGTACTGGTGGTTTATTTCTCATATGCCTCAGTCTGATGCTTTCTGGGATGTCAAGAAGGAACCCCGTTGGGCTCCTAAGATCATGGCACTTACTCACTTGGATATTGATTGGTATCATCGAGCTTACCAGGATATAGAGATTGTTGACAGTTGTGGTAGTTTCCCCAATGTACCTCTTCTTGGTACAAAGGGAGAAATTAACTACAACCCTGTTCTTGTATGACGACAGTTTGGTTATCCGACGAGGGATAAACCAAATAGTATTCATTTGAGTAGTTTCTTTATGAAGGAGGGAGAATACCATAAGGAAGCCAGGGAGCAGATTGCGAAGGCCTGGCGTCACATTCATAGGAAGAGTAGGAAAGACTTGGGACCTAAGGGGGCTGTTTCTTTGGAGCCTTATCTTCAGTGGGTCCAAACGAGAGCTATTCAGTTAAATATGTCGTATTCCCGGGAAGCACTTATGCCTGATTTGTTTATGAAGACCACTCCTCCCTTATTGGATGATGTAGAAGAGCTACAACTTGCTTTGGTTAGGATGCAACAGGAAAAGGATGCTTGGAAGATTAAGTGCCAAACTTTAGAGATTTCTTATAGAGCAGACTTGAAGGAGAAAGACAACTTGATTGAGATTCTTGAGAGTCGGGCTGTAGAGACCATGGAGGGGCAAGGGGATTTCTTTTCTCCTAAGCCTCAGTTAGATGCTAGTTACTCACTTCATGATTCAAGTGATTGGAAGGAGGTTGCCACCAGATATGCGGAAGAGAATCAGAGGTTGAAGGCTCAGATTGCCAAGCTTACAGGGAAGCGCCAACGCATAGAGTGATCTCCATCAGCTTTGCTTCTTAGGGTTTTAGACTTCATTTTCATCTTGTACTTGGGATTATTGAAACTTGTAATCCATTTTGAAGTTATTATAATAAAAAATTTCAGTATTTCAAATGTGTTATTACTTTGATATTCGTAATGTATCTATAAATATTTAAGTCCCTTGAAATATTAATAATAAAATAAATCATGTGCATTGCATATCATGCATCATATTGCACATATTTCTTGCATTTGTTATGCATATCCAGGTTTCTTGCCAAGCTTCTTTACTCCGTTCAACAAGCTGTCTCACAACTACAACACATGAGCTAATTTCAGAAGGAAGATGGACAACTTAGAATAAGAGAATCTCGAGCTGCGCGAGGAAGTTTCTGCTCTGAAGGCCGGAATGGCCAATCTCACTGCTCTAATGGAATCTCTGGTGGCTGCTCAGAATCAGCCACCGAGCGTTCAACCTCAACAAACAAGGGTTACTGCTGAAGCTTCGACTGTTCCTGTGTCTTCCACTCCAGTTGTTATTCAGAATTGCATACCTCAAGGCTGCCCATGGGGAATTCCAGAGAACTTTGTGCCTGAAGGTTTCAATCTTGGTCCTCAAGATACTCCAGTTGTTCAGACTACTATTACTCCTGCACCTCCTGTGGTGCATGCTACTCCTGCTGCACATCCTTCGATGAATATGGTCCCATTTGCTAATGATGATATATATCGTCCTTTTCCTTCACCAAGTGAAGAATTGGGTCTCTATGATAGAATGGATGATTTTAAAGAGCAGTTTGACAAGATGTAGAGAGATATGAAGGCCCACATAGGAAAGGAATTGTTCGGGCAGAATGTGAATGATTTATGCTTGGTCCCGAATGTCAAGATACCTGCAAAGTTTAAAGTCCCGGAGTTTGAGAAGTACAAGGTCAACACTTATCCTCGTGCTCATGTTGTGATGTATGTAAGGAGAATGTCCACCCACACTGATGATCAACGTCTGCTAATTCACTTTTTTCAGGATAGTTTGACTGGTGCTGCGCTGAAGTAGTATATGAGTTTGGACATCATCAATATCCATACTTTCAATGACCTGGGAGAAGCATTTATCCAACAATACAAATACAATGTGGACATGGCGCTTGACCGTGATCAACTCAGGGCCCTGGTCCAGAAAGACAAGGAATCATTCAAAGAATATGCATAGAGATGGTATGAGGTAGCCGCCCAAGTGATTCCTCCCATGGAAGAGAAGGAGATGACTAAGATTTTCTTAAAGACTCTGGGTGCTTTCTACTATGAGAGGATGGTAGCGAGTGTGCCAAGTGACTTTACTAAAATGGTGGGCATGAGTATCCTCTTAGAAGAGGCTGTAAGAGAGCGCCGTCTAACAAAAAGTGAAAGTTCCGAAGGTACAAAGAAGCCATCCTATGGGTTTGCCAAAAAGAAGGAAGGAGATGCAAATGTTGTTATACAAGAGAGGAAGGTTAATCCTCCTAGAATAAATTATCAGCGTCATTAACAAGGGTATAATCAGAGAAGGGAAAGTTATTACCCTATTCCTATGAGTTACACAGAATTACTCCCAACGTTAATTCAGAAGAAGTTGGTTCAGACCCGACCACCTCCCGCTGTACCATCACCATTACCTTGGTATTATAAGGCAGACTAAACATGTGCTTTTCATCAGGGAGCACCAGGGCACAATTGAGAAATGCTATCCTCTGAAAATTGAAGTACAAAAATTGGTGAAGTCTGGTATCTTATCTTTCAAGGATGTTGGCCCTAATGTGAAAGATAATCCTCTACCAAAGCATGAAGGAGAGAATGTTGTGAACATGGTGGTTGGTTATCCAGGAGACTTCCGGATTTTTGATGTTAATTTGGTTAGAGGAGATTTGGTGAAAATGCATGCAGACCTCTGAATTTAGCTACTATACGCATGACCATGCCAGTTGTTCTATTTGCAGTATAGATATACAGGGTTGTGACAAGATAAAGGCTGATTTGCAGGAGATGATGGATGAGGGCCTCATCCACATAATCAGGCCTAGGACAGAGTATGAAGAGGAAGTAAACATGGTTTCTGGATATCCTGGAGAGTTCAGAATATTTGATGTGGAACATATGAATGAGGATCTTGTACAATTGCATGCTACTTTCAGCCACATGGTTGGTCAAGTAGAACATCAGTATGGATCTTGCTGAATTTGATGCCGGGACTCCCGAGGATGTTCAATTGTAAAGAAATGTGTTCAATTGCTGTTGGATAATGGGACTATCAAGGTTACAGGTCACAGGGATGATTATCATGAAGTTGATGTGATTGAGGTTTGTTTGGCTGAAGAGGAGTCAGATGATCAGTATGCCTCCGCAGATGGGTATTTCTCCTCAGATGAAGATTTATTTTCTAGAGATGACTATGTAATGACTGATTGTGTTGAAGAGGGAGTAAATGTTATTGTGCCTTGTTTTGGTGCACCTACCCATTTTGAAGTTGAATATCATAGAAAGCCAACTATTACTCCATTGGTGATTCGTTTGAAGGGTCCTGTCCCCTACAAGTCAGATAAGGCTGTACCCTACAAATATAATGCTACAATCTTAGAGGATGGTGTGGAAGTTCCCATCTGGCCAATGCCTAATGTTGGAAATATTGCTGAGACTAGAAGAGTGACCCGCATTGGTCGTGTATTTGCACCAGTTGTTCATGGAGATGTTAGTATTGGAAAGAAAATTGTTGAAGACGTTGAACCCAAGAAGGCAGTGGGTGAATCTAGTGGAGCTACTAGAAAAGGAGGTGGATGATATTTTGAACATAATCAAGATGAGCGACTACAGAATTGTAGATCAGCTACTGCAGACTCCTTCAAAAATGTCTATGTTAGATTTATTGATGAAATCCTATGCTCACAGAGAATCTTTGATGAGGGTATTGGACCAAGCTTTCATGGAAAGTGACATGCCTATAGACCAATTTAGCAGTGTAGTAGGGAACATTACCTCATGTAATAACCTGAGTTTCTATGATGATGAACTGCCCAATGAAGGAAGGAATCATAATTTGGCCCTTCACATCTCAATGAATTGCAAGAATGATTCATTATCCAATGTGTTGATTGATAATGGATCCGCATTGAACGTTATACCAAGGAGCATACTTATGAAGTTGAAATATCAAGGGACGTCCATGCTCCCAAGTGGCATTATTGTGAAAGCGTTTGATGGATCAAGGAAATCTGTTATTGGTGAAGTGGACTTGCCTATTCATATAGGCCCACATTTGTTTCAGATTACTTTCTAGGTCATGGATATTGTACCCGCTTGTTGGGACGACCGTCGATACATGAGGCAGGGGCTGTCACTTCGACTTTACACCAGAAGCTGAAGTTTGTACGTGAAGGAAAAATGGTAATTATAAATGGAGAACATGCATTATTAATATCTCATTTGTCCTCTTTCAGCATTGTGGAGGTGGATGAAGCTGCTGTTGGAACCCAGTTCCAAGCTTTATCCATTGATAGTGTAAGAGGAAATGAGAACTCTATGGCCTCGTTTAAGGATGCGCAACAGGTTGTGCGTAATGGCTATAGTGAAGTATGGGGACAAATTGTGGATCCACCTGTAAACAAGAATAAAGCTGGCTTGGGGTTCTCTGTGAAGAATGATAAGGGTAAGAGCATGAAGCCGAAGGCTGCTGCAGGCAAGTATCAAGACATCTTTCGTAGAGGGGGTTATCTGCATCCAACTGTTTCTGGGATTAATGCCATTGTGGAAGATGAAGCTGAGCCGGAAATGCCAAATTATGTGACGCACAGAGTTAGGGTTCAGAACTGGATCACCCTTGATGTTTCCTCTTGCATACATGTTTCAAAGTAATTTGTTTTTGTTAATCTTTTTGAAAAGCTTTCACTCTGCCCAAGGTGAAAATATTAATGTTGTACGGGCTTATCTGTTTGCTGCAATTTTTAAATTAATAATAAAAGTTGTCTTTGTTTCCCAAATTGCGTCTTTATTTTATGCTTTTTCTTGGAAAATGGTAATCAGAAAAAACCTTTCAAAATAAATAATAACTGAAATTCAATCTGCATGATCACTTGTTATATGTGTCAGTTTCTAAAAGCAATCATAAATCATATGTGCAGATTAATTAAAAAACCCGTTGAATACAATGACCCTGCACCCTCTCCTAACTTTGAATGTCCTGTGTATGGGGACGAAGAAGAAGACTGTGATGAGATTCCAGAAGAGGTCTCACAATTGCTTGAGTGCGAGGAGAATGCCATTCAGCCATATAAAGAGCCATTGGAAGTAATCAATTTGGGTTCAGAAGAAGATCTGAAGGAAGTCAAGATTGGAGCATTGTTGCATTCTGATGTGAAGAGAAGGTTGATTGATATGTTGAAAGAGTACATGGGTATTTTTGCTTGGTCTTATCAAGACATGCCTGGTCTAGATACAGATATTGTAGAGCACTATTTACCGCTGAAGCGAGAGTGCCCGACAGTCAAACAGAAGTTGAAAAGAACTCACCTAGATATGGCAGTGAAGATCAAAGAGGAAGTTCTAAAGCAGATTAATGCCGGTTTTGTTATGACATCAGTGTACCCTCAGTGGATTGCCAATATTGTCCCAGTACCGAAGAAAGACAGAAAAGTTCGCATGTGCGTAGATTATAGAGATCTAAATAAAGCTAGTCCAAAAGACGATTTTTCATTGCCACACATTGATATGTTAGTGGATAGCACAACAAAATTCAAAGTTTTCTTGTTCATGGAAGGATTTTTTGAGTATAATCAAATAAGGATGGCTCCTGAGGACATGGAAAAAATAACGTTTATCACACCCTGGGGAACATTTTGTTACAGAGTGATGCCTTTCGGGTTGAAGAACGCTGGTGCAACATACTAGAGGGCTGTGACAACCCGATTCCATGATCTGATGCACAAGAAAATTGAGGTATATGTTGATGATATGATTGCTAAATCCCAGACTGAAGAAGGGCATGTCGAAGATTTGTTGAAATTGTTCCAGCGTTTGAGGAAGTATCATCTCCGCTTGAATCCAAATAAATGTACCTTCAGTGTTCGGTCAGGGAAATTGTTGGGTTTCATTGTTAGCTAGAGAGGGATTAAGGTTGACCCTGATAAAATCAAAGCAATTCAAGAAATTCCAGCGTCAAGAACTGAAGAGCAAGTCAGAGGGTTCCTAGGGCGTTTGAATTATATTTCCAGATTCATTTCCCACATGACTGCAACATGTGAACCGATCTTTAAGTTGTTAAAGAAAGATCAAGGTTGTGTGTGAACAGATGACTGCCAAAGGGCATTTGAAAGTATTAAAGAATATCTACTTCAACTTCCTATCTTGCTCCCTCCTGTTGAATGAAGACCATTGATTATATATCTGACAGTGTTAGATAATTCCATGGGTTGTATTCTGGGACAACAAGATGAAACGGGGAAGAAAGAGTACGCCATTTATTATCTCAGTAAAAAGTTTACTGATTGTGAGTCACGATATTCCATGCTGGAAAAGACATGTTGTGCTCTATCCTCGGTGGCAAAACGTTTGCAGTAGTATATGTTGAATCACACTACTTAGCTGATCTCCAAAATGGATCCAATCAAGTACATTTTTGAGAAGCCCGCTCTTACTGGGAGAATTTCCCGCTGGCAGATGCTGTTATTTGAATATGACATCGAATACCGCACTCAAAAATCTATTAAAAGTAGCATGTTGGCAGACTACCTTGCTCACCAACCAATTGATGATTATCAGTCTGTGAAGTATGATTTCCTCGATGAGGATGTGATGTTTTTGAAAGTGAAAGATTGTGATGAACCATTGCTTGAGGAAGGCCCTGATCCCGAATCTCGCTGGAGTATGATATTTGATGGAGCTGTGAATGCTTATCGTAAGGGAATTGGTGTTGTGATTGTCACTCCACAAGGATCACACATTCCTTTTATTGCAAGGTTAATATTTGATTGTACTAACAATATGGCAGAATATGAGGCTTACTCATGGGTCTCGAGGAAGCTATTGATCTCAGAATTAAAATTCTAGATGTGTATGGCGATTTTGCTTTGGTAATAAATCAGATTAAAGGAGAATGGGATACTTGTCACCCCGACTTGATCCCTTACAAAGATTATGCTAGAAGATTGTTACCCTTCTTTAATAAAGTTGAATTCCATCACATCCCAGAGACGAAAATCAAATGGTGGATGCTCTGGTAACTCTGGATTCTATGTATCAAGTGATTACTTAGAATGATATACCTCCAATTACAGTTCGGCAACTGGATAGGCCCGCTCATGTGTTTACAATAGAAGAGGTAGCAAATGAGAAACCTTGGTATTATGATATCAAGCATTTTCTCCAGACTCAGGAATACCCAATTGGTGCTTCAAATAAAGATAGAAAGACATTGAGAAGATTGACTGGCAGCTTCTTCCTCAGTGAAAATGTGTTGTACAAGAGAAATTATGACATGATCTTGCTCAGGTGCATGGATAGACACGAAGCAGACATGTTGATGCATGAGATTCATGAAGGTTCATTTGGCACTCATGCTAATGGACATTCGATGGATAAAAAGATGCTAAGGGCAGGTTACTATTGGCTGATAATAGAATCTGACTATTACAAATTTGCAAAGAAGTGCCATAAATGCCAAATTCACGCGGACAAGATTCATGTGCCTCCGACACTTCTAAATGTTATTTCTTCCCCGTGGCCTTTCTCTATGTGGGTTATTGACATGATCGGAATGATAGAACCCAAAGCTTTGAATGGACACCGTTTTATCTTGGTAGCAATTGATTACTTCACCAAATGGGTGGAAGCTGCTTCATATGCTAATGTTACTAAGCAGGTGGTAGTGCGCTTCATTAAGAATAATCTCATATGTCAGTATGGTGTGCGGAGCAGAATCATCACCGACAATGGCTCGAATCTGAACAACAAGATGATGACAGAACTTTGTGAAGAATTCAAGATTGTCCATCACAACTCATCTCCGTACAGGCCGAAGATGAATGGGTCTGTTGAAACTGCTAATAAGAATATCAAAAAGATCATCCAGAAGATGGTTGTTACTTATAAAGATTGGCATGAAATGCTCCCTTTTTCTTTACATGGATATCAGACATCTGTCCTCACTTCAACATGAGAAACCCCGTTCTCCCTTGTGTATAGAATGGAAGCAGTACTCCCAATCGAGGTTGAGATTCCCTCTTTGCGCGTGATAATGGAAACCAAGTTTTCAGAGGCTGAATGGGTCCAAAACAGGTTTGACCAATTGAATTTGATCGAAGAGAAGAGAATGACGGCTTTGTGTCACGGGCAGTTATATCAGAAGAGAATGAAGAAAGCTTTTGATAAGAAGGTCAAACCTCGTGAATTCAGAGAAGGCGACCTCGTGCTCAGAAAGATCATGTCTTTTAACGCTGATTCTAGGGGCAAGTGGACTCCCAATTTTGAAGGCCTATATGTTGTCAAGAAAACCTTCTCTGGAGGTGCATTAATTCTTGAAACTATGGATGGAGAGGAGTTCCCACGTCCCATGAATGCTGATGCAGTCAAGAAATACTTCGCCTAAAGAAATAAAAGAACAACTCGCTAAGTTGAAAACCCGAAAGGGCGGCTTATGCAAAAAAGGAGCGTTTTGGTAGGCCGAAAACCCGAAAGGGCGGTCTAGGAAAAAATTAGAGACATAAACAGAATAAATTTCCCGCTAAGTTGAAAACCCACAAGGGCAGCTTAGGCAAAAGTTAGGGACTTTCTTGGCAAGTAACTGCATCAGACAAGACTTGATCATTGAAGCAATAATCTTCTTGGGTCTTCACCATACTTCAACAGGAGTTGCTGCTCATAATTTCAATGTTGTTAAAGGGAATAATGGTCATTGTATCTCAATGTATCTTTTCCATTGTATATTACCATTTTCCAAACTTTATAATTATCCATGGAGTCTCTCCATTTGCAGACTACCATTCTATCAATAAAATTTAAGCTTTTACCCAATTCTTTATATTTCTTATTTTATTCAGCTTACAAAGACTCCATTTATTATTGATAATAATTTTCAAAGCGAAAAGATTAAATAACAAAAATTGTTTTTCAAAAAGAATTTACAACTTACTTTTACTTTAGATTTCGTGATTCGAGTGGAAAACAAAGATGGTGGTCCCAGGAATGGACGAACTCCCGTAATTTTGAGAAGTTTTGTTTTCCCCAGAAAGGTTTTCTCAGGTTTTTTTTGCTGGTATGCGCGTGTTTGTTTTATATCAAAGATGATACCAATTGGCGTAAGGTGTAGTATCGGGTTTGTGATCCCAGTATCCCCAGTCAAGTGTTGGTTCATTTTCTGATTTTTGGGTTTGCATGGTCTGAGGTCTCTATTCCAGATTCCCCAGCGAAGTCTTCCCTCATATGACGAAAGGTCTTGTTCCCTTGGTGTGTTGAGACGGAACTATTTGCAAAATGTCGCTCTTTCTATAGTTTGTGCATTATTGTTGGTATTTATTTCCTAGGCAACTAGACCAGGGCAATATATTTTCTAAGAAGTGTTGAGACAGTTGTCAACTTTTGGGTTTTCACTCGCCCAGTGTTGGGTTTGATTTAAAATCCCCATGAGTTTGACCTTTTTCTGTAATGTTGACTTCTTGATTCCCCCAGGAAGGCTATCCCAGGGCATCTTTTGTTGGAATAAGTTTGCATGATATGAAGGCTCAATCCAAGATTCCCCAGTGAAGGCTTCGCTATTTGATATAAGTCTTTCCCCCCGTGCATGCTGAGATTTGACTCATTTACGAAGCATCTCCCTTTCGGTAGTACTTGCATTTTGTTTGATTGCCCGATAATCAGGCAAGGGCATTGTTCTATTTAAGAAGTGTTGAAATGGTTATTAACTTTTTGGATTTTCGCCCGTCAAGTGCTGGGTTTGATTTAAAATCCCCACAATTTTGATATCTTGTTTTTATGTTCGACTTCTTAAGTTGTTATCCCCATGAGGTTTCATACTTTCTCCCCAGAGAAGTTAGCGCAATAATTATTCTCAATTGTGAAGAATGTATCTCTGGTTTCCCCAGTGAAGGACGTATCTTGGTTTCCCCTCTTCGATATGGTGTTGGCCTCCCCAATGAAGTCATCACAAGGTCCCCAGTTGATATCTCGATGATAAGGAACTTTCTCCCCTAAGTGAAGTCTGTATGATATTTCCCCAATGAGGTCAACTCGAATTCCTCAGTTGATGTTTTGACCGATATGGTTTTCGTTTTCCTTATTTGAAATCAGTATTGCAATCCCCAGTAAAAGTGCGGGCCGTGAAAACGTTTGTTTCCCCATTGAAGTCTGAGTGTTGTTCCCTGGTGGAGCTTGGAGAAGGATATTATACCCCTGTATCTCTACTGTTTTTCCGCTATGATTGGTTTACTTCCGGATTATGTTCCACCCCAGTGAAGTTAAGCCGCAAAATAGGATTTTGCTTCCTCAGTTGGTGCTTATTTTTCTTATGGGATGTACATCCTGGATGTGATTTAGCCGAGTGTTGATTGTGTCCGAGTTGGCTTTGCTTGTTTATCCCTAGTGTTATATGTCTGTCCTGTCAGAATATAGATGATAACACTCATACATTCATACATATATCATGCATAGTTAAATTTATCTTTTTGTTAACCTTAGTGAATGTTGGTAGTTCATCATCAGTGAACGACGATGCTATTATATTTTCTCTTTCTACCTTCAGTGAAAGTTGGTAGGTCACCATCAGTGAACGTTGGTGATTGTTATCTTTTTGCTACCCTTAGTGAACGTTGGTAGTTCATCGTCAGTGAACGGAGGTGCTATGATATATTTTTTTCCACCTTCAGTGAAAGTTGGTAGATCACCATCAGTGAAAGTTGGTGATTGTTATCTTTTTGCTACCTTCAGTGAACGTTGGTAGTTCATCGTCAGCGAACGACGATGATATGATATATTTTATCTCTATCTTAAGTGAACGTTGGTAGCTCACCGTCAGTGAACATCGGTGTTGTTATTTCTTTTCTCTTTCTACCTTCAGTGAACGTTGGTAGTTTCTCCTTCAGTAGAAGTTGGTGTATCCTTTGACCTTTTTATCATCCTCTGTGAGTAGGGTCTTTTGATCCACCAGTGATTTATTTTCCTGGTCGGGTTTCTCTTTTGATTCCTTATTTCCTTTGCTACATCCCCAGTGGTGTTTTGCGTCCCTTTAAAGTTGTTCATATGCATTCATACTCATAAGCATTGCATGGCATCTTAGGGCCAAAAATAGGGTTTGTTTTTATATTTTAGTGTCTTCGATCGCGTCGACATGAAGATTCTTAACCTTCGTATCTCCGGATAGATGAAACTTAAATAAGGGAAGCTGTTGTACCCTAATTTTCCCCCCTAAGATCCCTTCATCATACCATATTGATTCAATCACAACAAGATCACATTAGGGCTTTTGGTTCTCCTCACCATCTTTAGCTTTGATCTTTGAGGAATCACCAAGCACCTTGACTTGTTTTTCTTTTGTAATCACTCATGTTTTGTTTTTGATTTTCCTTTTAATTAATAAAATGCAATTTTGGTTTGTCTTACTTGCTAATAATGTAGGTAAAGGCAATGTAGCTTAGCAAATTGATCCATGGGTTCATGAGTTTATTTCCACGCCCTAGTCAATAAAGCTTGAGAAGTTCAAACCTCATCATTAAAGTTATGTTGGAAAAATTGGCATGGCAAGGTTTATCTTGGTTCACCACATTTCAAAGTTATCAAGATTGATTCAAAAGTACAAGGGGTTGATTGAAGAAGTTGTCATGTTTGGACAAGGTCTTGTTCCCATTGGTCACAAGTGCACATTTCTCTCAATTCTCAAGATATGGAAGTGGTTTTGGTTTCTATGATCTCTCATTATCATCCTCAACAACTTGTATTTACAAAGCAAGAGTGTTGGTACAAGAGGGTTGTTCAAAATTGTCAAAGTTCCTCAAAGCATTTTCTTGATCTAGGAGCTAGGGTTTTTGAACTTCAAAGAAGTATATCTTGCTCATCTTTTGGTATTTTTGAGTGATTCCAAATACATAATTGCCTTCAAAGGGTTATTAACAAATCACTTCAAAAGTTTCAAGGAGTTTTCATGTGGAAGAAACTTGATGATGAAGAAGTCCTCCAGATGAACCCCTAATTTCCCATGTGTGACTTCAAATGATCATAACTTGGTCAATTTTTATCACCTTGAGACCACTCTTTTTCTACAATGATCTTGAGGATGTGAATTTTATTCCTTGTTTTATGTGCAAAGTGAGAAAATGGATGGAAGATTCCCTAAGGAGACAAAAGATTATAGGTCATTTCATAATTATTTTCCAACTTCAACAATTCATAACTCTCTCAATTTTTGGATATTTTAAATGGTTCAAGTCTCAAAATGTCATTCAAGAGGTCTATTTCATGCCATATTTTTTGGTCAATAGCAATTCCAACGTGTCATCTTTTTTGGTTTGATATTTTATTTTCTGATTTTTATTTTAATTGTTTTAATTTTCAAAAAAAATCATAGAAAATTCATTTTAAGTCCAAACTCTGAAAAAATTATGAAAAATATTTTTGATTTTTCTCTTTCTGATTTTTATTTTTTCAAAATTTTATTTTGTGTTTTGATATTTCTTATAAATTTTTACTTTATTTAAATTGTTTTAAATGTTTAAAAATACTTTTATGCATTTTTAAATTCTGAAAAAATTCTGTAATGATCCAATGATATTGTGACAAATATTGGTGACCTCATTTATTTTTTATTTCTGACTTTGTTATTTTTTATAATTTTTGGTTTATTTTACTCATTTATTTTAATTTTAAAAATAGTTTCTGACTTTAAAAATTACCAAAAATTTTATAAAAATATTTGAGTCCTTTTCTGATTTTTCTATGGTCTTACTTTTTATTTCTTGATTAACTTGAACATAGTTGATATTTTTCTCTTTTATTTCTATTTTAAAACATTTTTAAAACCTTTTTTAATGTATATATTAAATGCAATATTATTTTGTGATTATTTTCTGGATGATCTTGGGTTAAAATTTTGATTATGAACTTTATTAACATCATTGGATCCATGGTGTTGAGTCTAACTCCATAAAAATGGATGAATGATTTTAATAATAGTTTGATTAAAATTTAATTAAAATGTGGTTCGTAAATTCCTCCCCACCCCTCCTCATCTTATCCATTTCTTATTGCACTAAGTGTTATTGGAGCATGATCTCTATATCATGTCTCAAAATAAATGGTGCATAGATTGCTATTGACCGACCTCAAAATAGGTGCGACTTCTATATAAGTCCACTTACGATTGCTTAACATAGCGCTCAATTTTGTCCCGATTCGAATAAATGATCATTCGTGGCCCAAACTTATGTTTGCAAGCCCAAGTATGTTAATTTGATCTCTTTTATCCAATAACCTTGAGATTCATTGTGTGGAGGCTTTGGTTCTACCAATCCTCTAATGGATCTACAACACTTTTGGTCAACGCGAATCACTTAAACATCTTTGATCATTACATGATACTTTTGAGAATTCCAAATGGATGATATACTTGAAAAAAGCAAATGCAACTTGTTGTGTGGAGGCTTTGGTTCTACCAATCCTCTAATGAGTTACAAATGTAAGTTTCAAGATGGTCATCTAACTAACCACTAATTGTACAATTGATTTTACCTTATGCTTTTATTTTTTATGGTTTATGTACCATTTACTTTAAGCATTACATTTCATCCTACTTTTCATATTTTCTCACTTGAGAATTTACTTTCTTGTCATTTTATTTTTGCTCACTTGAGCATTTATATTCTTGTTATTTTTATTTTGTTCACTTGAGCTTTTCTTTTCTTTTTCTAGACACCTAATAATCAACACGAACCATAAAAGCTTTAATGATACTTAGACTATTTAGTTACTATCCTTGGTATTATGGAGTATTGGTCTTCTTGGACTTAGGATTAGAAACCTTGGCCTATGATGGAGACCTTGTGACCTTAATTGATATTTTGTCTGGAGTTTTTGAGGTTTACCTCAAGACATTGGGTTGTTTATTTGTTTTGTGTGCAGGTTATTGTGATTACATTCTTTGTTCGTAAATGGAATTCACCCGTATACAGCCGTTACTCTGCCCAATTTTTGTGAAGATTTAATACACTTGAAGTTTGGTTTTCTCAAGAGGTTTAGTATCTTTGCTTGCTTGGTTTCAATCCAAAGAATGAGAATTCTATCTTGACTCATAATGTCAAGTACTGACTTCTTGTTGGTTAGATGATTCTTATTCCTAGCTTTTACCTTATGCTTTAGGATAGTCCCTTCTTCTCCTCCCATCTTCTTTAATTTCGAAAATCTCCCTCCTCCTTTTGAAAACTCTTCTTGTTTTGAAACTTGAGCCATTTTCATAACAAACTTGGACTTATGTCCATGCATTTACAAAACATTTTCATAAATAAACTTCAATCAACTTAATAATACTTTGGCATTTTTTTTGTGAGAAGACTAAAAGTCAATCAATCTCATTTCAAACCATTTTGCCACTTTGACTTTTCATTTTAAAACCTTTCTCAAAAGATTAGACTCTTGTCAATCCTTATAGTGATGCAAAGAACTATACTTCTACAATATGTAGTGAAGACATATATTTTCCACTTGGGTGTTGAGTGAGGAATTGTTGATTTCAAAATCCAAGCCATATCCTCCACTCTGAGATGATGCAAAATCTCCTTTCTCATGATTGTGGGTAGTAAGTATATTTTCCACACGAACAATGACGATGATGTCTTATCTCATAAAATTAACCAACACATTTATGTTTTAAATTTTTTAAAAGGTGAACTACGTGTACCCTGATCCCCTATTGCACGAAAGGTGGTACGTAGGCACTAAATGCTCGCAATCGCGGCTGGTGCAAAAATCGTAAAAAATAGATTTCTTCTCTCACCTCCACCATCTATTTTTACATACAACATTTTATAGCCAAAATATACAGATTTTTCAAAGAGGTTCCTGCGGAGTACCGTAGAGGTTTAGGGTGGTAATACCTTCCCTTTGCATAACCAACCCCCTTACCTTGAATCTTTCCCCCTCTTTTTGGGTTATTCTCTCTTTTCCCATTCCTTTGGAAACAATAAAGTGCGGTGGCAATTTTTATTTTGATCTGTATAAGTCTAGTCAATCCAATGCCTTAGTCTTAAAACATTTCTACCGCTACACAACGTAACTTAGAATAAACATCCAACTTCTGATATTTGAATCTCCCTGCTCTAGCATGTTCTGAAGGGGTTCTCAGACTTTCTAAAAATATTGTAACGTGCTTTGAAGACCCTCTTTGAATTACTCTTGCAAATTTTGCCTGAACCTACATGAAAACTGGTCCAGAAGTTGTAACCAAATTCTGCCTTGGAAATATCCAAAATTTGCTGAGTGCTTCAGTTTTAGGGACGTGTCTTCAAGGATTTATAACTTGAAATCCCAACATTTCCAGGAGAAGTACTGTTCTGCAATATTTTAGTTCACATTGAGATCTACAACTCTTGTGTTAGAAGTTTTTTCAGAATCAACTTGCATCATGGTGAAAATCTGGTCAGAAGTTCTGAACTTATGATATTTCTTAAACACTTAGAAAAATTTCTAAGTATTTAGAATTTTGACTTTTCCAAAGTAATTTCGACTTTTGATTTTCTTGATGAAACAAACTTCATATTATAACATGGCTTGACGAAATATGATTCTTGAAACTTGATTTTGTTCCAAAAGTCAAAGTTTGACTTTTCAGTATGCAATTGACCATTTTGCCCTTGTGTCAATTCCAAGCCTAAATTGATGTATCATTGCTGCAAACTTGATGTCATGAGAGATTTTGAGAGGAAATTCTTGAGAAATGAGAGGGAAAATTTTGGGGTACAACAACATGCATTGGTGGATTTAAAGGACATACTTGGGTGTCCCATTCGAAAGACATATCTTGATGGCCCATTCGAAGAATTGCAAGTGGTGCATAAAAGTGATGCATGTGGTCCCTTCAAAGGACACACATATGGTCCAATCGAAGGATATACATTTGCCCCCTTCAAAAGATACACATATGATCCGTTCGAAGGACACCTTGGGGGGAAACAAATATTGTTGTCTGAAGAGGAGTCTGGTCGAACGTTGGATCTATATGGTCAAAACGAAAGGGTGAAGTATTCATTGTTAGAACATAGTTTGATTCTACAACCCTCAGTTAGAGTTTTGATGATAACAAATACAAGATTAAATGAATTATTATATTTATATATGACATAGATGCTACCTAAAAATATGTTGTGTATTTACAGGAAACTCTGATGGGATCAGCATCCGAATATCAGAATATCAACATCAGCATCAGAAGATATGTCACATCAAAAGATCAGTATATGTGCTTACGCTGAAGTCTGATGAACAGAATCTGTGCTCAACATACTCTGACTCTGATCAAGATCCTAACTATGTCATCAGCACTCAGAAGCATTCAGAATAAGCTAAAGCCAACACACTCTGATCTTAATCAAGCAGAACATTCTGAAGTATTAACGTTACTGCATTCAAGGCAGATTAATTACCAACGGCTTTATTCCAAGACAAAGATCTTCTCAAAATGGAAAGAACGTAATGAGCATTGAAATGGAATTATTGGCATAAACATATCTATTCCAAGAAGTATTTAAACAAATCAGTGAGAAGTGAAATGGCTAATGCTCTACAATACTCTACACGCCAAAAGTCAATCATCTTCATCCTCACTCATACAGTTTGCTAAAGCTCTCAAATTGCTTACTCCATGGTTCTAGCAATCTAGTTTTACATAAGCTTCATTTTATGTATTATCACAATTGTGATATATCGTTTCTCTAGAAAACATCAAACACACATAATTGTTCATTTATCTGTAAGAAAGAATTTCCTTGAGAAACCGGTCTGTGGTTTAGACTCAAGAAGGCTTTAGCAGTTGTTAAAGAAGTTTTGTATTCAGTTGAATATGGTGGATTAAGACCTCGTTGGAGAGAGGCAGAATCACCTTGACGGGTGGACTGGAGTAGTTTTAGATCAAACGAACCAGAATAAAAATAACGTGTTGTCTGCATTCGATTTTCAAGTTTCAACAATTCAACCCCCCTTCTTGTGTTTTTCACTTCTTCAATTGGTATCAGAGCGCCTGGTTCTGAGTTCATAACACTTAACCGTGTCAGTACAAGATCCAGCGTTGAAAAACACTATGGCAGGACAACATCAAAACATCAGCAATGACCACAATGAAGAAAGAGACAAATTCAGTGGCAAACCTCCAGTCTTTGATGGAGAGAACTTTGATTACTAGAAAGACAGAATTGAAAGCTTCTTTCTAGCCCATGATGCTGATCTGTGGGATATGGTGACAGATGGATACACGCACCCAGTGAATGCAAGTGGTCAGAAGATTGACAGGAAAGCAATGTCTGACCAACAAAAGCGTGATTTCAAGAATCATCATGTGATCGGAGGAAATAGAACTGACTGTTTTGAAATGCTGGTTCGCGAAATGTCGCGGTAAGCAAGAGTCACCACCGTCTTTTATTTTCTCCAACAAGGAAAGGACAAAAGCACAGCAAAATTCCTTTTCGAGATGTTTCTCGGTTCGGGAGGTAGATTATAGAAATGGAAGGTGTTAGCACCCTTTCTATCCGTGGTTATCCACGGGCTCTTAGGTACTTGCTCACTATGTTTTCAAAATGTTTTGCTTTTCTTGTGTTTGTGGGTTTTTAAAAAAGTTTGTTTGAAAACTTCATTTTAACTCTTGTATCAGTCCTCAAGAGTGTGCGAAGTGTTGTTTGAAAACTTTTGTTTGAAAGTGTGAGTGCGAAAAGTTTTTTTGTTTTGAAAGAGCAAGTACCTTAGAACCTCTACCTACTCAAAAGAAATTAAGCTGTGTAAATGTCCTTTAGACAGTACTATCCCACTATTGAGAAGTAGGTAGCACCGTCGTTGGAGTTTTTCGGGTCAATTCGATTATAGGGACATGTGGTCACCAAAGCAATAGTAGGACGCCTTAGCGGTAACCCTAATGTCTTAGATCTTTTTTATCCGAGGCAACCGTTTCGAGGCAACTTTTTGATCTTTAGACAGGAAGGTGACCTCTAAAACACCCTATACTCAATGACCACGTCGAAGCAACCAAGTGAGGCGTACCCTAGGAGTGGCATGTGCGAGTGTGTCAGGTTTCATATTAAGTTATCTTTTCATAGGTTATGGTGAGCTACATTTTGATTTTATTTTCAGAGAAATTCTTGTCATACATAGCCTAATTAACATACATCTAACAGTTAATAGTTTGCGGAAAGTAAATTGCGGAAAGTAAAGCTACGCTATTACAAGGCGTCGGGTATTTACATCGCCAAAAACAACCCTTGAAAAGTAAATGCGAGAAAATTAAAGAAAGCGGTAAAAAGTCCTAATTAACGCCATTACATCCTCGGAGCAATTACATAAATATGATCAAAAATTAATATGCGCGAATAAAAATTGAATCGGAGAAGTCCTTAGGGTTTTGACCCTTTTTTGAGAAAGAAAGAAGTTTGTTATTATTTTGTAATTAATTAAATTAAACCTAAAACTAATTAATTAATTAATTAAAAGAAAAAAGTATTTTTTAGTTCTTTATGTTTTTTAATGAAAATAAAATAAAAAATAATCAAAAGTCAGTACAAAACCCTAATTCTACTTTATTTTATTTATTGCAAAAAATATTGAAATTAACCTAATTAAAACAACTAAATTAATTATTTATATTTATTTACAAAAATAACTAATTAAGGGTGAAATTAATAAATAATAATAATAAAATATTATATTTTTAGTTTTTCTGATTTTATTATGAAAATAATTAATTATGTTAATTAAATAATAATAATAATTAATGGTAAAATAGTTAAGTAAAAAAAAGAAATATAAAAGAATAAAAAGAAACCAGGGGGGGTGTTGGCCCATTAGGAGGTATGTTAGCAATTTCCAGGCCCAACAACATGCAAGCCTCTTTGACTTTTGAGATTGTCCATGCAGGCATTGACTGAGGGGTATGGTGACCATCATCTCATGGCCATTAGATTCAAGTTTGTGGCCACTTGGCGCCTGGATATTTGAGGTATATGGTGGAACACCTTTGGAAGCCTGCATGTGAATACGTTAAGAAAAATAGAAACAAGTATTTTGGGGGACCTGGGATTTGAACCCATGTCCCAATGATCCCAAGCCAGCACGCTAACCACTCCACCATCACGTTTCAACTGATTCTATAATAGCCAGCAATTAATATATTGATAAATCAAATAATGTGCAATAAAAACAAAATAAGCGCGCGTGTTTTCAAATCAGCCAACCATGTATCACCACGTCCTCGTCTTCTTCGCTTGTACCTGTAAAATAAACATTAGATAGCGGGGGGTTTTAACCCCCACAATATGCAACGACGAAAAATAGCGACTAGCATTGTGGTTGATATAAATGTTTCGCGAGGGTTGGTTTATGTTCGTCTGATTCTCACGAATCCAGTCATATGCCTTACAAGTCCTGATTTTTATGAGTTTAGAAAGCCCCAATTTCACAACTTATGAACCCTAGAAATCGTCAATGGCAATTTTTTATTTATGGCATTTTAATCCAATTAAGTGATATCATTAGCTTCGTATGACCTCTGGCAATGCAACACAATCAATAAAACATGTTAATTATGCAGGAATTCAACAATATGATCTTGAGAAAAAAACGCAAACCGTGGTTCTGTTTAGGGCGATTCTTGTAGTTTTAAGGCCTGAATTTGATGGCAAAACCTTCCTGGGATCCCCTGCAGTATATTAGAATCAACAAAAGTTCTTGAATCGTCCTGGAATGTGAAAACCAGTTTTGAGTTTTCTTGGAAAATTTGCAATATGCTATGGCTTTTCTGCAGCTTCTCTCACGTGTGTGGCATTAGGGTTAGCTTGTATATTTATAGAGGAATGGAATTAGGTCAGAATCTTGCACAAAAATCCATTGAATTGGTGATTGAATATTTGATTGGAAATCACATATTTTTGAATCTTCATGATTGGAAAAAGTTGCCAATTTTGGAGATTCTTGCATATTTGATTTGTACACGAAATTGCCAGCATATCTTGACCATATTTGCTTCACAAAAAGATTGAAAAACCAAATCTTTGTATTTTCCTACAATTTCAATTAATTAAATGAATTAATATTGATTAAAAATCCAATTAATTAATAAAAAATAAGAAAATAAATTCAATTAAGCTTGATGGGTCGTGAATAGGCCATGGATGAAGTTTCAAGAAGAAATTTGAGGCCCATTAGCAAAAATAAGGTGTTTTGAGCAAAGTTGACTTTTGCAAATTCACAAAAATTTCCCAACTTCTCCAATGCATATCTTGCTCAATTTTGATCATATGAACATGTTCTTGGACGTTTTGGAAAGGTCTTGAAGTCCTCTAACCAATGACTTTAGTCCCATATCATTTGGATTTACCAATCTCAAGTTATGGCCTTTGACTTAAAGTGCATTTTTGTTGACTTTTGAATTTGACCTATAATGTAGAAATTGATAACTTTTTATGAGAGCATTTCTTGGACTTGGAATGTGAAGATGAATTGTGGGAAATGTCATCTCCTTCAAAATGAGCATTGGATGGAATTTTTATGATGAACCATGAAAAAGTTATGCCCTGGACAAGATACAGTTGACTTTTCTGCTGTCAAAAAATAATAACTTTTTGCATCTTGATGATTTTTGAGCTATCCTTGTGGAATCATGATCAAGACTTGATCAAATTATGATTGTGGACTCAAAATAAGATGTTTACCAAAAATTCCGACTTTTGACTGCAAAATGACCATTTTGCCCCTGCAGTTGACTGTAGGTCAAATAGGGCTTTTGACTGTGCAAACTGGCACTGTGAGTCTTGAAACTTGGCATGCAGGTGCTTGAGGATGTATATGGGCCTATGAGACTTGATTGAACCATTGAAAACCCCAAATTCATTGAAAGAACCAAAACCCTAATTTCAGCTGTCTTAGGAGATGGTTTGACTGTGCCACCCTTGAGCAATCTTTGAGCAATTTAAGAATTTATTCTTGTCAAATCTTGAAGAATATGGGAGGGAAAATTTTGGGGTACAACACATCACAAGGCCAGAACTATTCTTCTCAGTGCTATCTCTTACTCTGAATATGAAAAAATATCAAACAGAGACACTGCTAAGAACATGTTTGATTCTCTCAGAATGACGCATGAAGGCAACCTTCAAGTTAAAGAAACTAAAGCTCTTGCGCTCATCCAGAAGTATGAGGCATTCAAGATGGAAGAAAGTGAATCTATTGAAACAATGTTCTCAAGATTTCAGATTCTGGTTGCTGGTCTCAAAGTTCTGGACAAAGGGTATTCTACTGCTGATCATGTCAAGAAGATCATCAGAAGCTTGCCAAAACAGTGGAGGCCAATGGTCACAGCGCTGAAGCTAGCTAAGAATCTCAATACAATCTCTCTGGAGGAACTTGTCAGCTCCCTCAGAAGTCACGAGATAGAGCTGGAAGCTGATGAACCTCAAAAGCAAGGTAAGCCTTTAGCTCTAAAATCTAATAGAAAATCTGACTCTAAGGTTTTGCAGGCTGTTGAAGAAACCTCTGATGGGTCCTCATCAGAAGAAGACGAACTGTCTCTCCTTTCTAGAAGGGTAAACCAACTGTGGAAGCAGAGGCAAAGAAAGTTCAGGAATCCCAGAAGATCTGAGAACCAGAACGAACCCTCCTCTAGATACAGAAGGTCAGAATCCTCCTCTGGACACAGAAGATCTGAAGGCTCTTCAGGAAGCAGAAAGCCAAACAACAAGGACATCATCTGCTATGAATGCAACGAGCAAGGACACTACAAGAGTGACTGCCCAAAGCTTCAGAAGGAAAAGCCCAGAAGAAAGTTTGGCAAGGAAAAGAAGAAAAGTCTCATGGCTACATGGGATGACTCTGACACATCTGAAGATGACTCCGAATCAGATGATGAGAGAGCAAACATAGCTCTCATGGCAAACATATCAGAAGACAGTGAAGCTTCTGAATCAGACTCTGAATCAGACACATAAGAGGTATTTCCTGACTTTGCTATTAATTTTACTAAGGCTGAACTAGCTGAAAGCCTTAATGAGATTCTGGAAAGATATCAGCAGATCAGAGTCAAATTCAGAAACCTGAAAAGGGATCTTGCTTCTGACTCTGATAAAATTGAGAGTCTCAAGTTGGAGAATTCTGAGTTGAAAAATAAAGTTTCAAAACTAGAAAATATATTACAAAACTCTCAGAAAGAAACAATTCTTGAAACTCCCAGTAGTGCTGATGAGATCATCAAGGAGTATGATCACAACTTTCAGAAGTTTCTTGCTAAAAGCATAGATAGAAGCAAAATGGCTTCAATGATCTATGGAGTTAGCAGAAATGGCAGGAAGGGAATAGGATACCAAGGTAAGGTACCTACACCAAAGAATGCCATGGATTTAGTTATTAAACGAACTCCCCTTAAGTCACACTTTGTATATGGGCACACACACGACATCAAATATACTAGTAGCAATTATTCTGTCAAACCAAAATTCAACCAGAGTTTTGGTTAAACTAACAAATCAGGACCCAAGAAAATATGGGTACCTAAGGATAAAATAATACATGTTGCAAATATCTTTAGCAGCAAAGCAGAAACACCAGTCATGGTACCTGGACTCTGGCTGCTCACGATACATGACGGGAAGAAGGCATATGTTCCAAAGCCTGGAACTTAAGCCTGGAGGCCATGTAGGCTTTGGAGGCAATCAGAGGGGAAAGATCATTGGCTCTGGAACAGTAGGTATTGGAAATCTTCCCTCTATCAGTAATGTCTTATTTGTAGATGGATTAATGCATAACCTGTTATCCATAAGTCAATTAAGTGATAACGGTTATGATATAATCTTTAATCAAAATTCATGTAAAGCTGTTAGTCAGAAAGATGGGACTATCCTGTTTAATGGAAAGAGGAGAAACAACATTTACAAATTCAAACTTTCTGAACTGAAAAGTCAGAATGTAAAGTGTCTTCTGTCTGTTAACAACGAGCAATGGATCTGGCACAGAAGATTGGGGCATGTTAGTATGAGAAGAATATATCAGATTAACAAACTCAATCTGGTCAGAGGACTTCCTAACCTGAAGTTCAATTCAGATGCTCTGTGTGAAGCATGTCAGAAAGGCAAGTTTGCAAAACCTGCTTTTAAATCTAAAAACGTTGTTTCCACCTCTAAGCCATTAGAACTTCTGCACATTGACTTATTTGGACCAGTTAAAACTGCTTCAGTCAGTGGCAAGAAGTATGGGTTAGTAATCGTAGATGACTATAGCAGATGGACATGGGTAAAGTTCGTAAGACACAAGGACGAGTCACACTCTGTGTTTGTTACCTTCTGTAACCAAGTTCAGAATGAAAAGGATCTTAGAATCGTCAAAGTCAGAAGTGATCATGGTGGAGAGTTTGAAAACAAAGATTTTGAATCATTTTTTAATGACAAAGGCATTCTGCATGATTTCTCTTGTCCTAGAACACCCCAGCAAAATGGAGTTGTAGAATGAAAGAACATAACATTGCAAGAAATGGCCAGAACCATGATCAATGAGACTAACGTTGCTAAGATCTTCTGGGCAGAGGCAATAAACACAGCGTGCTACATTCAGAATAGAATCTCCATAAGACCTATTCTGGAAAAGACTCCATATGAATTGTGGAAGAACAGAAAGCCCAACATTTCATATTTTCATACATTTGGATGTACTTGCTTTATTTTGAATACTAAAAATTATTTGAACAAGTTTGACTCTAAAGCACAGAAGTGTATTATGTTAGGATACTCTGAACGCTCAAGAGGGTACATAGTATACAATACAGAAACACAGATTGTGGAAGAATCAATCAGTGTTCGTTTTGATGATAAGCTTGACTCTCAAAAGTCAAAGCAGAATGAAGTATTTGCAGGTATGGAAGTTGAATTCACAGGTACTGAAGACAAGTCATCAGAAGCTCTTAACAGAGACACTCCCTCAACATCATAAAGAGGCACTGCAAGCAATCCAGCATCTTCTATTGATCAACCTCAGAAAAGACCATCCAGAAGCAGCATGGATCATCCAGAAGAAACTATCTTAGGAAGAAAGGAAGATCCAATCAGAACAAGATCCAACTTCAGAAACTCTGAAGAATCCCTCATGGGACTTGTTTCTCTTATTGAACCATCTTCAATTGATGAAGAAATTCTGGACAATAACTGGATTCTAGCAATGCAAGAGGAGCTGAATCAATTCACAAGGAATGACGTATGGGATCTGGTTCCTAAGCCAAAAGGATTTAACGTCATTGGAATTAAATGGGTGTTCAGAAATAAGCTGAATGAGCAAGGTGAAGTCATCAGAAACAAGGCACGATTGGTAGCACAAGGTTATAGTCAGCAAGAGGGGATAGACTATACAGAAACCTTTGCTCCAGTCACCAGGTTAGAATCTATCAGACTTTTAATCTCTTTTGTTGTTAATAAAGGCATCACTCTGTATCAGATGAATGTTAAGAGTGCATTCTTAAATGGCTATATAGAAGAATAGGTATATGTGCACCAACCCCCTGGTTTTGAAAGCTCAAAAAATCCAGAATATGTTTTCAAACTGAAGAAGTCACTGTATGGTCTGAAACAAGCTCCCAGAGCTTGGTATGAAAGACTGAGTAACTTCCTATTAGAAAAGGAATTCACCAGAGGGAAAGTGGACACAACCTTATTCTGTAAGACAGTTAAGAATGACATTCTAGTCTGCCAGATTTATGTTGATGATATAATATTTGGATCTACTAATCCTTCTCTGGGAAGAAAATTTGCTAAGTGTATGCAGGCAGAATTTGAGATGAGCCTAATGGGGGAACTGAAATTCTTTCTGGGAATTCAGATCAATCAAACCCCAGAAGGAACTTACATTCATCAGAGCAAATATGTCAGAGAACTTCTGAAGAAATTTGATCTCTCAGAATGTAAGCCATCAAAGATTCCAATGCATCCCACATGCATTCTGGAAAGAGAAGAGGTAAGCAAAAAGGTAGAACAGAAAGACTACAGAGGTATGATTGGTTCTCTTCTTTATCTGACTGCCTCAAGGCCTGATATTTTATTCAGTGTATGCATTTGTGAAAGATTCCAATCAGATCCTAGAGAATCTCACTTAACAGCTGTTAAGCGAATTTTCAAGTATCTGAAAGGTACTACTAATCTGGGTTTGTTTTATAGAAAATCTAGTGATTACAGCTTAGTAGGTTACTGTGATGCTGACTTTGCTGGAGACAGAGTTGAACGTAAAAGCACTTCTGGAAGCTGCCAGTTTCTGGGAGAAAATCTGATCTCGTGGTCCAGCAAAAGACAATCCACCATTGCTCTATCAACAGCAGAAGCTGAATACATAGTAGCAGCTGGATGCAACACACAAATGCTCTGGATGAAAAGTCAACTTGAGGACTTCCAGATTTATGAGAGTAACATTCCTATACTCTGCGATAATACTTCTGCTATTTGCTTAAGTAGAAATCCAATTTTGCATTCTAGGGATAAGCATATAGAAATAAAACATCATTTTATTAGGGACTATATTCAGAAAGGAATCTTAAACTTAAAATTTATTGATACAGACCATCAATGGGCTGATATCTTTACAAAACCACTTTCTGAAGATAGGTTCAACTTCATTCTGAATCATCTCAGCATGAAGCTCTGTCCAGAATAAAACTGTTTTAATTTTATATATTAACCTTCAGAATTATGTTTATTACTCTGTGAACTTCTGATCAATCCTCTTTTCAGAATTTTAGAAATGCAGATTGTATCAGATCTATCCATGAAGCTCTGAGCTCTCCAGTTCAAGGATAGAAGTGATGTTCACTCAAAGAAAACAAGTGTCATCCAGTCATCAGCTGTTTCCTGAGGCTGAACACGCGTTCACGCTTCTGAAAAGGCAAAGCGCTGATTGGTTGCATTGAGACACATGTCACTGGCAACCGTTCAAGTATCTTTCTGAAATCGCCTAAAATCAGCTGTCATTAATGCTATTAATCATGATTTATTTCTCTCTCTTAACCGTTTATGTTTTCAAAAACTTTTTCAAAATCTATTTAAACACAATTAACACACATTCACAACTTTTACCCTAACTTTCGTTTTCAATCAACTTTTCTGATATCTGTGTTTGTGTTCTTCCTCTCAAGAAAACCCTTTCAATTTTTTCTCTCTCAAGAACTCGTGTGAACATGGCTTCTAGCAGCAATCTTTCATCAGGTTCCCAGAAAGATGTATCAGCTGAGCAATATGAGGTTCCTCTCAGAATGCTACTCACTCCGGTCAAGAACCTTGAAGTTCTGTCAGAGATTATAGTGGATTTCAACAGTTTGAAGGAAAATGGTTTTGATTTATCAGAAGAGATTCAAGCTCAAGGATGGGAAAGGTATTTTGACAGGTTGGTGGGTCCAACTTTTCCTATCTTGGTTAAGGAATTCTGGATTCACGCGTCTTCCTCAAATCACCAAGTCACCTCTTACATAATGGGGAAGAAAATTGTGATTACTGAAGACCTAATTGCAAAAATGATTGGATACAGTGGTGGTGGTATTCGCTGTATAGACATGGCTGAAAGGTGCTCAGATGTTGCTGTTGTAGCAAGGGAAATTTTCACGCTGGGGCTTCCCTCCAGCAAGATAAGGGATCTGAAAGATAAGCACAAAATTTGGGCAAAGATTATTCTGGGTTGTTTCAACCACAGGAAGCCCACAAGCTCTCCTAATTACATAAACATAGATCAGCAGTTTCTGATCTATTTTATTTCTCAGAGGGTAAAGATTAATCTAGCTCATCTTCTGTTCAACCATCTGAGAACAAGCATCAAGGAGACAAGAGAAGATGAACGCACTAAAAGGGATTGGATACCCTTGGGCAGATTGATATCAGATATTCTGACTGAGAATAGGCTGATTGAACACTTGACAGAGGCTCAAGAGATCAGCACACTGGAACCTTCTGTAGGCAAGCAGCTGAATGCCAAGAATCTAAAGAAGATGAAGCTGCTGGAGAACATTAAGAAGGAGCCCAGCGTTACTCCTTTTGCTGACATCTCCAGCAGAAGAGTCCCTCCGGACGACTTCCCCATGTTCTCAGACATTGACTCCAAGCCTCAGATCATTCTGAGATATTTGGACGCTTGTAAAGTTGATGGTACAACTCCTAATCTTAACATTCAAGATCTTCATCAGAAGGCACCAGAGGTTGCTCTGAAGAAGACTAAGAAGAGAAAAGCTGCTCCAGAAGGATCATCACAACAGACTCCAAAGAAAAGAGGTAATCCTGTTTCTGTATCTATTTTAAATTCAAGTGCTATTTCCACATCTATTCCTACTCCCATTCCAACACCAGCTGATATCCCAACACCACAAACCTTTGAAGATTTTGACACTGAATTTGACCCTTCTGAGTCATTGACCCTCAGAAGATCCCGCTCCAAACCACAAAATCCAAACACTGCAACCATACCAGAACCAGAACTTGCACAAGTTCTTTCTGATATAGAACAACACTCTTCCGCTCCCCAAACAGAAAATCCAAATCCAAACTCAGAAATTCCCATTTCTCCACAACCTGACATTCCACTTTCACCAATACCAGAAACTCCACTCTCTCCAACACCAGAACCAGAAATTCTACAACCCTCCCCTCCTCAACCAGAAATCAATCCACCCTCTCCTCAACATGAACAACCTGAGACTCAAAACTCTGAGGATCAAACCTCTGAGTCCCCTGAACCACAACCCTTAGCCATTCAATTGCCTTGTGGTACAACTATCAATATGGCTCAACTTCCCTCATCACCAGAAACAACTCCACCACATACTCCACATAGTCCAATCGTTATTTCTGACTCTCCCACTCCCTCACCTAAGAAAAATACAGAAAACCACAGCAAGACAGTCATTGACCTAACAATCCTTGAACGCCTTGCTGCAATAAACCAGAAAAATGCCATCCCTAAACCGAAACAACCAGATGTTGGTTCCAGCATTTTGAACTTTGAATCAGATATGCAGAAGTGGATCACTTCTTTAAAACAAGCAAGTCTGGAAGTGGTTGATCCTGCTGTATCAGATCATCTCTGGACTCAATTCAGAAGATGGGTTTGCGCTGAAACCTTCAAGCTGCAAGACCAGAGTTATGGACAGGCACAACAGAACTTCAGCAATCTGCTGAAGGAAATGGAAGGTCCAGTTCTGAGCAAGCTGCTGAAGGAAGAAGTTCTCCATCTGGACAGTGAGCCTTGGTCTGAAAAGCGTCCAGCATCTACAGTTCAACCTGCAGAAGAACAGGTAATTCAAGATGAAGACTTGGGTCAAGCAGAAGAAGCTACAGAAAGCTCTGAGAAGCAGCCTGTATCTGGAGATCCTCAAGCTTCCTCTCTTGACAGGCAGGCTCTGGAGGATTTGAAGAGATCAGACATGCTGATGAATGAAAGGATGGACAAGCAGGATATCAAGATTGATTCTATAGCAAGCATGGTAGCCAAGCAGAACGAAACCAGCGAACAAATCAAGAGCATGTTGGAAGTTCTATTCACACGACTTCCTCCTTCTTCTTAGATTTTTCTTATATTTTCCTTGTTTTCTTTACATGTTTGTCTGTAATATTTCTACTTGTTCTAAACTATCATTGCTTCTGTTTTAATACAAACGTGTTTTTACTCTGATCTGTTTAACTCTGATTATATATGCTTTTTGATCGCTGACAAAAAGGGGGAGAAAGAATGATATTTTTCAATAACGGTTTACTGAGAATAAAGTCTCAAACATTCTAACATCCTTATATAACTGTTGTTCTGAAAAGCTTACAGGTACAAGAATTTGATGAACTCTGATAAAGCAAAATTCTGATGATCAAAGAAAGGTTCAATAAAGTTCTGATGCTCAAGGTCTCAAGGAATCAAAGGGAAATAATCAACTCAGGGGGAGTTTTTCTCATCATTACTCTGATACTTTTTATTCCTTATCCTCTTAGCTCTAATACTTTTACTCATTATCTGATTATCTCTGATATCATTTCCTCTTTATCCTTAAACTCTAATACTTTCGTCATTTTATTTTAATTGAAAAAATCTAGTTTTTGTCATCATCAAAAAGGGGGAGATTGTTAGAACATAGTTTGATTCTACAACCCTCAGTTAGAGTTTTGATGATAACAAATACAAGATTAAATGAATTATTAGATTTATATATGACATAGATGCTACCTAAAAATATGTTGTGTATTTACAGGAAACTCTGATGGGATCAGCATCAGAATATCAGAATATCAACATCAGCATCAGAAGATATGTCACATCAGAAGATCAGTATATGTGCTTACGCTGAAGTCTGATGAACAGAATCCGCGCTCAACATACTCTGACTCTGATCAAGATCCTAACTATGTCATCAGCACTCAGAAGCATTCAGAATAAGCTAAAGCCAACACACTCTGATCTTAATCAAGCAGAACATTCTGAAGTATTAACGTTACTGCATTCAAGGCAGATTAATTACCAACGGCTTTATTCCAAGACAAAGATCTTCTCAAAATGGAAAGAACTTAATGAGCATTGAAATGGAATTATTGGCATCAACGTATCTATTCCAAGAAGTATTTAAACAAATCAGTGAGAAGTGAAATGGCTAATGCTCTACACGCCAAAAGTCAATCATCTTCATCCTCACTCATACAGTTTGCTAAAGCTCTCAAATTGCTTACTCCATAGTTCTAGCAATCTAGTTTTACATAAGCTTCATTTTGTGTATTATCACAGTTGTGATATATCGTTTTTCTAGAAAACATCAAACACACATAATTGTTCATTTATCTGTAAGAAAGAATTTCCTTGAGAAACCGGTCCGTGGTTTAGACTCAAGAAGGCTTTAGCAGTTGTTAAAGCAGTTTTGTATTCAGTTGAATATAGTGGATTAAGACCTCGTTGGAGAGAGGCAGAATCACCTTGACGGGTGGACTGGAGTAGTTTGAGATCAAACGAACCAGGATAAAAATAACGTGTTGTCTGCATTCGATTTTCAAGTTTCAACAATTCAATCCGCCTTCTTGTGTTTTTCACTTCTTCATTCAAGATGCTTGTGCTACCAAGTACATGCCTGCTACACTGTCCATAACACGCCAAAACTGCTGCAAAGCAGTCCCACTATGCTGCTCCCATATTAGCACCAAATTGACATACAAAGACTGCACCTCGAAAGCTACAAAAACAACATACCCAATTTGTTCAAATATCATTTGTTTTCCCTCCCAAACCTTAGTCAATTTCATCTATAAATAAGATGTTCCACAACACATCTTAGGGGGGATTTTTGGTAGCTAGAGAAACTTTGGCTGTGTGAAAAAATCATCAAACACTTAACACACTCTCAAACCCAGAATCAAAAGACCACACTTTGTTCTTTCTTTTGAATCCAGCAAAAGGAACACCACACTTGTTTCTTTTCCTTCGAATCCAGAATCAACAAAATATAATCTAATTTTCTTGGCTTTCGAATACAGTCAAAGAAACACAACACTTTTCTCACTCCCTTCGAATCCAGAAGCACCTAGGGCAGCAACTCAAGTCTAACACCCACATTCCAGCTTCAAGAAAGGTAATACTTCTTGACCCTGGCCCTTTTGTTTCAAGCATGTAAATAACCTTTGTTACTTGTTTTTCATTTCTACCCTTTTCGTTTGTTTGCTTTTCTTATCCAAATATATGTTAGAACTAACTTGTACAGACCCAAACGAAAGGAAAAAAGTTTGTGTAAATCGAAGCCTTAGGCTTCTCCCCTTACTGTTTCACAGTGGAAAACATAAAAGAAGGTGGTGTGAATCGAAGGTTACAGACTTTGATACACACTGAGTACAGGCCCAAATTGAAAGAAGGAAAGATGGTGTCAATCGAAAGGCACATCCTTCGATCCAGGATGTCTTTCCTTTTCTCCCTTTTTACACTATTTTTGTCTTTATATTTTCTATGTATTTACATTTTCTTGCTATTAAATATGGTTGTAATAATTAGGACTTTTATTGCTTTTCAACCCCCATTTGTAAATATGTATACCCCATCCCCCAAAACATGTAATAATGTAGGACATTTATTTTCCGCATTTTTATTGCTTTCATAAAATGCTAGTAATTAGGTTGTGTATGGAAAGTTAAAATCAACAAGTAGACAACCTAAATTCATGACTAAATTCATGCGATCAAACACACTATTCACACACATGCACCTCTAGGGTAATCTCACTTGTTGCCTCGAAAAATAGTCATGTCTCTCGAATATGGGCGTTTTAGCAAAGACCCTCGATAAAAGATCATAGTCCCTCGATGTCCCTCGATGTTGCCTTCGGTAAACGATCTAGTCCCTAACGAAAATTGCTAAAACGTCTCATAGGTTGCTTTCTATGACTATACAAATGACCCACGCCCGTCCCTTCATATCCAATGATGGGGCTTCTTATCGATCAATGGTAAGATAGCAACATCCAAAGGAGGAGGAAAAGAACAAAGACCTTTCGAGTAGGTAGGACACTTGTAGTTGCTTGATTGCTCACAAAACCATTTTCACACCAACACTTTCAATTGAAATATTTTCAAAAGTCAAAACTCTTTGTACGCATTCTTATAGAGACGAGAATCATTACAAAGACACTTTTCAAAATCACTTTCAAAAACATCTTCCACAACAAACATCTCTTTGAAATAGTCTCAAAACCAACACTTTGTACGCATTCTTATAGAGACGAGAATCATTACAAAGACGTTTTCAAAATATTTTCAAACCCACACCACAAAGCATATTTTCAAACAAAACAAGTGATCTAGCAAGCAAATAAGAGCCCGTAGATAACTACGGATGGAAAGGGTACTAATACCTTCCCTTTTCATAACCTACCCCCGAACTCAAGAAAATATCTCTAAAGGTCTTTCCTGTTCTTTTCAACCTTTCCTTTTGTTGGATAAAAGAAAAGTCGGTGGCGACTCTTGCTATCTTCAACAATTACGATCAAACGCAAAAAAACCAAGTCAGTTCTCCCACCGTATTACAGTAACCAATAAAAAATAAGAGTCGCCACCATTAATTTTCTTCATAAGGACAGGGAAGTAACGGGTAACCAAAATTTGTACAGAGATTCTAAATTTGTGAGTTGGTTAGACAAAGAGAAGGTGTTAGGAACCCTTCATCTCCCTTGTTCTCAAGGGGCTCCTTTTCTAGGTCGTGGGGTAAATCAGGGATTTCTATTTAGTAGTTGCTTCCATATTTTTTAGAAAAATATTTTATTTTTTACTTATGAACTCGCCTTGGTTTTAACCGCGTGCCTACGTATCTCCTTGCGAAGAATCAGAGTCTAAATTCGTAGTTTGTATGTGTTTGGTTAGTTTTTTTAAGGATTGTGTAAATGCTTTCAAATGATTCTTTGAAATCCGTTCGGGTTTGAAAATTACATAGTCGTGGGTGTTGTTCGAAGTTTGATTTGAAAGCAAGTTCACAATCTTTTTTTTTTTGAAAATAATGTTGAATTTGAATTAATTTAGTAGAAAAATTCCAGGTTTGGTTGGTTAGTTATTTTGAATGCATGATGCAATTTTAAAATAATAAGTTTGAATGATAAAAATTGCTTGATGAATTGATAAAAAAAGGTTCTTATTTTAAAAATAGTTAATAAATAATTATTTTCTTATTATTAGAAATATATTAAATATTTTTAATAATAGTCAAATATTTATTTACTAACATGATTATTTTATGATAAATAAAAGATATTTTAATGTTAAATGACAAAAAAATGATATGAGAGGAAAATTGATAATTATTTATAATATATAAATTAAATAAATAAAATAAATAAAATATAACAAATAAATAAACTAAATGAATAAATTAAATAAATTATTTAAATAAAAACAGGGGGTGTATTCTTAGTTAACGTAGTGAAATAAAGGGGGTGTGAATAACAAGGGCTTAAACCCAGAAACTAATTTAGAGCCCAAAGCATAGAGGGGGTATGAATTGCGTTGAGGAAGAAATTTGGGGTGTGTGGCAAGAGAGGGCTTAAGCCCAAACATTGTTTTGATCCAAAGGTGCATGAGGGTGTAAATTATAGTCGTGGTAGTATAAGGAGAGGTGACAGTGGAAAGGGCTTGGCCCAAAACAAATTTGTTTGATCTGTTGGATAATGTGTAGGTGAGTGTAGGAAGTTATGGTTCACTGCAAGGTCTGGAACATCTGATTTCAATCAAAAGGCCCTCAGAAGTAAATTCTGGAGCGTTGATTGGAAGTAAGGAAAACGGATGGCTATGATGGGATGTTAACCAAAGGTGTATGATAGCATGAATGCACAGAGGGACAAAGGCGCTATATATTGTTTTTCTTTCCATTTTCCCTATTTTTCACTCCTTCATCCGTCTCTCTCTATACCCCTTCTCTCACTTAAACCAAAACCTAGAGAGAGAGAGGCTCTACCATCTCTCTAAGATTTCCTCATTGAAAATCGCCTTAGTCGGCTGAGGCACCATGAACCACCACGCCTCCGTCATGAATACCATATCTCTGGTTGAAGTTCAACCGGGATCTTCAACCAAAACCCAACAACCTTAGAACCCTAGGTGGCGATTAAGAACCCTAACCCTTATCTGTCATGGGATGAACATCCGCTGAGAATGTCATCCAAACCCTAAGAACCCTATGAATGTATACTCTAATCCTATAAACCCTAAGCAGCTGTTGTACCCCAAATTTTGACCTAAGATACCGTCTCCCATCTGCATCATTCGCATTGCAAGGGTTTTGACACATTTTTATCAAATTTTCAAAGCAGTGTAAAAATTCATAACTTTTTCGAGTCGGGAGCTGTTTATTTTTTGAACGCTAAATTTATTAACTGATCAAGATTTAAATGACGTTTATTAATTATTTATTATCTTAAATTTAAATAATTGGAATCTATTTTTCAATTGTTATATAATTTAAAGACTTATGAATAATGAAATAAGCATTTGAGAATGAGTTTATTAATTGATCAACAATGATTATTTAATTCTTTATCATTCTAGATTAAATAATTAAAATTCTATTTTTAATTATTATAATTTGGAATTTTATGAATAATGAATTAAATAGTTGAATTTGTTGATTAGTCAATAATGTTTATTTATTTGTTTGTCATTCTGAATTTAAATGATTGGATTTGATTTTCAATCATTATATGATTTAAGGAATTATAAACAATAAATAAATAATTGGAAAGGAAAAAGAATTAATTGGGAAATAATAGAATTTTTATTCACTTTATTCTATTTATTACAATTGTCATTTAAATGTTGTGTTATTACAAAATATTTATAAAGACAATTACACAAATGCTTAAAGTAAAATAAAAAAAACTATTTTCCTAAATTCTAATTCTAATCTTCTATCCAATGCTTTTGTCTGCTCATTTAAATTTTACCTGCGAAAACAATTAAAAGAAAGTCAGAATTGAATAAATGGTTAAAAGCAAAAATAAATTTAATGTTCATCATTAAAAGCAAACGGCCGGAATCAGTTTACCCTTTTTGCAAATCACGGGATTTCTCCCGGTTCACAAAAAGGGAGGAATTTTTATGAATGCACAATTAAAAATAGCACATTTCAAAATCAATTGCATTTTTGTCAAAAAGCCCACTGCATATTTCAAATATGTATAAATTCAATTTTTGGTCAAAACTGCATAAACCATACAAAACAGCATATGCAAGTTCATAAACAAAAGCCAACGTTAACCTGCATCCATATAGGAGAATAACATAGGCTCCCATGCAAGACAAAAGAAGAATTATGCAGTATTAAACAATGTATGCAAGCAACCTATATTTCCTCATTCATCATATTCCAGCCTATTGCTTTTTCAGAACAGCAGTACAACATATCACATTTATGTATCATTTCTGTACTTGAGAGAGAGAGAGGAAGAGGTTTAGTTTTGCAGGTTTTGGTTTAAGCATGAAATAGGAATAAAGTCAACCATATGTAGCAGCATATGTGCAGAGCATCAGAAAAGATGATAAATATTCAAAACCTGAGCCATGAGAATAAAAGCAACGGCTATTTGAAAATCCCTTCAAAAAGGAGGATAACCTGCAGGGACGGGGGGGACACAAGCCTACCAAGCAAAAATCATTTTTTTGCTCCAAGTCAAAACTATTTTTCAAGCATACTGTATCAAAACCATATACAGAACCTATTCAAAACCATAACATAAAGCAAAAATCATCTTTTCTGCTCCTAGGCATAACCATTCTGCATACTGCATATTTCATAACCTGCATATTGCATAAAACCATTTTCCTGCATATTGCTAAACCTGCATATTTCATAACCTGCATATTTCATAACCTGCATATTGCATAAAACCATTTTCCTGCATATTGCTAAACCTGCATATTTCATAACCTGCATATTTCATAACCTGCATATTGCATAAAACCATTTTCCTGCATATTGCTAAACCTGCATATTTCATAACCTGCATATTTCATAACCTGCATATTGCATAAAACCATTTTCCTGCATATTGCTAAACCTGCATATTTCATAACCTGCATATTGCATAAAACCATTTTCCTGCATATTGCATAAAACCATTAAACCTGCATCTGACCAAAAACGAAAAACACCATAATCCTTCTCTTAAGACCATAACACCTTTGTCCTGTATATTCCGTTGCTAAGCTGTCCATACTATCTAGCCGATACACCCTTAGTTCATCCGTGAAAACCCACACAGGACCAAAAAATGATTTGTGTCTGTTCCAAGTCTCAATACACGGAGCTGATGGATAAGAGGTAGGAGAACGTAATGCAACCAAAATCATAAACAGAAAGGAACAAAGAGGTACCTGATTTTTCTTGCATTTCTTATTTTCTTTTAGTTTGTGCTTTGATTTCACATTATAGTCCATAACTGCTATAACGATAGGAAAGATGTGAGTTTGAGATGGAGAGTTTTCTGAGAATTTCATAGAGATGTTTTTTTGTAAGAATCAAGAGGCCACTAGGAGGAGGAGAGGACTCACCTCATTCCGCACGAAAATACCTTTAAATGCTGCCCAATACTCACCATCACCTTACAATTGTTACCTCCACTCCCATATCCAGTTCACCTTATAATTACCTGTGTTGCTAACTCCAAAAAAGATAAGAGCTAACCAATCTCTTCAGTCTCTCCCTCCACGCATCAGCCTTCATCAATCCTACCCCTGTCCCGTTACGGCAATACGTCAAATCCCTATATACACCAGCAATAACTCAATAGATAAAATTTCAAAAACTCGTAATGTTGCAAGACCGATACACAATCATATAAACACACTGTTAATTTTAAGCCAACTTGAAATAATATAGAAATTCACAAACCTTTTTCAATTACCCATTCGGACTTTACGATTCATCACCATCATTATCTCCTTCTGTAATCACACCCTTTAACCTTCAACATCACTACAGATTTAAATTCAAAACAAAAAACCAATTATTTCACACACAAAAAACATACCATTTAAATCTAAAAATTTGAAGAAGAAAAGAAGCAAAGTACCTTCAACCTCCATCGTAACATGCAGCTTCCTCTTCTCTCCCCAACAATCTCGCCTCAATTCTGTGACAAACACCTTTAACCGCTATCATCCATCATCTTGAGTGAGAATGTTACTTCAGGTTTCAAATTGAAGAATGTATCTTCATCCAAGAGCAGAATCAACGACAGAAACAATGTGGGCAGAGTGAGACAGTTGAATTTGAGTGAGGAATAAAAACAAAGGAAAGAGGAAATCTAAAACAATAACGATCAGTTCTAACGGCGAAATCAAAAATCAAATTAGGGAATTAGGGATTTCAGAAACCTAGATACTCACTTGCCTTGTTTTCAAATCTCCAACTACGCAATCCCTAAAATTCCAATCGTGTACGCGACGTTGCTTGGATCTCCATTGATGCGACCACCATCTCTGTCATCGTAATCTCGCCCTTACCACCATTTTCAAACCTTGTTTCTAAACATAAGCTTATCATATCTCACACTCGGTAACTGTCAATGCACATTCGAAATCGCTAACCGTGACAATACAACAACATAGAGGAGGGTTTGGAATCGGAATAAGAAAGAAAAGATTGAAAGCAAAGAGTATCATAAGGATCGACTCACCAATTACTGAGCTTCTTCAGAGAGAACGCGATTTCGTATTTGATTTCGTTTGGCTTGAGATACTCGTCAAGATCGTTACACACCAAGTGAAGCATTGTCATTGTTGGACCAAGAACAGAGGAAGTAGTGTGAACTGAAGCCTCCAATCAACAGGAATCGAACTCCACGGACATTCGGGCTTGAAGTCGTCACCACCGCATTCTCAAATACAACTCAAATCGTCGCTTTGTTTCTCATGTTGCTTCTCTCACCGCCGCGTTCAGCTCACCGTCGCTCAACTCACCCTTCGATTCATCATCATCCCAATTCTGCTAGCTACCCAGATCCGTCCTCTTTTCAACGCATACCCGTTGCCGCCGCTCTCTTTCCCCCGGAGGGATCCGGTCCAACCTAATGCCTCGTTTTTTGTTTGTCTTGTTAGTGTTAATATTGGGCTTCAACCTTTGGCCCATCTGATTTCACATATAATACCTCCCTTATTCCACTTTGTTTTTACCCAACTTATTTAATTTAGACTAATTAGTTTCCTAGAAATAAACATATAGTTTTAATTAGACAATTTTTAATATTTTACCCAAATCTTATTAGTTTAAGTTTTAATTTAGTTAATCAAAAAATAAGAGATGTAACTTAAACAATTTTTTAATAATTGACTAATTTTATTAATTTAAACTCTTAGGATTTAATTTAGTAATCTTAGTATCTTTTTAAAATTAGACTTAAGTTAGTAGCATTAAGTTTTAATTTAATTTAATCATTAAAGAATTCTTAAAAGTAATACTTTTTATTTATATTAAAAAAAAGGACATAAAAAAAATAGAAACATACAAAAACCTTAAAAAACATTTCTAGTAATTCCCGTTACTTTTTATCTATGTTAAAATGAAAACCAATTAAAACATTTTCTTTTCACATATTAAACAAAATCATATAAAAATGCATATTTACATTTAATTGTTGTGTATCATTATCTGCATAATATTCTGTCAATTATTTTGCACTTACTTGATTATTCTGTTTGCACCAATCCAAAGGGAATAGTCTAATTTTGTTGACTTCATGTCCTCAAAAACGATCGAGCGAGTACCCTCATTTCATTAAAACTTAGGATAATTTTTCCTCAAATATTCAACCTTTTCAAAAAAACTTACACCGTTTCAAGCCAAAACTTCGACGTTAGGTCGTCGTATCTTCAAAACCCGTCCGTATCCCTTTTCGGCCAAAACAATTTATTTTCGATCAAACAAATCAATTTTAAATAAAACAGATATTTCAAAAGGTTCCTATAGAGTACTATAGATGCATTGGGTGCTAGTACCTTCCCATTGTATAACCAACCCCCGAACCATAAGATCTCTTTTCAAAAAACGCTTTGTATTTTATTACTGTTTACATAGCATATTTAGGGTTTTATTTCGCTCTTTTCCCTTTTCCTTTGGAAATAATAAAGCGCGGTGGCGACTCTTGCTTTTGCGAGACGAATTAATCAATAATTCGATCTCCGATTTACCCCGCTACATTTTTTATCTGTACAGAAATGGCGACTCTGCTGGGGAGAGATTGACCTCTTGCTGGTCCATCCCTAAGTGGGTTAAGCCTAATTTGTTTTATCTGTTTACTATTATTTGATTTGCTTGATTATATGTTTAAATTGGGGTGTTTGGGTTTTTTGCAAAGGACGAATCCTATACCCGGATTAAGTAACACTTAAGGAATAGGACGGGCGGTACAGTCATGTTAACTTTGAGGGAGTAATCCCGAAGAAGGAGGCATGAGATCCCCCACTCAATGGAAGGCCCTTTTGAACTTAATATTTGTATACCGAGTAATCGGGAAGACATTATTATTTTCGACCTAGGAGCCCGAGAAGTTGAGGACCGTAGAACCCCAACCCATCTTGGCCTTTTTAGGTGTAGCGCGGAGACTATAACGGAGTAATTCGGAAGTAGTTGTTACGCGATGCTACGCTCGGACGAGTTTCTCTTGAGAATATTGCTAATTATCGAGTAATTAAGACGTTGGCAATATCCGAAGGAGGAATGTGGACTCTGGGAACTCTTAGAACCTTGTCTTACAGGTGCGAGTAAACCCTTAGTACATACCTTGGGGATGTTTTTACCCTTGACTCCATGCTCGTGACGTTGAACCTTTCAACTTTACTTGTGACCTTGCTTGTGGTTGTTGCATAGCCATGCAGTCATGCATCCATAAAACTCTTTTCACTTGACTTTGAAGGAATTTGGAGGTCTTTCTTTGTAAACATCACAAGTTTCATCAAACTCAATGGATCTTGGGTGTTGATGGGGCGAAAACCCTAATCCACCAAAATGGATGATTGATCTTGACGATAACTTGATCAATGTTTGGAGCCAATTTAAAATTCATCTGTTATCTTCATATTTGGATGTTTACAACTTAATATCTTGAGTTCCTTGAAAATCAAATAAAAATTCTCTTTTGCATATCATACATCATTCTACATTTTCTTTGTCTCACTTTCAAAGGTCTTTTTCCGAGTCTTATCTTTTCCTTTGGTCTCACTAGTACAATACTCGCGCTAAGAGGGCAATGGAGAATATCAAGCAAGAGATCTCTGAACTCCGCAGAGAGATGACTATTTTGAAAGCTAGTGTGGAGCACTTAACTGGTTTGGTTGAAATTCTGGTCGCCGCCCAAGTCAATCCTTCTAGGAGGGAGGAAGCGATGTTAAAAGTCTTCACGGAAACTCTAGAATCTTTTTCTCATGAAAAAGTGATGGTTAATGCACCTGATGACTTTCCTGACAAGGTGAGTGTGGGAGTGCGTCTAGAAGAAGATGTTGGAAAGGGATGTTCATATGAAGACGGTAGCGCAACTAATGGTGTGAAGATGTTTGATAATGACTTTTCCAAGAAGAGAACCAGAGGAAATAATCATCATCAGAATCATCACGTTCATCAACGGAATCATCAAGTTCCTAATCAGAGGAAAACCCAGTTTGATTCAATTCCAATCACCTATACAGAGTTGTTCCCTACCTTGTTGCAGAGGAATTTGGTTCAGACCCGACCTCCACCGAAGGTCCCTAAGAAGTTACATTGGAACTACAAAGCTGATTTGGCTTGTACTTTTCATCAAGGTGCTCCTGGGCATGAATTGGAGGGTTGCTTTGCTTTGAAGATTGAGGTTCAGAAGTTGGTCAGAAGTGGTATCTTGTCATTCAAGGACGTTGGTTTTGAAGTTCAAATCAGACAAGCGCCGAAGAGTAAACACGATTGAGGGTGACTTTGAGTTTTTGAAGATGTTTTCAGTAGTTCAAGTGGAAAGCCTTCCCAGATTATTAACTCGTTTCTGCTTTTGTAGCTTTTCTTATTTATCGAAACATTGTTTGCATGTAAGAACTTGTTTGCGTCTGAATGATTACTTTAACACAATGAGTATGTTTGTCTTGAAGAAATTCATTCGTTTCACTCATATTTTTTTTCAAATTTCAAATTTCTTTTTGCATTATGATACCAACATGTTGCTCATTCTCTTGCCTAGGCAGAGATTGTAGGGGGGATGATGATCTAAAGAACACAAAATCTTTGGTTGCATGCTTTTGGATAAAATCTTGCTGATGATGTACATGCATTGTTTTTCAAATCTCTAAACACCAGAGATATAAGGAAGATAATCCCTTGCTAACCCCTTTTGAGCCTTTGAAGCAGAAGTTTCTTTTCTATACGAAAAAACCTTGAATTTTAACCTGGGGCAGGGTAGTTTTCTGTTAATTTGATTGAGTGTTCAAAATTCGTAAGAAAGATGTTACCGTCACAAAATCCTTTTGATGGATGAACACTCAGGTTGAATTAACCGAGCATAGGGTTGGAGAACATCATGAAGAATGGGTGGGCACCAAATATTTTGAGCCTTAAAACCTTTTTCTAAAAAACCCATAAACCGGACCACATTACAACCTTCGAAAGTCCTAATTGAAGCAAGGTTATTTCGAAAGCATACTTCAATGAGATAGTGTTCCTGACTCCCATGAATGTTTCAAATAGTTATGATGGTATCATATGTTTTTCCTATACAAAAATAAATGGCGCTTTAACTCGCAAAATTTGTGCGATATCTTTCAAAAAATCTTCAAGACTTATATAACTGTTGCATTAGAATTCTCATTCTCATTGTAAACTTTTTCTAACTGCAAAACTTTTGTTTGATATCAAGGAAGCTCACATAAGCACCAGTGATGAGTTTATTCTTTTAAGGCTTGAAACTATGTTGAGTAATTGGAGAATCAATTCAAGAAAATCATATCCAGGGGCATGTCAGTTGAAGACCTTAAGCATGGACAGGTTGTTTCTCCTAGTTAATGCTTTTCCCAACTTGTTTGCTCGTTTGGGGCAAAAATTCGAAGACTTTGTTGTGCCAACTACAGTCAATCCGGGGCAATCACGTCAAGATTGGACGATTTCCTCTAAAAGTTTGAAGACACCAGAGCATGGTGAATGCCAGGTCTTTTGTAAACCCTCTTGAGGCGTTTTCTCCTCATCAACCAGATAGCTTGGGGCATTTTTTAGAAGTGAAGTTATTCGCAAGAATCGTCGTGCATCATGCAACTCGTCAGCAGTAATTTGGGGCATCCAATTTGGTCCCAGGGGCAATCTAGACTTGTCAGAATGTGTGTTAGGTATTGCACACTTTATCAGAGGGAGGTGTTCCCAGTATCTCCAGCTAAGCGTGACTCCTTCCAGCAGAAGTTTTGTTCGTGTTATCGACGATAGAAGACTGGACTTTGGGTTGAATATCTTCCTCTCCAAGAGATTTAAGCCTTGTAGAAGGATTTTACAGCATTGTTGGCTTTTGTCTTCTATCTCCAGTGATGATCCCCTCCTTTTGAGATTAGCCGAGTACCGGGTTGTACTGTGATGTCTTATCATCTTCTGTCCATTTCCCCTGTCGGTTTCGTCAGCATATACATGACATTCATTTATTCATTCACCATTGCCTCGTGCATGCACAATTGAATTTGTTGTTGTCTTTGAGTTCGTACACCTTGGTTGTGTCTATTCAAATAACATATTTGATCTTTCCAAATAGAGTGTCAATTTAAGCATAAAATGCGCCTCCTTTCTAATTCCCCAACTGAGCTAATCCTCGTGGATGATTTTTGATTTAGCTTACCTTGTCCATTTCTGGATAGGATAAATTCCCCAATCGAGTTACTTTCTCATTGGGTAGAGTCTTGTTTGACTGTTTTCTCTCTGGTTATTCCTATATGAAGTTGTTGCCTCTTGCATAGGCTATATCATTGATTGTCCCCAGTGAAATTGCGACCTAGACGGTTGGTGCATTTATTTTGCACGTTTAAGTATATGATCTCCTTGGGATTGGACTGATCCATGATTCTATTGGACGAAGATTTGTATTCTCTGCCAGTATCATCGCAATTTCCTTCTGAGTTATTATTGGAAAACGACAAGCGGCAGCTCTTCATGAGCAACTTGTGCGTTATAGACACCGTTGGAAAACGACAAGCGGTAGCTCTTCACGAGCAACTTGTACGTTACTCTTTGAAAACGCCGAGCAGCAGTTCTTCATGAGCTACTAGTGCGTCATTTTATCTTTCTGAAAGCGCCAAGCGGCAGTTCTTCATGAGCTACTAGTGCGTCATTTTATCCTTTTTGGGAAGCGCCGAGCAGCAGTTCTTCACGAGCTACTAGTGCGTCAGTTATGACTTTTTGAAAGCGCCGAGCAGCAGTTCTTCACGAGCTACTAGTGCGTCAGTTATGACTTTTTGAAAGCACCGAGCAGCAGTTCTTCACGAGCTACTAGTGCGTCAGTTATGACTTTTTGAAAGCGCCGAGCAGCAGTTCTTCACGAGCTACTAGTGCGTCAGTTATGACTTTTTGAAAGCGCCGAGCAGCAGTTCTTCATGAGCTACTAGTGCGTCAGTTATGACTTTTTGAAAACGCCGAGCAGCAGTTCTTCATGAGCTACTAGTGCGTCATTTTATCCTTTTTGGGAAACGCCGAGCAGCAGTTCTTCATGAGCTACTAGTGCGTCATCGTCATTTTATTTTTCTGAAAGCGCCAAGCGGCAGTTCTTCATGAGCTACTAGTGCGTCATTTACTCTTTTTGAAAGCGACAAGCAGCAAACTCTTCATGAGTTACCAGTACGTTTTTATTTTCCTTGGACGACAGCAAGCGGCAGCTTCTTTATTTGAGCAACTTGTATGTTATCGGTATTTTCTTCGGACGACAGCAAGCGGCAGCTTCTTTATTTGAGCAACTTGTATGTCATCGGTATTTTCTTTGGACGACAGCAAGTGGCAGCTTCTTTATTTGAGCAACTTGTATGTCATCGGTATTTTCTTTGGACGACAGCAAGTGGCAGCCTCTTTATTTGAGCAACTTGTATGTTATCGGTATTTTCTTTGGACGACAACAAGCGGCAGCTTCTTTATTTGGGCAACTTGTTTGTTATTGGTATTTTCTTTGGACGGCAAGCGGTGGTCTCTTTATTTGAGCAACTTGTACGTTATTTCTTTTCTGGACGACGGCAAGTGGCAGTTTCTTTATTTGAACAACTTGCGTATCTACAATCATGTTATTTCAGCATTTATGAGTATATCTCCGGAAATCTAGCAGAGAAGTCTGTTACGAATCTATACCTCCAGAAGTCGGTAATCAGTTATCAGCCATTTGATACTCTCTGTCTACCATCGACCTTGAGTTGCGAACTCACTGTTTTGGGATCAACAATCTGTTTTACGGCCTATGCAAGACGCCTTCTTTGTTAGGGTCAGAGGTCGTATCCTCTCAATTTTATTCGCTGTCAGGAGTCTGTCGTTTGAAGTCGATAGCTCGTTTCCCCAGTAGCGTATAATTCATGTCTCTGTGTTTTGTTGGTGTTCGATTCCTCCGGCATTGTCTTGTTCCATACAATATCTTTCTCTGTGAATTCATGCACTACATTCACATCACTGCCCGATGACGGCATCATAGGACAAAATTTGCGTAATTATGTATTTAAGTACCTTCAATCTCGTCGAGACGAATACTTTAATCTTCATATCTCCGGATAGAAGGAACTTAAATAGGGGCAGCTGTTGTACCCCAAATTTTGACCTAAGATACCGTCTCCCATCTGCATCATTCGCATTGCAAGGGTTTTGACACATTTTTATCAAATTTTCAAAGCAGTGTAAAAATTCATAACTTTTTCGAGTCGGGAGCTGTTTATTTTTTGAACGCTAAATTTATTAACTGATCAAGATTTAAATGACGTTTATTAATTATTTATTATCTTAAATTTAAATAATTGGAATCTATTTTTCAATTGTTATATAATTTAAAGACTTATGAATAATGAAATAAGCATTTGAGAATGAGTTTATTAATTGATCAACAATGATTATTTAATTCTTTATCATTCTAGATTAAATAATTAAAATTCTATTTTTAATTATTATAATTTGGAATTTTATGAATAATGAATTAAATAGTTGAATTTGTTGATTAGTCAATAATGTTTATTTATTTGTTTGACATTCTGAATTTAAATGATTGGATTTGATTTTCAATCATTATATGATTTAAGGAATTATAAACAATAAATAAATAATTGGAAAGGAAAAAGAATTAATTGGGAAATAATAGAATTTTTATTCACTTTATTCTATTTATTACAATTGTCATTTAAATGTTGTGTTATTACAAAATATTTATAAAGACAATTACACAAATGCTTAAAGTAAAATAAAAAAAACTATTTTCCTAAATTCTAATTCTAATCTTCTATCCAATGCTTTTGTCTGCTCATTTAAATTTTACCTGCGAAAACAATTAAAAGAAAGTCAGAATTGAATAAACGGTTAAAAGCAAAAATAAATTTAATGTTCATCATTAAAAGCAAACGGCCGGAATCAGTTTACCCTTTTTGCAAATCACGGGATTTCTCCCGGTTCACAAAAAGGGAGGAATTTTTATGAATGCACAATTAAAAATAGCACATTTCAAAATCAATTTCATTTTTGTCAAAAAGCCCACTGCATATTTCAAATATGTATAAATTCAATTTTTGGTCAAAACTGCATAAACCATACAAAACAGCATATGCAAGTTCATAAACAAAAGCCAACGTTAACCTGCATCCATATAGGAGAATAACATAGGCTCCCATGCAAGACAAAAGAAGAATTATGCAGTATTAAACAATGTATGCAAGCAACCTATATTTCCTCATTCATCATATTCCAGCCTATTGCTTTTTCAGAACAGCAGTACAACATATCACATTTATGTATCATTTCTGTACTTGAGAGAGAGAGAGGAAGAGGTTTAGTTTTGCAGGTTTTGGTTTAAGCATGAAATAGGAATAAAGTCAACCATATGTAGCAGCATATGTGCAGAGCATCAGAAAAGATGATAAATATTCAAAACCTGAGCCATGAGAATAAAAGCAACGGCTATTTGAAAATCCCTTCAAAAAGGAGGATAACCTGCAGGGACGGGGGGGACACAAGCCTACCAAGCAAAAATCATTTTTTTGCTCCAAGTCAAAACTATTTTTCAAGCATACTGTATCAAAACCATATACAGAACCTATTCAAAACCATAACATAAAGCAAAAATCATCTTTTCTGCTCCTAGGCATAACCATTCTGCATACTGCATATTTCATAACCTGCATATTGCATAAAACCATTTTCCTGCATATTGCTAAACCTGCATATTTCATAACCTGCATATTTCATAACCTGCATATTGCATAAAACCATTTTCCTGCATATTGCTAAACCTGCATATTTCATAACCTGCATATTTCATAACCTGCATATTGCATAAAACCATTTTCCTGCATATTGCTAAACCTGCATATTTCATAACCTGCATATTTCATAACCTGCATATTGCATAAAACCATTTTCCTGCATATTGCTAAACCTGCATATTTCATAACCTGCATATTGCATAAAACCATTTTCCTGCATATTGCATAAAACCATTAAACCTGCATCTGACCAAAAACGAAAAACACCATAATCCTTCTCTTAAGACCATAACACCTTTGTCCTGTATATTCCGTTGCTAAGCTGTGCATACTATCTAGCCGATACACCCTTAGTTCATCCGTGAAAACCCACACAGGACCAAAAAATGATTTGTGTCTGTTCCAAGTCTCAATACACGGAGCTGATGGATAAGAGGTAGGAGAACGTAATGCAACCAAAATCATAAACAGAAAGGAACAAAGAGGTACCTGATTTTTCTTGCATTTCTTATTTTCTTTTAGTTTGTGCTTTGATTTCACATTATAGTCCATAACTGCTATAACGATAGGAAAGATGTGAGTTTGAGATGGAGAGTTTTCTGAGAATTTCATAGAGATGTTTTTTTGTAAGAATCAAGAGGCCACTAGGAGGAGGAGAGGACTCACCTCATTCCGCACGAAAATACCTTTAAATGCTGCCCAATACTCACCATCACCTTACAATTGTTACCTCCACTCCCATATCCAGTTCACCTTATAATTACCTGTGTTGCTAACTCCAAAAAAGATAAGAGCTAACCAATCTCTTCAGTCTCTCCCTCCACGCATCAGCCTTCATCAATCCTACCCCTGTCCCGTTACGGCAATACGTCAAATCCCTATATACACCAGCAATAACTCAATAGATAAAATTTCAAAAACTCGTAATGTTGCAAGACCGATACACAATCATATAAACACACTGTTAATTTTAAGCCAACTTGAAATAATATAGAAATTCACAAACCTTTTTCAATTACCCATTCGGACTTTACGATTCATCACCATCATTATCTCCTTCTGTAATCACACCCTTTAACCTTCAACATCACTACAGATTTAAATTCAAAACAAAAAACCAATTATTTCACACACAAAAAACATACCATTTAAATCTAAAAATTTGAAGAAGAAAAGAAGCAAAGTACCTTCAACCTCCATCGTAACATGCAGCTTCCTCTTCTCTCCCCAACAATCTCGCCTCAATTCTGCGACAAACACCTTTAACCGCTATCATCCATCATCTTGAGTGAGAATGTTACTTCAGGTTTCAAATTGAAGAATGTATCTTCATCCAAGAGCAGAATCAACGACAGAAACAATGTGGGCAGAGTGAGACAGTTGAATTTGAGTGAGGAATAAAAACAAAGGAAAGAGGAAATCTAAAACAATAACGATCAGTTCTAACGGCGAAATCAAAAATCAAATTAGGGAATTAGGGATTTCAGAAACCTAGATACTCACTTGCCTTGTTTTCAAATCTCCAACTACGCAATCCCTAAAATTCCAATCGTGTACGCGACGTTGCTTGGATCTCCATTGATGCGACCACCATCTCTGTCATCGTAATCTCGCCCTTACCACCATTTTCAAACCTTGTTTCTAAACATAAGCTTATCATATCTCACACTCGGTAACTGTCAATGCATATTCGAAATCGCTAACCGTGACAATACAACAACATAGAGGAGGGTTTGGAATCGGAATAAGAAAGAAAAGATTGAAAGCAAAGAGTATCATAAGGATCGACTCACCAATTACTGAGCTTCTTCAGAGAGAACGCGATTTCGTATTTGATTTCGTTTGGCTTGAGATACTCGTCAAGATCGTTACACACCAAGTGAAGCATTGTCATTGTTGGACCAAGAACAGAGGAAGTAGTGTGAACTGAAGCCTCCAATCAACAGGAATCGAACTCCACGGACATTCGGGCTTGAAGTCGTCACCACCGCATTCTCAAATACAACTCAAATCGTCGCTTTGTTTCTCATGTTGCTTCTCTCACCGCCGCGTTCAGCTCACCGTCGCTCAACTCACCCTTCGATTCATCATCATCCCAATTCTGCTAGCTACCCATATCCGTCCTCTTTTCAACGCATACCCGTTGCCGCCTCTCTCTTTCCCCCGGAGGGATCCGGTCCAACCTAATGCCTCGTTTTTTGTTTGTCTTGTTAGTGTTAATATTGGGCTTCAACCTTTGGCCCATCTGATTTCACATATAATACCTCCCTTATTCCACTTTGTTTTTACCCAACTTATTTAATTTAGACTAATTAGTTTCCTAGAAATAAACATATAGTTTTAATTAGACAATTTTTAATATTTTACCCAAATCTTATTAGTTTAAGTTTTAATTTAGTTAATAAAAAATAAGAGATGTAACTTAAACAATTTTTTTAATAATTGACTAATTTTATTAATTTAAACTCTTAGGATTTAATTTAGTAATCTTAGTATCTTTTTAAAATTAGACTTAAGTTAGTAGCATTAAGTTTTAATTTAATTTAATCATTAAAGAATTCTTAAAAGTAATACTTTTTATTTATATTAAAAAAAAGGACATAAAAAAAATAGAAACATACAAAAACCTTAAAAAACATTTCTAGTAATTCCCGTTACTTTTTATCTATGTTAAAATGAAAACCAATTAAAACATTTTCTTTTCACATATTAAACAAAATCATATAAAAATGCATATTTACATTTAATTGTTGTGTATCAATATCTGCATAATATTCTGTCAATTATTTTGCACTTACTTGATTATTCTGTTTGCACCAATCCAAAGGGAATAGTCTAATTTTTGTTGACTTCATGTCCTCAAAAACGATCGAGCGAGTACCCTCATTTCATTAAAACTTGGGATAATTTTTCCTCAAATATTCAACCTTTTCAAAAAAACTTACACCGTTTCAAGCCAAAACTTCGACGTTAGGTCGTCGTATCTTCAAAACCCGTCCGTATCCCTTTTCGGCCAAAACAATTTATTTTCGATCAAACAAATCAATTTTAAATAAAACAGATATTTCAAAAGGTTCCTATAGAGTACTATAGATGCATTGGGTGCTAGTACCTTCCCATTGTATAACCAACCCCCGAACCATAAGATCTCTTTTCAAAAAACGCTTTGTATTTTATTACTGTTTACATAGCATATTTAGGGTTTTATTTCGCTCTTTTCCCTTTTCCTTTGGAAATAATAAAGCGCGGTGGCGACTCTTGCTTTTGCGAGACGAATTAATCAATAATTCGATCTCCGATTTACCCCACTACATTTTTTATCGCTACAGCAGCGTATGCCCTAACCCCTTGGAACGCTAACCCATAAACACCAATCCTTATGAACCCTAACCTTAGGTGTTGAACCTTAAACCTAAGTGATGAACCCTAAACCTAAGTGATGAATCCTAAACCTCAAATTCTAAATTTTCCAGAAATACAACATCCAAACAGAAATCACGTAAACATTATAACAATGATTAAGAGTCCTAAATCTAAGTGTAATACAATGGGAGAACTGACATGTTGTACCCCAAAATTTTCCCTCCCATTTTTATTCAAGGCATACTCATTAAGTTCCCCAATTGCTCAAGGTTGACCAAGAATTGATCAGATAAATTCTCCTCCTAAGCAATGGCCTTTCAACTGATTTCACTTTTCACCAAGATGTGTGAGTTCCAGAGCTTCAAATGATTTCCTTGACACCCTATATGCCTTAGCATAATGGCACAGTTGAAAGAAAGAAAACAAGTGTACATGACAAAGTGTAGGTCGAAGGCTAAAAATATGCCTAAGGGCCTTTGGGTCGAAGCAGCTTCGACAGCAGTATGCAAGATAATTTAATGCCCAACGAAACACAAGGATCAAAGAAGGGATAGTTCGAAAGAAAGCGCGAGAAGGATTTTATGAAGCCTTCGATTGGGAGAGCTGGTAATGAGCGCCATCGAAAGGTTCATTTTTGAACATGGAGATATAAGCCATTCGAAGCGTTACAAGGCAGACACCTTTCGATTGACATGTTTCCTGAATGGGCGATTTAAAAAGAAGAAAATTTGGAATTCAAAAAGCTCTTATATTATCCAAAGAAACAAGTGGAAATCTATTGGTTCGAAGGACATGCCATCTTCAAGCATGGCTTGATCGAAGGACAACTAGAGATGAGTCGGCCAAATATGAGTCATCTTAGAGTTTTGGGGATCAATGTGTTTCAGGCATGTGCCTGAATAGGCAAGGAAGGAGTTGGGTAATCAAAGTAAAGGCTTGGTGCTCATAATTCATCCTTCGGTTGGTGCATATAAGCTGTATTCACCAATCGAAGGTGAACTAGTGATCAGCAAGAAAGATATTTTTGTAGACATAAGCAAAGGGTGGGATTTGGAATCAAAGAGCCTCCTGCACAACTACATTCAAAGGAGATGACAAAATGAAGCTTCGAAAGACCAAGAGGAAGAGGTGGTCGAATTGAAGGAAAGGAAATCGAAATGAACAAGAACTATTCGATTGGGCTAATTGGATAGTTTTCAGATCAAGCAACTAAGGCAGATATTGTCTCAATCGAAGAAGCCACAATGATGAGGCCTTGGACCATTCGAATTGGAACTCAGAACCATCAAAGAACAAAACTTGGGAGAATTCGAAAAGTCAAGATGTGGGAGTGAAACCAGTACAGGTTCACTCAAAAACCCAAAATGGTAGAAAATCATCAACAATGGCAACCTTTTAAGACTTTCGATTCTGCCTTCAAAGCCATGGTTAATGGCTGATTCTTGCCATTTTCGTTCATCACTGCACCCCTATAAATACAGAGCTAAAGCGCAAGCAAAATAGGACAGACACACATTGCCTATACATAATGAATTTCCTACACGTACAGATTGCCTCACTAAAATCTCCACAAAACCTTGAAGTTGTTTCAAATTTTCTGAACTCAGTGTAGGCACCTACAGTTCAATTCAACCCATTTCCATCTAAACCAGGTGTTGCAATCATCTCTGTAAGGTTTATAGGGTAAGAATAGGTCGTTATTGACAGCAAAGCTGTTAAAAACGCACACATATGCATCACCGGTTCCAATAATCATGTGAATTCGTATTTGTATTTTTATGTGTTTCAGTGCATATCATCCATATTATGGTGTTGCTGAGATCCAAATATGCAGGTTTGAGACATTAGATGAACCCTCATACTTCCTGAACCATGAATCACCATGTTCATGCATATTTATGCTTGACTAAAGGTGGCAGATTTGCATTCAATATTTTATTGCAGTTTATCATATAATCAGTGTTTTGTGTTTGGATCAACGAATGAACAAATAGCTCAGATGGTAAAGGGGAACGTGTGCAGTGGAAAGGGTCTGGGTTCGATACCTAGGTCGTATATTATGTTTTTTTCTAACAATTATCTTGCAGATCCAGTGTGTTGCGTTTCAAACACTTTCCATTAAAGAAGTGAAAAACACAAGAAGGGGGGGGGGTGAATTGGAATCACGAAATACAATGGAAAGAACACTTTGATTTTTATCCTGGTTCGTTTAAACTCAAACTACTCCATTCCACCCGCCAAGGTGATTTCACCTCTCTCTAACGAGGTCTTAATTCACTAATCAATCTTGATTACAAAACTACTTTGACTACTGCCAAAGTCTTCTTGAGTCCAAAACCACAACCCGGTTTTCTCAAGGAAATGCCTAAACAGATAATTGAATAAAAGTGTACAATGGTGTTTCTACTAAAACGGTATCACTAACAGTGATGTTTTACACAGTTTAAGTATGAGTGTTTAAGGATGAAATAGATTGCTGCGTTGCTATAGCTTCACATAACTTCTTCTTTTTGTGCACAGTGGTTCATCACTTGAAATATTCTTTTTGTGTGCTTTATATAGGCCATGCAATAGTGACATAAGAAGATACTTTTGGTAAGTCCATAACACGAGTTAATGAGCTTTCCAAATGTTGTACCCCAAAATTTTCCCTCCCATATTTCTCAAGACATTGCAAGAAAAATCTCCAAGTGGCTCAAGTTTGCTCAAGGATTGACCATACAAGCTACCTCCTAAGGCAGTCTACCCCAAATTAGGGTTTTGTGTTGCACCAAGATCCTTGATTCCAAATGACCTCAAGTTCTCCCAAATGTCCTAATATGTTCTCAAGATCATCCATGTCAAATTTCAAGTCTTGCAGAGGAAGTTTGCTCAGTCAATTGCTCAAAAGGTCCAAAAGTCGATTGTGCTAGGGCAAAAGTCAACTGTGACCTACAAACAGTCAAACTTCAAGATTTTTTGCCAACATTCTCATTTTTAAGGATATTTCATCATTTTATCAAGGGTTGATCATGATTCATCAAGGATTTCTCAAAATTCATCAAGACTCAAAAGTTGCTAAATTAGGGTTTTATAGGAAAAGTCAACTCAACTTTGACCAAGCATAACTTTCTCATACTTTATGCGAAATGACCCATCCAAATCTCATTTTGAAGAGGATGCAATCCCTTACACTCCATATTCACACCCCAAGTTCAAACAATGCACTCACAAGAAGTTATGAATCTTGACATTATAGGTCATTTTTGAAAGTCAACAAAAACACCTTTTTTGTCAAAGCTTATAACTTGAGCATGGAATATAAAAATGAGATGATACCAAAAGGGTTGGTTAGAGGACATCTCAAGCTTTCTAAAAAGTCCAATAACACCTCCAAAAGTTCAAAATTGAAGAAGTTATGCATTGTTGAAGTTGGACTTTTTTGCAAAATTGCCAAAAGTCAACTATCCCCAAATCTTCAAATTTTTGCCAAATGGGCCCATTCTTTTTCATGTGATTTAAGTTTGCATTATTTCCCACGTGCTCTAACTTCAGCCATGTGTCCACATCACATTTTTAGTATTTAATTTGATTTTTATTTGAATTAATTTATTTTAAATCAAATAAAATCATATAAAATCTAAAAGCTTTGATAACAGATGATCTTTTGGCTATTTCAGGCTCCAAATACAGCAATTATTATCATCAAATTCGTATCAAATCAAATCATTTGCAAAAAGATTGAAATTAGGCAAATTTGGCAAGTTTGTAAATGGAGATCAAATCAAATATGCAAGCATTGATAAGGCAAGATTTGGACCAATTTTATTAACCTAATGCACTGAGTGATACATAAGCAAGCTGAAGGACGCAAAAATAAGGGTTGAAAATCGTGGGAAGAGGCAGAACAAGAATTGAAAAAATCACAAAAAAGCTTGAGGTCGAAATCCAGGTTAGAGGCATTTTCAGAGGTCGAGACTTGTTCCAATCGATTCCTGGCCATTCACACAGGCTACCTGGATCCAAGCCACGCATTTTCAGACTCCCTAGTGCATTGTAAGTCTCACGCGACATATCCATATTCTTGAAATCAATTTGAGTTATCCTGGCATCATTAGAACAAACTAATAGCATATTTTGAATCTACAAACCATTTGCAAGCGTTTGGTATCATTCAATTGCGTTTATCTGCCCTGTATAGAAAATCACCATAATAAGGGTTCTTCGTTTGCTTTTAGGGTTTTCTGTTTCAGGTAAAATTGAGACACAAGAAGAACATGGTTTTGATCAGGAGGCCATGACAAACTGAACCATGTTCTTGGAATGTATTTATATGGCATGGAGAGGATTTTTGAACAAGGCTACACTTTTAGCTGCGGATACAAATCCGCAGGTAATTTTTGCAGGGGTTTGAGGACAGGGACGATGAGGTGTCCTCCTTCCATTGGGCCATTCAAACCAAGCGCGCCTTTTTTTTTGTTTTTTCTGGCATTGGAATTTTTTTATTATATTATTAATTCTTTGTATTATACTAACAACAAAAACAACTTGGCGTAGTGGTGGACATAGCGTGTGTATCTCCTTCAGGACTTGGGTTCGAATCCCAGGTCCCCGTCTTTCTCAATGTTATTATTTTTCAGATATTCCAGTGCGCGCTCAAGCTTGCAATCCACCATATGCCAACCAATCTAAGCGCCAGATGGCCATTGGCCAGATCTGATGGCCAGGGATTGAAAGTCCACCAAGACGCCAGTCAATGCGTGAGCACCAGATCCACAAAGTTAAAAAGGCCAGCACTAATAGGCCTACAGTATTGCTTCTCACACCCTCAAATCAGGCCCAACACTCCTCTCTCTTTTATGTATTTTGTTTTGTTTTATTAATTGTTTTATTTGATTTAATTAATTTTCTAACCAATCACAAAATTCTGTTTTTATTAAATAAAATCACAAAAATATTTTTATTTCAATCAAATTTTAAACTTTTATTTTTCTTAATAAATTTATTAATTGATTAGGTTTTTAAATTCTAAAAAACTCTAACTTATTTTTGTAAATAATTAAAATCGATTAGATTTAATTAGGTTTTAACTACTAATTTAATTAATTTTACTTTCTTTCTTAAAATAACAAAAAAAACCAAAAATAGGTCATAATTAATTTTTTCATTTAAGTAATTTATTAATTTAATTTAGTTCTTTAATTTAGGTTTATTTTCTTTCTTAATTTAAAAACAACAAAAAAACCAAAAAGACTTGTTTTTTAACCAAAAGGGTCAAAACCCTAATTCGCACTCAATTTAATTTTCCGCGCGTTGTATTTATTTTTATCATATTAATGTATCTGCTTCTGGATTGTAATAGTTAAATAGGACATTTAATTATTTTTATCGCTTTATTTTATTTTTCAAAGGGTTTGTCTTTGGCGATGTAAATACCCGACGCCTTGTAATTTAAATTCCGCACTTTATTTCCGCAAATTACAACTGCTAGATGTTTGATAATAGTGTTTGCATGACAAGACTGAATGTTAATCTTAAAATCAAATTAGATCACCTTTAACATGTACAAAGATAAAAATAACTGAAAATAACACACTCGCACATGCGCACACTTAGGGTACACCCCACTTGGTTGCCTTCGTACACGGTCATTGAGTATAGGTCGTTTTAGAGGTCGTCCTCTTGTCTAAAAGATCATAGTCGCCTCGAAATGGTTGCCTCAGATATTGTTGCCTCAAACAAATGATATAACACATTAGGGTTACCGCTAAGGCATCCTAACATTGCTTTGGTGACCGTATGTCCCTAATTTGAATTGACCCTTAAACTCCAACGACGGTGCTACCTACTCACTAATAGTGGGCTAGCATTGTTTAAAGGAAAATAGCATAGAACGATTCCTTTTTCGAGTATGTAGATAGCTCTTAGATACTTTCTCTTTCAAAACAAAAACCTTTTTCACACTGTTGTACCCCAAAACTTGCCCTCCCATATTTCTTAAAATATGGCAAGAAAAATCTCCAAGTGGCTCAAGATTGCTCAAGAGTTGGACAATCAAGCTATCTCCTAAGGCAGTCAATCCCAAATTTGGGTTTTGTGTTGCATCAATGTCCTTGCATCCAAATGACCTCAAGTTCTCCCCAATGTCCTAATATGCTCTCAAGATCATCCATGTCAAATTTCAAGCCTTGCAGAGGAAGTTTGGTCAGTCAATTGCACAAGGGGTCCAAAAATCGAATATGCTAGGGTAAAAGCCAACTGTGACCTACAAATAGTCAAACTCCAAGATTTTTTGTCAACATTCTCATTTTGAAGGATATTTAATCATTTTATCAAGAGTTGATCATGATTCATCAAGGATTGCTCAAAATCCATCAAGACTCAAAAGTTGCTAAATTAGGGTTTTATAGGAAAGTCAACTCAACTTTGACCAAGCATAACTTTCTCATACTTTATGAGAAATGACCCATCAAAAGCTAATTTTGAAGAGGATGAAATTTACTACAATCCATATTCATACCCCAAGATCATAAAATGCACTCACAAAAAGTTACAAATTTGGACATTATAGGTCATTTTTGAAAGTCAACAAAAACACCCTTTTTTACAAAGCTTATAACTTGAGCATGGAATATCAAAATGAGATGGTACCAAAAGGGTTGGTTATAGGACATCTCAAGCTTTCTAAAAAGTCCAAGAACACCTCCAAAAGTTCAAAATTTAAGAAGTTATGCATTGTTGAAGTTGGGCATTTTTGCAAAATTGCCAAAAGTCAACTATCCCCAAAACTTCAAATTTTGTCAAATGGGCCCATTCTTTTCCACTTGATTTAATCTTGTCACACTACACACATGTCCTAGCTTCAGCCTTGTGTCCATTTATTAATATTTCTATTTTATTTGATTTTTTATTGAATTAATTCATTTTAAATCAATTTAAATCAAATAAAATCACAAAACTTGATTACATGAGATCTTTTTCTATTTTCAGGACCTAATCATCATCAATAACATGATCAAACTCGTATCAAGCATTCCATGTGCAAAAAGATTGGATTTTTGGCAAAATTGGAAGGTTATCCATGGTGAATCAAATCAAATCTCCAAGCATTGATGTACAAGGATTCAGCCCACATTTGTTGACCTAATGCATTGCCTATTACTTATACAAGCCAAAGCATACGAGATCAGGACCTAGAGGCTGCAGAATCATCAAAATAAAAACTTGAAAAATTGGCAAAAAGTGTGAAACTGAAATCGTGCATAGAGGCAAATTCAGGAGCAAATCTCAACACCAATCCATTGCTGGGTGTCCACTGAACCTCCTGCAATTAAAAGCAAGCTCTCACGCCCTCCAAAACGCACTGTAAGTGATACACGACCTCCCTCTGAATTTGCTTTCGTGTTTCAAAATCTACGCATCATTACAAGAAACTAATGACATATTTGCAATCACTAGACAATTTCTTAGCTTTCCATATTATTTGATTGTATTTATCTACTCTATAACGCAAAATGCCATTGAAGGGTTCTTTAGGTTTTTTTTAGGGCTTTCCATTACAAGAAATATTGGCTTGTGAGAAGGGCACTGTTGTACCCCTAAATTTTCCCTCCCATCCTTCAGGAATTCATCCTGAACTCTCAGTTTTTTTTCTTAAAAAAAGCCAAGCCCTTCATTATCGTTCCTTTCCAAGCAAACAAGTTACAAGAGCAAAATGGTCATTTGCAAGCTCTGAAGGCAAAGCTTTTACCTTGGAAAAATTAAATTATAAACATTGGGGATTTTTCTCTAAAAAAAAAGGGTGTTTAAGAAGAAAATGGCACTTTAGAATTTCTGAACCAACCTCCAGGCAGAAACGGTCAGAAGCTGCAAACCTGGCTCATCACATAGCATTCAGTCAGAAGATGGCTCTTGCATAGGCTATCTCATGGTTTTCTCCAAGCTAGGCAACCTAGACGAATGGTGCATTTATTTGGCACATTTAAGTATTTGATCTCCTCGGGAAGGATCTATTCATGGTTCCCTTTGACGAAGATTTTATTCTCTGGCAGTGTTATCGCAATTTTCTTCTGAATTATTCTTCGGAAAACGGCAAGTGGCGGTCTCTTCGTGAGCAGCTTGTACGTTATTTTTCTTCGGAAAACGGCAAGTGGCGGTCTCTTCATGAGCAGCTTGTACGTTATTATTCTTCGGAAAACGACAAGTGGCGGTCTCTTCATGAGCAACTTGTACGTTATTATTCTTCGGAAAACGGCAAGTGGCGGTCTCTTCATGAGCAGCTTGTACGTTATTTTTCTTCGGAAAACGGCAAGTGGCGGTCTCTTCATGAGCAGCTTGTACGTTATTTTTCTTCGGAAAACGGCAAGTGGCGGTCTCTTCATGAGCAGCTTGTACGTTATTTTTCTTCGAAAAATGGCAAGTGGCGGTCTCTTCATGAGCAGCTTGTACGTTATGTTTCTTCGGAAAACGGCAAGTGGCGGTCTCTTCATGAGCATCTTGTACGTTCTTTTTGCGGAAAACGACAAGCAGCGGTCTCTTCATGAGCAACTTGTGCGTTATCTTTTTGCGGAAAACGGCAAGCAGCGGTCTCTTCATGAGCAACTTGTACGTTATTATTTTTCTGGAATACAGCAAGTGGCGGCTTCTTTATTTGAGCAGCTTGTATGTTATTGGCTATTTTTGGAAGACAGCAAGTGGCGGCTTCTTTATTTGAGCAGATTGTATGTCATAGTATTTTTGGAAGACAACAAGTGGCAGCTTCTTTATTTGAGCAGCTTGTATGTCATAGTATTCTTGGAAGACAGCAAGTGGCAGCTTCTTTATTTGAGCAGCTTGTATGTCATAGTATTTTTGGAAGACAGCAAATGGCAGCTTCTTTATTTGAGCAGTTTGTGTATCTACAACCATATTATTATTTCAGCATTAATTGGTATCTCTTCGGAAATCTCGCAGAGAAGTTTGTTATGAATCTTTACCTTCAGAAGTCGGTAATCCATTATCAGCAAATTTGGTAAATCTTTTGTCTATCTTTGACCTTGAGTTGTGAACTCACTGTTATTTTGGGTCAATAATCTATTTTGTGGCCTATGCAAGATACCTTCTTTGTTAGGGTCAGAGGTCGTATTCTTTCAAATTTTTATTCGCCGTCAAGAGTCTATCATTTGAGGTCGATGACTCATTTCCCCAGTAGTGTATAATCTATGTTCCTGTGTTTTGTTGGTGTTTGGTTTCTCCAGCATTATCTTGTCTCATACAATATTATTCTCTGTGAATTTAAATACTACATTCATATCACAAACATAATGGCGGAATCTTAGGGCAAAATTTGCGTATTATGTATTTAAGTACCTTCAATCTCGTCGAGACGAAGATTTTAATCTTCATATCTCCGGATAGAAGAAACTTAAATAGGGGCAGCTGTCATACCCCAAATTTTGAACTAAGATACCACCTCCTATTTGCATTGTTACATAGCAAGCATTCACAAGCGATTTGACCTATTTTTGCCAATTCTCGAGTCAGATTTCAAAAATTCATAACTTCTTCAAATTTAGACAATTTTTAGTGGTTCTTTTATATATGATTCTCCTCTGCAACAACTACAACTTTTCTTTACAAGTCAAGAGATGATTATGCTTTGAAAATCCACCAAAAAATAGAAACGTTAGAGATTGTTGTGAATTTGGTGAAGTTTAACTGGTTTTGCCTGACTTTATTAAGTCATGTTTTTTTTTTCATTTTTTATCATCTTTCTTTTATTCTTATTTTCATAAAAAAAGAAAATCCCCAAAATATATTTAGTTCATATCAGTTTTTACTTTATCCAAAATATAAAAATAATGTGTATAGTTTTGTTAGTTTCATTTAATTTTATATTTTTATTGATAATTCAAAAAACTCAAAATACATATAAGTTCAATAAACCAGAACCCCTGGGATTGGTATTGTTGTTTCTCTTACCATGAATATTTGTCGCCTTGTTGATTTGATGTTTAAATGCATGAAAAAACCAGAAGCAGTGTTGTTGTTCGATTTTGATTTAGGGGGGAGAAAGAGTTCGAAACCAGAAGCAGTGTTGTTGTTCAATTTCGATTTAGGGGGAGAAAGTGTTCGAAACCAGAAGCAGTGTTGTTGTTCGATTTTGATTTAGAGAGAGAGTTCTAAAGAGGGAGCAGAGTGTTCGATTTCGATTTAGAGGGAGAAAGAGTTCGAAAGAGGGAGTAGGGTGTTCGATTTCGATTTAGAAAAGAGAGTTCGAAAAGAGAGTTCGAAAGAGAGTTCGAAAGAGAGAAAAAAAGAGAGTTTGAAAGAGAGAAAAAAAGAGAGTTCGAAAGAGAAAAAAAGAGAGTTCGAAAGAGAGAAAAAAAAAGAGAGTTCGAAAGAGAGATCGAAGAGAGAAAAAAAGAGAGTTCGAAAGAGAGAAAAAACAGAGTTCGAAAGAGAGAAAAAAGAGAGTTCGAAAGAAGCGTTGTTCGATTTCGATTTCAATCCCATGCTGGACCTTTATTTCGTTTTCAGTTTATAACCCAATTAATTAGTTTAGTTTTATAATCTTGATATTTCATTTTTAGTTTGGTCAACATTTTAGTTAATTTTGTTAGCTTTTTTTAACTAGTCTTTTATTGATAAGTTTGTAAGTTATATCTTTGAATTTATTGCCCCTTATGATGTTCCTCCCATGATACATGTTGGTTGAGTTTGTGATAATTTCGATTTAATTCCATGGCTTCTCTCTTGGTTTTCTTTTAAAATCTTGGAGTGTTTATACTTTTAGTTTTAATCTTCATGTTGCTTGCAAAATCCAAGGGAATTGTTTAATTTTTGTCGACTTCATGTCATCAAAAAACAGCGTGCGAATACCCTCATTCATCCTCCGTTTATTATTTCGTTAAAAACTTAATATAATTTTCCCAAATATTCAATTTTTCAAAACTCACACCTTTTAAGTCAAAACTTCGACATTAGGTCTTCGTATCTTCAAAAACTCGTCCATACCCATTTTTGGCCAAAACAATTTATTTTTAATCAAACAAACATTTTAATAAACACATATTTCAAAAGGTTCCTATAGAATACTATAGATACATTGGGTGCTAATACCTTCCTATTGTATAACCAACCCCCGAACTCTAGACCTCTTTTCAAAAACGCCTTGTATTTTCATTACTTTTAAAGTATTATTTTACATTGCATATTTTAGGGTTTTATTTCGCTCTTTTCCCTTTTCCCTTGGAAATAATAAAGCGCGGTGGCAACTCTTGCTTTTGTGAGACGAATTAATTAATAGTTCGATCTCCGATTTACCCCGCTACATTTTTTATCGCTACAGAATTGGCGACTCTGCTGGGGAAAGATTGACCTCTTGCTGGTCCATCCCTAAGTGGGTTAAGCCTAGTTTGTTTTATCTGTTTTATTATTATTTGATTTGTTTGATTATGTGTTTATATTGGGGTTGTTTGGGTTTTTTGCAAAGGACGAATCCTATACCCGGATTAAGTTACACTTAAGAATAGGACGGGCGGTATAGTCATGTTAACTTTGAGGGAGTAATCCTGAAGAAGGAGGCATGAGATCCCCCACTCAGTGGAAGGCCCTTTTGAACGTAATATTTGTTTACCGAGTAATCGGGAAGACATTATTATTTTCGACATGGGAGCCAGAGAAGCTGAGAACCGTAGAACCCTAACCCATCTTGGCCTTTTAGGTGTAGCACGGAGATTATAACGGAGTAATCTGAAAGTAGTTGTTACGCGATGCTACGCTCAGACGAGTTTCTCTTGAGAATATTGCTAATTATTGAGTAATCAAGACGTTGGTAATATCCGAAGGAGGAATGTAGACTCTGGGAACTCTTAGAACCTTGTCTTGCAGGTGTGATTAAACCGTTAGTACATACCTTGGGGTGGGAAAATTTAGGAGCAAATCTCAACACCAATCCATTGTTGGGTGTCCACTGAACCTCCTGCAATCAAAAGGAAGCTCTCATGCCCTCCTAAACGCACTGTAAGTGATACGCGACCTCCCTCTTAATTTGCTTTCGTGTTTCAAAATCTACGCATCATTACAAGAAACTAATGGCATATTTGCAATCACTAGACAATTTCCAAGCTTTCCATATTATTTGATTGTATTTATCTGCTCTATAACACAAAACAAGGGTTCTTTAGGTTTTTTTAGGGCATTCCATTACAGGAACAATTGGCTTGTGAGAAGGGCACCATCTTGTTCAGGGGAACAAGACGAGTTCATCCATGGTATCACCTTTCATTTATATGGCCTGAGATGGATTTTTAAATTGACCTATGCCTTTTGCTGCGGATTTAAATCTGCAGGTAATCTCTGTACAAACCTGAGGACAGGGACGACAACGTGTCCCCATCCGGTTGCTCCGTTCAAATTTCCGTGCTTTATTTTTTATTCTGGCATAATTATGCGTTTTTATATATTATATTTAGTTTGTGTTATAATAACAATAGAAGCGTGATGGTTGAGTGGCAAAGGCGTTAGTTCAAAATCCAACAAGACCTGGGTTCAAATCCCAGGTCCCCATATGCCTTGTTATTTTTTCCATTCACGTGATCCAGTGCAGATTCAGGTTAAGGGCATACCATACTCCCTCAAATCTCAAAGCGCCAGATGGCCCCAGGCCAGATCTGGTGGCCCAGATGTGATGTCCACCATATGCCCTAGTCAATGTGCCACATGGAATCCCACAGGGTCAACCAGGCCAGCGCCTATTGGGCCTTGAACTTGCTATCCAAACCTCCTTTCAGGCCCATTTACTTCTAACTCTTTCTATTTTCTTTTTTTATTTTGCTTAATTGTTTATTATTATTATTTTTATTATCATTAACCAATCAAAACATTTTTTCCTCATAAAATTAAAAAACCAAAAATATTTTCTTTATTAAAATTAAGTTTCAGTATTTTATTTTTGTTAATAAATATTAATTTAATTGATTTAGTTTAATTAGGAATAACTTTAATATGTTTTTTGCAATAATTAAAATCAACTTAGATAATTAGGTTTTATTAACTTTGATTAAATTTATTTTTATTTCTTTAAATATCAAAAACCCAAAAATATTTTTATTAATTAATTTATTAATTTAATAATTAACCTAGTTTAATTTCTTTCATAAATTCAAAAATAACCAAAAAATGCTTTCTTTCAAAAAAAGGGTCAAAACCCTAAAAAACTCGCATTCGATTTAATTTTCCGCACGCGATCCATTTATCATATTATTGTACTTGTTTCCTAGAATGTAATAGTTTAATAGGACTTTAATATTTTTTATCGCTTCATTTATTTTCCGCATTTTAATTTCAAGGGTTGCTTTTGGCGATGTAAATACCCGACGCCCTGTAATAATTAGTTTAATTTCCCCAATTTAATTTCCGCAACTTATAAACTGTTAGATGTTTGATAATAGGGAATGCATGACAAGATCGAATCTTTAACCTAAAATCAACATAGATAACCATGACATGTACAAAGACAAAATTAATTGAAAACAACACACTCGCACATGCGCACTCTTAGGGTACACCTCGCTTGGTTTCCTTTGAACGTGGTCATTGAGTATAGGAAGTTTTAGAGGTCGCCCTCTTGTCCAAAGATCATAGTTTCCTCGAAACGGTTGCCTCGGAAAAATGATCTAAGACATTAGGGTTACCACTAAGGCGTCCTAACATTGCTTTAGTGACCACACGTTCCTTAATCGAATTGACCCTTAAACTCCGACGACAGTGCTTCCTACTCACCCGTAGTGGGATAGCATTGTCTAAAGGACATTAGCACAGATTGATTCCTTTTTCGAGTAGGTAGATGGTTCTTAAGTACTTGCTCTTTCAAAACAAAACAAATTTTCACACTTACATTCCTTTTCAAACAAAAAAACTCTTTTCAAACCCACAAACACAAAGAAAAGCAATTTTGAAAACACTTTGAGCAAGTACCTAAGAGCCCGTGGATAACCATGGATAGAAAGGGTGCTAGCACCTTCCCTTTCTATAATCTACCCCCCGGACCCGAGAAACATCTCGAAAAAGGAATTTTTCTGTGCTTTTTTCCTTTCCTTGTTGGATAAAATAAAAGACGGTGGTGACTCTTGCTTACCGCGAAATTTTGCGAAAACAAATGCAAAACGCAAACCAGCATTCCAAAAACAGTCAGTTCTCTCCCACCGTATCACACCAAACCAGGAGATCATTGTCAGTTTGTAGCCGTTACTTTATGATATTTCATTGATGGAATTGTAACGCTTCAGAACTTCTCACATCAGAGGATGCATATTAGCAATTGAGAGTCATTTACAGCTTGTATCAGAACTTTGCAAATAAGAGTATCCGAGATCCTGTTTCACAGCGCTGGTGCATTCAGAAGTTGTAACAGAACTTCTTCATATAAGCGTGTCACATAGATTTAATGCATCTGAATCTTTCATGGTACTCTCAACTTCTTTGCTTGCATAATCAGAACTTCTAGTGATGTTCTGGCAGAACTTCCAGTTGCATCAGAACATGTTTTTGACATCAGAACTTCCTGCAAGTAAAGATACTTTTATTAGCGAGCATGTTTTTTCTTTATATCATGTGTTTGTTATCATCAAAACTCTTACTGGGATGTAGAACTAAATTATATTCTAACACCCATGCGCCTTCAAACTCCAGCCAATGGATGACAAGGAGTTCAGATCTAGTATCCTCCACAGGCAATCCATCATACACTATTAACAGCCTCTCTCGTTAGATCGAAAGGCAGCCCCTTCCTTGGATCGAAGGACAACCTCCTTCCTTGGATCTAAAGGCAACCTCCCTCCTTGGATCAAAAGGTAGCCTCCCTCATTGGATCATAAGGCAACTTGGGCCTCTTCCTTGATCCGGGCCTGCGTTTTTAAACTTACACCCCCCTGTTTCTATTTGCTGTCCTGGCTCATTTGTACTTTTATTTTGTTTTGTTTATTTCTTTTAATGGCTTTACTCTTTTTTTAACCAACATTAAATCAAAAACATCACAAAAAATATTAGGTTAGCATTTTCTCAAATAAATTAATTAATTAATTAATGACTTTAACACTTTCTTAAAATTAAAATTAAGTCTAGACTTAGATTTTTATTCTCTTTTATTAAACAAAAAAAACAATATTTTTTTCCTTTTAGTTTTAGACGTTATCTTCAATTCGTGCGCATTTAGTTACTTTTGCATTATTATTATTGTATCTGCTTCCCAGTTTGTAATAGAATAACTAGGACTTTCTACTTTACTACTTTTCCCCAATTTTGGATATGTAATTAATCCCCCTCCCCGAAGCCATGTAATAGCATAGGATTTAATTTCCGCATTTTATATTTCCTGTACATATATTAACTGTTTAGATATATGGTAATAGGATTGCATGACAAGAGCTTAATAATCAAAACGCTAGCAAACCTAAAGGCCAAGATAAATAACTGAATACAACACACTCTCACATATACACCTCTAGAGTATCCTACTTCGGTTTCCTTCGGAAAAAACAATCATAACTCTCGAAATGTGAGAGATTTTAGTGGATACCCTCTGGTTTAAAGATAAAAAATGACCCTCTTGATGTTGCCTTAGTAAAAATAATCTTAAAACCCTAGGGTAGTTACTAAAGCTTCTTGCCCAGTTGCCTTTGTGATTGTATAAACATCCCTTCAAATGTCCCTCAAACATCCAATGACTAGGGCTACCTACTCACTAATAGTAGGATAACACTGTCTAGAGGAAAAGAGGAAAAGAACGACCCTTTCGAGTAAAGTAGATAGCCGATTAGATGCTTGCTCAAAAACAAACTTTTACACATACACAAACTTCTTTAAAAAAAACATTTTCAAAACGCTTTATCAACACTCTTGAGGACTGATACAAGAGTTTTCATAAAGCAAGCTGGCTTACTATTGGAATTTCAGAATACTTTTCAAAAATACACAAAACACAAAGTATTTCAAAATGAGCTAAGCATCTAAGAGCCCGTAGAAAACTACGGATGGAAAGGGTGCTAACACCTTCCCTTTCCATAATCTACCCCCTTACTCAGAAAACTCTCGAAAGGTCTTTTTTTGTTCTTTTCACCCTTTCCTTTGTTGGATAAAAGAAAAGTCGGTGGCGACTCTTGCTTACCGCAACATTTACGAATACAAATGCAAAACCAGTATAAACAGTCGGTTCTGCCACCGTATCACATGACCTTTTTAGTGTTTTATCGCAAATGTTGTGGATAGAAAGAGTCGTCACCGACTTTTATTTTATCCAATATTTAGGAAAGGGTGGAAAGAACAGGAAAGACCTTGATAGATTTTGAGTTCGGGAGGGAGGGGGGGTAAGTTATGAAAAGGGAATGTGTTAGCACCCTTTTCATCCGTGGTTATCTAAGGACTCTTAATCGCTAGCTCACTTTTCGAAATTTACTTTGTGTGTGTGATTTGTTTGAAAATATTTTGAAAAGCTAACTTTGTAATGATTCTTGTATCAGTCCTCAAGAATGCGTATAAAATGTTGGAAAATATTTGTTTGAAAAGTGTGATGTGTAAAAATGTTTTGTTTGTGGAAAAAAGGTTGTGAGCAAGCGATTAAAAATTCCTTACCCACTAAAGGTTGTTCTTATTCTTTTCCTTCTCCGTTAGAGATAGTGTTATCCATACCATTAGTTGGTAGGTAGCCCTATCTATTGGATGTGAAGGGACATACAGAGGGTCATCGAATGGTCATTGAAGGCAACACGTAAAGATACTTTAGCAATTGTATAGGAGGGACTAGATCATTTTTTATAGGCAATATCAAAGGGTCATCGAGGGACTATGATCTTTATTCGAGAGTCTTTTGCTAGAGTATCCCTGCGCTCGAGGGACATGTCCAATTATCCGAAGGTAACAAGAGGAGGTTACCCTAGAAGTGTAAGTGTGCATGTTTAGTTCAGTTCAATTATATTATCTTGAATTAGGGTTTTCTAACGTCTTGTTTTAGATCTTGCCATACATGCCTAATTACTAGTAGATAAAATATATACAGGCAAGCATAATATAGGTGCATAAAATAAAGATGCGGAAAAGTAAAGCCCTAATTACTATTACAAGGCTTTGGGGCAGGTACAATAATAAAAACTTTGCGAGAAATTTAAACTAAGCTATTACAATATTTATACATCCTATACAATTTGTCTAAGAAAATAAATGGCAAAAATGAAAAAAAATGTTAAAAATTATTTTTTAAAGTCCTAAAAATATAAAATGTTAGAAATTAATTTTTTTTGTGTATTTTTGGTTTGATTTTATATGTTAATAATAATTTAAAAAAAAACCTAATGTCTAATTTTAATTACAAATTAATTAATTAAAACAAACCTAAATCTAATTAATTAAATTAATTGACAAAAAAGACTAAACCTAATTTTTTTATTTTATAAGTTTTTTTTCTTCTGGTTTTATATTGGTTAAAAGAATTAATGGAAAAAATTAATAAAAGAAAAATAAGTAAATAGGAGGGGTTGGAAAAAAGGTAAAAAAAATTGTGAGCGTTGGGCTTGAACTCACGCCCTTCCCTTTACCAGACTTCACTATTGCCATTTGAACCATGCATGTTTTGTGTTATTGAAATACACATCAATTCATATAAAATAAAATGAAAATTCAAACATAGTGAAACAAAAAAATGCACGGGCCCTTTATCTTTTGAATGAGCCAATCAGGATGCACCATTGTGCCACAGACACCCTAAGGCGAGTTCAACCACCCCTCACGGTGGTCAACTCCATCTTCTCTGGCGAACCAAAAATGGAACCCGCGAAATACGAAAAATTGAAATAAAGGAAAGACCCTATCCACCAAATTTGGACATTGCGAATTCAATGGTGGTGTCAGTTTGTCCTGAAACTACCTGTACACAGAGATATGAACAAACAAAAGTTTCGTGCCTTAACAATGGCAATTCTCATTCTCTGCGTTAGAGCTTGCATGTAAGGCTTCAAACTTGTTCTAAACAATCATGCTAAGTGATCTAGGTTGTTAGAATCAGTTAACAGTGCATATAATTTGAAATATGAATAATAAAAAACAAAGCAAACCAGACATGACATGTATCCAAGTTTTAGGTACAGATGGGCATGGAAAGTTTCCTATTCTTACCTTGGAGATGTTCTGGAAGTGATTTGAGGTGGTGGTTTGGACTGAATCAAGTTGGAACTTAAGATTCAATGGTGCACTTTATTTGATTTTTTTTTTACTTACCCCTAGTTCTTGTGGCTGCAACTCCATGGTCCTTTAGGTCTGATGTTTTTGAGTATATATAGAGGAGTGCATTAGGTCAAGAGATATGGAAAGAATCTTGTGCGATCAAAGCCAAATCAAACAAGAATAAAACATGTTTTTCAAGCTTCCATGTTTGAAGATCCTTGCCATATTTGTATTCACACGGTTTAGGCAAGTTGGATATGTGATCTTGGGCTTCAACTTACCATTTATTTAATTTATTTTGTATTTAATTTGAATAAAAACCAAAATAAATATAAATAAAAAATTATGGTAAGGTATGAATGAGTTTAGGAGTCCTCTATAATTTCATGAGCATGTTTAGGCCTTAAAAGATAGGTCCACTAGTAAAACATTTCAAGTTTACTCAATTTGCACTTCATGCATTTTCTCCAAAACTTCCCAACTTGTGTAACTCATAACTTGCTCAAAGTTTATCATATGAAGGTGATTTTTAACTTTTTGGAAATCTCAAGATGTCTCCTACAACTCTTCATCCATGAACTTTCTGAAAAAACTAGGTTAGAAATTAGGGCCAGATAAATTCTCTCTGGTCTTTGAGAGTTAGCTTAAGTTTTTTATATGGTTAGATTCGTTGTTTGATGCTCTACAAGTTTCATGTTATGAGTTTTGTCAAAAAATTAAAGAATCAGGAGATAGCAGTTGATGTACAGAACGCACGTTTTTGTGAACCAAGGAAGAAGATGAAGTCTGATTGGGCTGGGCCTGGTCATTTTGCTTCTAACACCCCATTTTTCAGTTTACACCCCCCTGACCCATTTATTTGTATATTTGTCATTTTGATGTTTTTATTTTTTATTCTGACTTTATTATTTTTTGTCCAAATATAAAAAATGCCAAAAAATTATTTTTATATTTTTTCATATTTATTTTATATTAATTTTTATTTTACTAGTATAAATATGTAAATAATTTATTTTCTTTTATTAAAAACTTAAAGAATAATGTAAAAAATATGTTCATTTTCATTTATTATTTTATTTATATTTAAAAAAACATTTTCTTGAATATACACATTTTTTGTAAATAATTAATTTTTATTTTTATATATTTAATATGTTATATATATATATATATATATATATATATATATATATATATATATATATATATATATATATATATATATATATATATATATATATATATATATATATATATATATATATATATATATATATATATATATATATACTGTATTTTATATATATATATATATACTGTATTTTATTAAATAATTAGGACAAAAATACAAAAATATTACATTTTCATTTTTATTAATATTTTATACTAAAAATATTATTTTTACAATATACTTTTATTTTTTGTACAAATCAATACATTATTGCATATAAATAATAAATAATACTATTTATTTAAAAATTAGGGTTTTTGCCCTAAATAATAAAATAATTAAAATTGACCCTTTTTATTATTATTTACATTTCACACTAAAAAATACTTTTTACGTACATGAAAACTTTTTTCATAATACATTTTATTTAACATTTATTTGTTGTATTTTATTTAATTATTGCACATTTAAATATTGTCTTATACATTCGATTTGGTTGTAATAATTTAGAATTTAATTTCTTGTCAAATACCCCCAATTCAAAATTGTACCCCCTCCCTATATCATGTTGTAATAGTGTAGAATTTAAATTCTCGCACCTTTTTATGCTTTCAATTATGCCATGATTAGACTTAGGGTTTGTATGCCAAATAAAATCAACAACTAGCTTGACCTAATCCAAGATAAACATGCATGAAAAACAAACACAATGCACACTTGTACCCCCTAGGGTTTCAATCCACTTGTTGCCTTCAAAAATGGGCCATGGTATGCATGTCAAGTACTTTGGCAAAACAAAAACAAAACAAAGATCATAGTCCCTCGATGACGCTATCTGAGTTGCCTAAACAAAATGATCAAGTCCCTTAAAGAAAATTGCCAAAAATAATTGACACCATTGCTATCATGGTCTATACGATGACCCGCGCCTGTCCCGTTTAACATCCTAACACAAGGTTGTTCACCAAATACAATGGTGAAACAACACTGTTAAAAGGGTTAAAAACATAAGAAAGATCTTTGAGTAAAATAGGGTAGATAACTCTTAGTTACTTGATCAAAGCTTGCAAAAATATCCTTGCTATCTTCAAAAAACACTTCACTACACAATTTCAAAACCCTACTTTCAAACTTTGAAAACTTTTCAAAAGACAAAAACACCTTTGTATACATTCAAACAAGAATCATTACAAAGGTTGCCACAACGATGGCTTCTTTTCAAAACATCTTTCAAAATCACACACAAAGCACCATTTCAAACCATTGAAGAGCACCATTTCCAACAATTGAAAAGCAAAGCAAGTGATCTAAGCAAGTAACTAAGAGCCCATGGATAACCATGGATAGAAAGGGTGCTAATACCTTCCCTTTCTATAATCTACTCCCCGAACCCAAGAAAACATCTCAAAGGTCTTTCCTGTGCTTTTTGACCTTTCCTTAGGATAAAATAAAAAGTCGGTGGCGACTCTTGCTAAACCGAGACATTTGCGAACACAAACGCAAAATCCCAAGTCAGTTCTCCCACCGTATCACAGAACTGGCGACTCTGCTGGGGAGATCTTTAAAAGTGGAGTAACCTTAGGGCTTAGATCACCCTTTGCATGATTATATTGTTTGCCTTGATTGCTTTAAATTTGGTTCTCTTGTTTGGGCTTGAAATCCTCCACCCGGATTTGGGAAACATTCATATGTAAATAGCAATACGTTGTGGAAACTGTGCGGGGTATACCAACACGGTTGAAGCAATAGCTATATTAGTGCGACATATTTGTGAGTACCGGTAGCCTTTGAGTCAATCAAAGAGAATACGTGGCCGCTGAGTGATGTCATGAAGCACTAATGAACTCTTAGAACCTTACTTGAACATCTTGACCTTTTATTAGGGGTAGTGAGATGACCGGCTTTGGTGCAGTCCGAAGTTGGTAGATACTCGATACTACACTCATTGAGGGTTGTTTTCTTGGAATATTTTGGTCGCTAGTTAAGTGGCTAAACCAAAACAATGAACATAGAAAACAATCCAGTGATATGGAGCTCCTTAGAACCCGGTTACTATTTATAGGACAGGTTTGAGCCAACTAAACTCAAGAGGGTACTTACCTATGAAACCTCATGCAAGCCTGAAACTAGGGTTTTGTGTGACTTGCTTGTACATGTGTTTGAGCATACATCATAAACATCATAAAACATCATATGCATCCACTAACCATTTCAAGGGTTTGGATCTTCATCTTTGTTCCTGTTTTGTAGGTCATGGAATCTCTTCGCAGAAAAACAATTCAAGTCAACCTTGTGAGAATCCCTCCTCAACTCAAGGAGCTTACTTCCAGGATTCTAGAGAATTCTCTCTTCAGTAAAAGACATGGTAGACTCCTCAACTTGGTAAACACCAACATTGAAGAAGACATGATGAAAGTTCTTTTCTAGTTCTTTGACCCCCTACACCACTGTTTCACATTCCCTGATTACCAGTTGGTGCCTACTTTGGAGGAATTTTCTAAACTCTTAAGAATTCCTATTCTTAACCAACTACCCTATAAAGATACGGAAAAAGAACCAAAGCCTGAAGATGTTGCTCAAGCATTACACTTGCAACCATCTGACATCAAGGGGCATTGGGAAACCAGAAGTGGTGTCAAGGGCTTCTTGGCAAAGTTTCTGTTCGAGAAGGAACAAGACTGCTGGAATTCTCTTGATCTATAAGCCTTTTAAGAGATTGTGGCACTCCTCATCTATGGGTTGGTCTTGTTCCCAAACCCTGATTAGCTTATAGATGTGAATGCTGTCAAGATTTTCATATCCAGGAATCCTATACCCACATTTCTTGGGGACATCCTACACTCATTTTACACACGAACAATAAGGAAAATAGGTGTTATCATGTGTTGTACTCCTCTCCTAGCAAGGTGGTTTATTTCTCACCTTCCACAATCAGTTCTGAAGAATGAGCAGGGTTTAAGGTGGTCACAACGATTGATGACCCTCACACATTCTGATGTACATTGGTGTTCTCGGTCCAGAGAAAATGTCATCATCATTGATCTTTGTGGGGAATTCCCTAATGTCCCACTACTTGGCATTAGGGGGGGCATTACCTACAACCCCTGTCTAGCTTTGAGATAATTTGGATATGCTCGGAGGGATGGCCCTCATGACATGCTGATTCCTGAACTAGTTTTTGACTTCGACAATGATGCACAAGGACTTCGACAAAGGTTCATCAGATCTTGGAGGATGCCTAACAAGGTGGATAGTAAGACACTGGGGCACAAGAATTCCATCCCCCCCCGAGCCTTACCTCAAGTGGGTACGAACCCGCTCCCAGAATCTTATGATGCCATACCCTCACATTCTCCCCTTGATCAAAGAGCCTGTTATGGAAGGAGAGGTTCCATACACCATCCTACATCCTGACATGCCAACATCATGGGAAGAAATGCAAAAGAGTTGGATCCAACTCAAGGAAGAACGAGATACTTTTGAAGCCAGCTTCTATGCCAGTGAGAAGAAGGTTTTGGAGCTTACTCGCCGACTTCACGAGGAGGAAACTCTCAACAATTACATCGCGCCAAAGAGGATGCGTAATGTCTTTTTACATTAAGAATTTTGTAATATTTCGCCCATGGGGCACTTACGTACTAACATATTTCTTCTTAATATGACGTGCGTTCTTTTTGTTTGCAACAAATTTGAATTTTTGAACCCTTGAATGCATTACATGAATAACATACCATTCATCATATGCATAAACAGGTCTTCACGTCAGGTTTCCTTATCTTTCTGCTATTTATTTCAGCAAGATGTATTTGGAGCAGACGGTAAAGGATCTACAGGCACAAAATTCACAGTTCCAGCAACTCCTCATGACCTTGGCAAAGGGTCAAGAGGACCTCAAAGTTTTGTTGGAGAAGAATAAAGAGAAAAAGAAAAAGAGACCTGGGGTGGCCACTTTTGGAAGAAGGTTTGAGAGCAATGCTAGGAAGGTTCTTGAGTTCCCCTCAACGTCTGATGAAGGGGCCGGTAAAGGGAAATGGATTGTTGTGCCTTCTGAATCCGAGGTTGAAGAGGAGGAAGAGGAAGAAGACGAAGACTACTCCGAACAACAGTATCCACCCGCGGATGATAAATATAAGAACCTTGAAGATAGACTGGCAGCTATGAAGTTGCAGAGGGTGCCCATATTGGATTTTGAAGAACTAGGGCTGGTAGCTGGGATTGTTATCCCTCCCAAGTTCAAGGTGCCAACATTTGCCAAGTATGACGGTCTTTCATGCCCAAAGATGCACCTAAGGTCGTATGTCAGAAAGATCCAACCCCACTCATCCGATAAAGACCTCTGGGTGCACTTTTTCCAAGACAACTTGTCTGGCACGTAGTTAGACTGGTTTTATCAACTCGAGAGATCATAGGTTCATAATTGGGAAGACTTGGCAGCTGCTTTTTATCGTGAGTATAAATACAATGCTGATTTGGCGCCCACTCGTACTCAGTTACAAAGTATGGGGATGTCTTCCAATGAAGGGTTTAAAGAGTACGCCCAGAAGTGGCGTGATCTGGCTGGAAAGGTGAAGCCACCGCTATCATATAGGGAGTTAGTTGGCATGTTTCTGGGGACCCTGTCTGGCCCCTTCTTAAATCATCTGATCTAAAGTTCTTCCGCGGGATTTACTGAACTGATTTTGACCGGCGAAAGGGTTAAGGCCGGTATTAAGAGTGGAAAGATTCAAAAGGATGCTTCCGCATACACGACTGTTAAGAAACCCTTCCCATCCAAGAAGGAAGCATCTGCTGTGTACTCTCAGAAGGGACAGGGAAGAACAGAGCGCCGTCCGACTGTAGGGGCTGTGATGATTCAAAACTTGTCAAATGATCAACCTCGTAACAATCAGTCGAGACCTAATCAACAACGGGTGGAAAGGCTGCAACGGCAGTTCACCCGCAGCAACATGACGCCCGCTCAGGTACTTCCTCATTTGTTGAAGCTGAATCTGACCAGTTTGAAGGAAGCGCCAAAGAACCCTAACACCTCCTCTCCATACTACCACTCCAATGCCAAGTGTGCTTACCATTCCGACAATGCTAGGCACGATACCAATAATTGCTGGGCGCTTAAGAACAAAATCCAGGATCTGATTGATGCTAAGGAAGTAGAATTTGATGCTCCTGAGAAGCCCAATGTTATATCTGCTCCGATGCCCAAGCACGGCCACAATATTCATGCTGTTATGGAGGACACTCATGTTACTGATGTTGTTGACCTGCTGACACCGTTACTTGTGATTAAAGAAAATTTGTTGAGAGCCGTGATCTTTCCTGGTTGTGGTAAAGGCTGTTATTTTTGTTTGAACATACGAGGTGATTGCCCAATGTTGAAGTCAGGTGTCCAACGCCTGATGGATACCCAAGAGATACTTTTCCAGAAAACCCCTGTTGATACCTTCAATCCTGTTACTCCTGATACTTTTGCTACTTCAACCAACGATATTGCAATCATAACCATTTCCGACAATCCTCCCAAGGCTTGCAAAAGGCCTGTCAGGATTACACCCAACTCTGAATGTGTACCTTTAAAGATCACCATGCTGGGATCTGTCCTATACCAATCAAGAAAAACGATACCATGGAACTATGGGGGAGAAATCTTCTACCATGGTGTCAAACAAATTGAGACAGTCCAAGAGATTTATGAAGAAGAAAGCCCTGATATAGGGAACATTGCGGGTACAAGCAAGATAACCCGCAGTGGCTGGATCTTTTCTCCGGAGATTGCTCCCCCTCGAGCAGTTTTCGGATCCTTGAAAGCTTCTGTACCTGTTGGACCATCTGTGCAAGGCCTAGTGATTGAAGAATTGGATACTACTGAAGTAAGACCATCTGCTGATACTACCGACAAGGGTAAGGGGATACTGGAAGTGCCTGTCAGGATGAAGGCTCATGCTGTGGTTATCCCCGAAACCACTCAGAAAGAAATGGATGAAATCTTGAAAATAATCAGAAAAAGTGATTACGACGTTGTGGAACAGTTAGGGCAGACCCCTTCTAAAATTTCAATGTTGGCTCTTCTGCTCTGTTCGGAGGCCCATGATAAGGCCCTAATTAAATTCTTGAAGGCGGTACATGTACCCCAAGAGACTTCGGCTGACCAGTTCCAAGAATGTGTGGCCAGTCTTACTGCTGATAATGGCCTTGGCTTTTCCGATATTGACTTAACTCCCAAAGGAAGAAAACACAACGACGCACTACATGTCTCAGTTGAATGCAGGGGAACCACCCTCGCCCATGTCTTAGTTGATACTGGTTCTTCCTTGAATGTGCTGCCGAAGAAAGCCTTAGACCGTTTGGACTGCGAAGGATTGACCCTCAAACCTAGTAACATCGTTGTTAGGGCCTTTGATGGGTCCAAAAGAATGGTTCATGGAGAGGTTGATATTCCTATCAAAGTAGGCACAGAAGTTTTCAACTCCACCTTCTACGTGATGTACATCCGTCCGTCATATTCGTGTTTTCTAGGGAGACCGTGGATCCATTATGCCGGGGCAGTTACCTCCTCTTTGCACCAAATGCTGAAATATCCTGTTAAGGGTAAGATTATAACAGTGCACGGTGAGGAAGAATACATGATAAGTCATCTCAATTCCTTCCGCTATGTGGAGTTGGATGGAGAGTTCATCGAAACGCCTTTCCAGCATTTTGAGGAAGTTTCTCCCGAGATAGCGGTTGCAAAGATAATGGTTGGGGTGCCTATCGTTCCCAAGCATGTATCTAGGATGGCGTCTCTCAAGGACGCAAAGGCTGTAATTAAAGAAGGGAAGAGTACAGTATGGGGACAATTTCTTGACTTTCCCCATAAGACAGACAAGTTTGGGTTAGGGTTCACTGCTGCATGACAAAAAGCTAAGCGTCGCTCCAAGGCTGGAGGGCCACCCGTCAAGATCTCACACCATGGAATCAATGTTGTAGAAGATGAAGATGAAGAGAGCCACTTTGAAGATTGGATCTTTCCGACCGTCGAAGGGGGTTTGAGCAACTGGGAAGCAAAGGATTTTGTTCCCATCACATTTATCAACCAGTAATTTTACCTTTGAACAATTTCCCATTTTTATGGTCTGTAATAACTAAAACAATTCGCACACTATTTTCACCTCATGCCTTGCCCGGGGCATGTAGGTCCATTTGTAAGGGCTTGATTTTCTTCATAATCATATGCCATGTTTTAATGAATCATTGGACGTTTTTCATCTATAAATTGTTGTGTTCATTTTTATTTCCTTTTGCATTTTTGTTTGTTTAAGGATGGCTATCCCTTACACACACCCACACTCACAAATGCAGGTACCCATCCACTCTGGATTCCATGGGTGACTATTCTGCTTTAGCCTTCGATAACTCTGAAGATTTGGTCAATCATGCTGAATACGAAGTTGACGAAGATTGTGAAGTGCTGGGAGAGTTAGCCAGACTTCTACAATAAGAAGAGAGGGTCATTCTGCCTCATGAAGAGTTGCTAGAAACCATCAACTTGGGGACAAAGGAAGACAAGAAGGAAGTAAAAGTGGGTGCCAACCTGGAACCAAATGTCAAGGAGCGCTTAGTGAAATTTTTGAATGAATATGTTGAAATCTTCGCCTGGTCTTATGAAGACATGCCAGGGTTAGACACATATATCGTGGTTCACCGTCTCCCTACAAGGGAAGACTGTCCACCGATCAAGCAAAAGGTTCGCCGAATGAGGCCTGACATGTCTGAGAAGATTAAGGCTGAGGTAATGAAGCAATTCAACGCTGGCTTTCTGGATGTTACCTCCTATCCACAATGGGTTGCTAACATCGTGCCCATGCCTAAGAAGGACAGCAAAGTCAGAATGTGTGTGGACTATCGGGATTTAAACAGGGCTAGCCCTAAAGACGATTTTCCACTACCGCATATCGACATCTTGGTTGACAACACAGCTCAGCACAAGGTATTTTCCTTCATGGATGGATTCTCGGGGTACAACCAGATCAAAATGGCCCCCGAGGACATGGAGAAAACTACTTTCGTCACGCAATGGGGTACCTTCTGCTATAAAGTGATGCCATTCGGACTGAAGAATGTAGGGGAAACCTATCAACGCGCCATGGTAGCTTTGTTTCATGATATGATACATCATGAGATTGAAGTTTACGTAGACGGCATGATATCTCGATCACAGACAGAGGAATAACACCTTGATCATCTGCAAAAGCTGTTTGTCAGGTTGAAGGAGTTTAAGCTCAGACTGAACCCAAGCAAGTGCACTTTTAGAGTTAGGTCTGGCAAACTTTTGGGATTTATCGTCAACAACAAAGGCATTGAGGTTGATCCAGCTAAAGTGAAGGCTATACAAGAAATGCCTGCCCCCGTACTGAAAAGGAGGTTAGAGGATTCTTGGGACGCTTGAACTATATCGCCAGATTCATCTCTCACCTGACTTCTACCTGTGAACCAATTTTCAAACTGTTAAAGAAGGATCAGGTAGTTGAATGGAACAATGATTGTCAAGTTGCTTTTGATAATATCAAGGAGTATTTACTAGAACCTCTTATTCTGATGCCACCCGTCGAAGGAAGGCCGTTAAGCATGTATCAGACTGTTTTGGATAACTCAATGGGGTGTGTATGGGGCCAACATGACGAGTCTGGCCGAAAAGAGCATGCCATTTATTACCTTAACAAAATTTTTACCGACTGTGAGACTCTCTACTCACTGCTCCAGAAAACTTGATGCGCTTTGGTATGGGCTGCTCGCCGGCTGAGACAATATATGTTGACTCATACCACCTTGCTGATTTCTAAAATGGATCCGATCAAGTATATCTTCGAGAAGCCTGCTTTATCTGGAAGAATCTCTAGATGGCAGATGATCCTGACTGAGTATGATATCTAGTATACTACCCAAAAAGCTATAAAGGGGAGTGTACTAGCTGGCCATCTAGCTCACCAAGTCGTCGAAGATTACCAATCTATGAGATTCGACTTCCCTGACGAGGACATCATGACATTGGACAACATTGAAGGTAACCGACCGTATGACGAACCTGAACAAGGATCCCGATGGACCCTGTACTTTGATGGTGCTTCAAATGCACTTGGCAACGACATCGGTGCAGTACTCATTTCTCCGGAAGGTTGCCATGCACCCTTCATTGCCCGACTTTGTTTCATCTGTACCAACAACATGGCCGAATATGAAGCTTGCATCTTTGGTCTCAAGGCTGCTATAGACTTGGGAATCAAATCTTTGGTCGTATTTGGGGACTCGGCTTTGGTTATCAGTCAAGTCAAAGGAGAGTGGGACACTAAACATCCTAATCTTATCCCATACAAAGAACATGTCCTGACGTTGTTGCCTCATTTCGAGCAGATTACTTTCGAGCACTTCCCGCGAGAAGAAAATCAGCTAGCAGATGCTTTGGCTACAATGTCTTCCATGTTTAAACTCAACTGGGATAACGAGGCTCCCCAAATTACCATCGAGCGAATGGACGAACCTGCGCACTGTCATGGGATTAATACCGAATAAGTAGTGGAACAACCCTGGTTTCATGAAATCAAAAGGTATCTCCAGACTAGAGAATACCCCGAAGGAGCTTCCGTCAATGACAAAAAGTTCTTAAGGAGATTTGCTGCTAAGTTCTTCCTAAGAAATGGCATCCTTTATAAGCGCAGCCATGATTGTGTTCTACTTCGTTGTATGGACAAAACTGAAGCAGAGTTGATCATGACTGAGATACACAGTGGCACATTTGGCACCCACTTGAGCGGACATACGATGGCTAAAAAGATTCTAAGGGCAGGCTACTACTGGTCTACCATGGAAGCTGATTGTCACCAACATTCCCGTACTTGCCACAAGTGCCAAGTCTACGCCGACAAGGTACATATTCCTCCTGTTCCTCTCAACGTTCTGACAGCTCCTTGGCCATTCGTAATGTGGGGCATTAACATGATTGGAGAGATCAAGCCCACGACATCCAATGAACATCGCTTCATCTTGGTCGTTATTGACTATTTTACCAAGTGGGTCGAAGCAGCTTCCTTTGCCTCAGTTACAAAGAATGTGGTTGCCCGCTTTATCAAGCAGAATCTCATATGCCGGTATGGTATCCCCGACAGGATCATCACGGACAACGGTACAAATTTGAACAACACTATGATCACCGCTCTATGCGAACAGTTCAAGATTTATCATCACAATTCATCTCCCTATTGGCCGAAGATGAACGGTGCTGTTGAAGCCGCGAACAAAAATATCAAGAAGATCATTCAAAAGATGGCAGTCACCTACAAGGACTGGCATGAGATGTTACCGTTTTCTCTGCATGGATACCGTACCATGGCCCGTACTTCAACAGGGGAAACCCCATTTCTTTAGTATATGGAATGGAAGCTGTGCTACCCATGGAAGTTCAGATTCCTTCCTTAAGGATTATGAAGGACGCTGGTTTGAGCGAAGACGATTGGATTCAGACCTGACTTGATCAACTTAATTTGATTGACGAGAAACGACTTACTGTTATTTGTCATGGTCAGACGTATCAAAAACGCATGATTAAGGCTTTCAACAAGAAAGTCAGACGTCAGGTATATCAAGTCGGAGATCTTGTAATCAAGCGGATCATCTTGCCGCAAAGTGATCCCAGGGGAAAGTGGACTCCTACTTACGAAGGACCATTTGTGATTAAGAGCATCTTTTCTGGTGGGGCAATGATTCTGACCACCATGGATGGTGATGATTTTCCGCACCCTGCAAACACATACATAGTCAAAAGATACTATGCAAAAAACGACCCGACAAGTTGAAAACCCGAAAGGGCGACTTGGGCAAAAATGGGCATCCCGGTGAATCGAAAACCCGAAAGGGCGGTTCAGGCAAAAATTAGGGATAAAACAAAAAAAATCTGTACACCCGGCAAGTTGAAAACCCGAAAGGGCGACTTGGGCAAAAAAGGGTTTCCCGGTGGATCGAAAACCCGAAAGGGCGATCCAGGAAAAAGTTAGGGAATTAAAGCGTATGACTATGTCTCGTCGGATCACTTTAAGAACAATCTCTTCACCAATAAGCTCCAAGCTTTTGATCAATCCAGTCATCGGCAGACGAAGCAACAAATGGACAAGATATTCAGAGTTGTGAAGGCTATAGCAGAATGGGAATCCCATGGAATTGTTACACATAGCCATCTTTCTTTTGTATAAATTTTTTCAATTTTTACGACAACATTCTGTAGCGATAAAAAATGTAGCGGGGTAAATCGGAGATCGAATTATTGATTAATTCGTCTCACAAAAGCAAGAGTCACCACCGCGCTTTATTGTTTCCAAAGGAAAAGGGAAAAGAGCGAAATAAAACCCTAAATATGCAATGTAAATAATACTGAAAATACAAAGCGTTTTTGAAAAGAGATCTTATGGTTCGGGGGTTGGTTATACAATGGGAAGGTATTAGCACCCAATGCATCTATAGTACTCTATAGGAACCTTTTGAAATATCTGTTTATTTAAAAATTGGTCGCTTGATTGAAAATAAATCGTTTTGGCCGAAAAGGGATACGGACGTTTTTTTTGAAGATACGACGACCTAACGTCGAAGTTTTTGCTTAAAGGGTATAAATTTTGAAAAGATTGAATACTTGAGGAAAAATTATCTTAAGTTTTAATGAAATGCGAAAGTTCGCGCAATTAGACTTGAGGACATGAAGTCAACAAATTTATTGTTTTTCCTTTGGATTTAAACGTAAACAGAATAAACAAATAAATATGAAATAAATAAACAGAAAAATTATGCGGATAATGATTAAATAACAATAATTAAATGATAGACTAAATGATGTGAATAATGCATTTTATGATTTTTGTTTAATATTAATGAGAAGAAAGTATTTTTAATAGTTTTCAATTTTACGCATTTTAAAAATGGATAAAAGTAAAATGAGAATTAGCTAAAGGGAATAAAATATTTTTTTAGTTTTTTAAGTCTCTATATTTTTTATATATTTAATATTAACTAAAAATGAGTGAATTAATTAGAATATTTTTTATTTTTTATATGTTCTACATTTAATGTGTTTTCCTTTTTATAAAAGGTATTATTACAAGATGACTTAATGGCCTATACTAAATTGAGTATTTTAACTAATTTTAAAAAAAGCCCTAATTAGTATAACAAAAATTGTTCATTAGTAATTAATACTATTAAGAATAAATATGTTTATTTAATTATATAAAGAGGTTGTTTATTATTACTAATTAGAAACAAAAGTGAATTAAGCTGATTTATTAAAACAAACTAAAGGAAATAATAAAATGGGCCAAAAGGGGTTTTAGGAGGCCCAAGCTTAAAGGTATCAGAAGCATGATAGGGGGGTGGATGAAGCAAAACGTTGGGCTTTAGCAATTAGGTTTAGGTCCACTTCAAGACTTGTTCTTTAGGGGGTTAAACAAAATTAGGGAAGAATAAATTAGGGTTAAGGGTTTTGGCCGAAACGGCGCTCCTTGTTGTACCGTCTTCTTCTTCGCTCCATCTTTCCACGCCTTTGCTTCTGAGTCCCTGAGTTCGCTTCCAAGCTCCTTGCCATGGTCACCAGTGGTCTTCAACCTCCTCCTTCCTCCGGCCAAGGCGTTAGGGCGATTGATTCAAGGTGAAATGTGTTATTCGTTAGGTTTCTTTATATTTGCATGCACTGATTTCGATTACGTTTTGATTCTGATTCTTACTATTGTTATTGGAGGTATTATGAAAGTAAAAAGAAGAAAGGGAATCATTACCTAGAGGCGGAGACGGAGAAGGAGGTTGGGGAGTGCGACGGAGGCCGGGACAAGGAAGTACGGCGGAGGCGCTGTGAGCTTGCTCCGGACTACCTGTATTCCGTTCCTTTTATCCCTTTTACTTGGTGATGATGATGAACTGAGCCTTTGAAATTTACTTCCTTCTTCTTCTCGTCCCCTGTATGCTGAATCTGCTTGATGTTCTTTGAAAAGCTTGTTGCCTTTGGGTTGCCCTTGAACGTTTTGAATGCTATGTTGAAAAAAGTAATTTTTGACTAGTTCCTTTGTTTCTCTTTCTGCCCTTCCTACTGCTTTCTAAAGGCCAATGATGAACGCATTTGAGGCCTTCGCGTTGGACAATATAGGTTTATGCAGGTTACTGGTCTTCAGGCCATTGGAAATGGTGGTTTGGAAAATGGTTATTGGTTTTATGGATGGTACTGGTTTTTTACAGTAGCAGGTTTTAGGGTCTTTTAGGCCATATGTTTTACTGGTTTTTGGAATGCAGTAGGTTATGGCAATGCAGCAGCAGGTTTGGTAAATGCCGGTTTGTGGTTTATGACAGGTTTATAGTGATATTGGCTTGAGGGCTCAATCAGTTTTGGTGAGGTTTTTTTGAATGGTTTTGGACCTCCTGGTTTTGGTTCTATGCAGGTTGTGTTTTGTGTTGATAGCGGGCTTAGGCCATGGTGTATGCAGGTTCCATTTGAATTGGTTTTTTTTAGATTTGGAGGAAAAAAAGGTTTTGTATCTTTTTTACAGTTTGAGTGTGGAAGGCCTTAGGATAGGTTCTGAACTCTTTTTCTTCTTGAAGTGTTTGTGATGTTATAATAGCTGTTGGCCTTTGTTTTCGTTACAGGTTATGGATTTGAATCTTTGACAGTACTCTTGGCCTTCTGCATATTACTGTTACAACAGTTTTGTTTGTATTCTACTCTTGTGCTTCTTCTTTTACTGTGTTACTGCAGTAGCTTTGTTTTGTAATTCCTTCTGCCTAAACCAAAACCTGCAAAACCAATTCTCTATCTCTCTTCTCTCTCCTCAATGCAAATTTGACATAAAATGATATGTTATGCATTTGTTCTGAAAAAGCACCCCTGCTGGAAAATGATGAAATGGGAAACATATATTGCTTGCATATTGGTTAAACTGCATGCTTTCTTTGTCTTCGCAATGTAACAGTAAGGAGCCTATTTGTTTTGGCTTCTTCCCCCATGTCTGCATGGCATGTTAACGTTGCATTTGTTTGGCTTGCATATTTAATGTTTATGCATATGCTGTGTACATTCTTCAAATATGCATTGGACTTTAAAAAAAATGCAGTTAACCTTTAATTATGCAGTTTTTTTGAAAATCAAATGAATTTGTGCATGTTTTAAATTGTGCATTCATTTATGAAATAAAAATTCCTCCCTTTTTTGTGAACCGGGAGAAATCCCGTGATTTGCAAAAAAGGGTAAACTGATTCTAGCCGTTGCTTTTAATGATGAACATTAAATAATTTTCTACTTTTAATTATTTGTTCAATTCTAATTTTTCTTTTAATTCCTTTTTTTTTGCAGGTAAAATCAAGTGAGCAGACAAAAGGGCATTGGATAGAAGATTTAGAATTAGGAAACATTAGATTAATTTTTATTTCATTTTAACTTTGTAAAATTATTATTGTAAATTTGTTGTAATAAATACAATATTTACACAATAATTGTACAATTAGAAAAAAAATGAATAAAATTCCAATATTTGCCAATTAATTTCTTCCTTCTCTGATTATTTATTTTATCGTTTACAATTCTTTAAATCGTATAATAATTGAAAATAAATCTCAATTACTTGAATCCAGAATAATAAACAAATAAATAAATAAAAATCATTGATCAATTAATAGTTTCAATTATTTAATTCATTATTCATAATTTTCTAAATTATAATAATTAAAAATAGAATTTCAATTATTTAACTTAGAATGATAAATAATTAAATAACCATTATTGACCAAATAATGAATTTTTTTCAAATATTTATTGTATTATTCATAAATCTTTAAATTATGTAATAACTGAAAACAAATTCCAATTATTTAAATTTAAGATAGTGAATAATAAATAAATACTGTCTGAACAATTAATATGCCTCTTTTCTAATATTTATTTTATTATCTATAAATCTTTAATTTATATAACAATTGGAAATAAATTCCAATTATTTAAATTTAAGATGATAAATAATTAATAAACATCATTTAAGCATGAATCGGTTAAATAATTTAGTGTTCAAAATAAATAGCTCTCGGCCTGAAAAAAGTTATGAATTTTAAAAATCAAAACGCTTGCAATGCGAATGATGCAGATAGGAGATGATATCTTAGGTCAAAATTTGGGGTACAACAGCTGCCCCTATTTAAGTTTCTTCTATCCGGAGATATGAAGATTAAAAATCTTCGTTTCGACGAGATTGAAGGTACTTAAATACATAATTACTCAAATTTTGTCCTAAGATGCCGCCCTTATGTTTGATATGAATGCAGTGATTGAATTTGCAGAGAAAGATATTGTATGAAACAAGACAATGTTGGAGGAATCGAACACCAACAAAACACAGAGACATGGATTATACATTACTGGGGAAACAAGCTATCGACTTCAAACGACAGACTCTTGACAGCGAATAAAATCGAGGGAATACGACCTCTGACCCTAACAAAGAAGGCATCTTGCATAGGTCATAACAGATTATTGACCCAAAACAGTGAGCTCATAACTCAAGGTCAATGATAGACAGAGAGTACCAAATTTACCGATGACTGATTACCTACTTCCGAAGGTAAAGATTCAACAAACTTTCTCCGCGAGATTTCCGGAGAGATACTCATTAGTGCTGAAGTAATAAGATTGTAGATACGCAAGTTGTTCAAATAAAGAAACTGCCACTTGCTGTCGTCCAGAGATGCCAATAACATACAAGTTGCTCAAATAAAGAAGCTGCCGCTTGCTGTCGTCCAAAGAAAATACCAATAACATACAAGTTCTTAAATAAAGAAGCTGTCGCTTGCTGTCGTCCAAAGAAAATACCAATAACATACAAGTTGCTCAAATAAAGAAGCTGCCGCTTGCTGTCGTCCAAAGAAAATACCAATAACATTCAAGCTGCTCAAATAAAGAAGCTGCCGCTTGCTGTATTCCAAAAAAGTAATAACGTACAAGTTGCTCAAATAAAGAGACTGCCGCTTGCCGTTTTCCGAAGAATAATAACGTACTAGTAGCTCGTGAAGAGTTGCTGCTTGTCGTTTTCAAAAAGTAATGACGCACTAGTAGCTCGTGAAGAGCTGCTGCTTGGCGCTTTCCAAAAATGATAACGCATTAGTAGCTCGTGAAGAGCTGCTGCTTGTCGTTTTCCAAAAATGATAACGCACTAGTAGCTCGTGAAGAGCTGCTGCTTGGCGCTTTCCAAAAATGATAACGCATTAGTAGCTCGTGAAGAGCTGCTGCTTGTCGTTTTCCACAAGACAAAATGACGTACAAGTTGCTCATGAAGAGCTGCCGCTTGTCGTTTTCCAACGGTTTCTATAACGGACAAGTTGCTCGTGAAGAGCTGCCGCTTGTCGTTTTCCAAAACAACGATAACGCACAAGTTGCTCGTGAAGAGCTGCTGCTTGTCGTCTTCCACAAGATAATAACGTACAAGTTGCTCGTGAAAAGCTGCCGCTTGTCGTTTTCCAAAAATAACTCAGAAGGAAATTGCGATGACACTGGCAGAGAATAACATCTTCGTCAAAAGGAAACAGGAATCAATCTTTCCCGAGGAGATCATATACTTAAACATGCAAAATAAATGCACCAACTGTCTAGGTCGCGGTTTCACTGGGGGAAAATCAATGAGATAGCCTATGCAAGAGGCAACAACTTCATCCAGGAATAAACCAGAGAGAAGACAGTCAAACAAAACTCTACCCAATGAGAAAGTAATTCGACTGGGGATTCATCCTATCCAGAAATGGACAAGGTAAGCTGAATCAAAAATCATCCACGAGGATTAGCTCAGTTGGGGAATTTAGAAAGGAAGCACATTTTCTGCCTAATCTAATCTTCTTCTTGGAAAGAAATACGTACGTTGTTCGAATAAACGAAGTACGAACCAAAATCAACGACAAATGTGGATATGCATGCTGATATGAGTGTAAATGAGTAAATGAATGTTATGCTGACAAAACAGACAGATGGAATATCTTGAAGATAATAAGATGTCACAGCATGATAGATATTCGGCCAATCTTAAAAAAAAAGACGGAAGATAGCTGGAACTGGAATCACAGAACAACGTCAGAGCGTAACACTACAAGGCTCAAGTCTTCTGAGGAGAAAAGCATCCAAATCCAGACTTACAATACCAATAAACCGCTGGCAGAAGACAAAGCGTACCGCACTTCAAAATCTCCCAAACAAAGGTAGCTAAAACAACACTTAACTAGAACAACTGGGGAGTCACCAAACTTAGCACCACCAGAAGCAAGAGTTTACACAACCAACACCTCATGACGGTCTTGAAAGAAAACATGTTCATCACGCAAGGATAAATTACTGTACTGTTTTGCATTTCATGACTTGACCATCCTCGGAACGACTGTTGATGTTATTCACGACACGTTTTAGAAATAAGAATATTTTAAATACTTTGTTTCAAATATTGCCGTAAAAATTAAAATTTTGCCCACAAAAGGTAAATGCTCAAATTTCATTAATAAGATGGTAGTTCGCTAACAACGCGACTCCAACGGTTCACAAAAGTTTGGGAAGTAGTACATGAAATAAAAGGTTACACAAAAACAATGATCACTATTCTCCCTAACAACTTTGAATTCCAAAATGTGCTCAAATGCCACAGCCGGGATGACCAAAAGCTTGCCTAAGCGAAATACTTCTTGACTGCATCGGCGTTCAAGGGACGCGGGAGTTCTTCACCGTCCATACTGGTGAGAATCAAAGCACCTCCAGAGAAAACTTTCTTAACAACATACGGTCCTTCATAATTCGGAGCCCATTTGCCCCTAGAATCAGGTTGGAAAGATAAAATTTTCCTGAGCACAAGGTCACCTTCTCTAAACTCGCGTGGTCGAACCTTCTTATCAAAAGCCTTCTTCATTCTCTGCTGATACAATTGACCGTGACACAAAGCTGTCAATCTCTTTTCTTCAATCAAATTCAACTGATCATATCTACTTTGACACCAATCAGCCTCAGAAAGTTTGGCTTCCATCAACACTCTCAGAGACGGAATCTCAACTTCCACGGGGAGTAGTGCTTCCATACCATAAACTAGGGAAAATGGATTTGCACCTGTTGAAGTTCGAACTGAAGTACGGTACCCGTGTAAAGCAAACGGAAGCATTTCATGCCAATCCTTATAAGTTACTACCATCTTCTGGACAATCTTCTTGATGTTCTTGTTAGCAGCTTCAACAGCCCCATTCATCTTTGGTCTGTAAGGAGAAGAATTATGATGTTCGATCTTGAACTCTTCGCAAAGCTCTTTCATCATCTTGTTATTCAAATTCGAACCATTATCAGTGATGATCTTGCTCGGGATACCGTATCGACAAATGATCTGATTCTTGATAAATCTGACTACCACCTGTCGGGTTACATTAGCATAAGATGCTGCTTCCACCCACTTAGTAAAATAATCAATCGCTACCAAGATGAAACGATGACCATTTGAAGCTTTGGGTTCAATCATTCCAATCATGTCAATGCCCCACATAGAGAAAGGCCAAGGTGAAGATATAACATTGAGGAGGGTCGGCGGCACGTGCATCTTATCCGCATAAATCTGGCATTTATGACATTTCTTCACATATTTGCAGCAATCAGATTCCATTGTCATCCAATAGTAACCAGCTCTCAACATATTTCTAGCCATTGCATGTCCATTGGCATGAGTGCCAAAGGATCCTTCATGTACTTCTTGCATCAGCATGTCTGCCTCACGTCTGTCTACACATCTGAGCAAAACCATGTCATAATTCCTCTTATACAATACTTCTTCATTGAGGAAGAAACTGCTTGCTAATCTTCTCAATGTCTTCCTATCTTTATTGGATGCCCCAGGCGGGTACTCTTGAGTTTGAAGAACATGTTTAATGTCGTAGAACCACGGTTTTTCGTCGGTAACCTCTTCTACTGAGAACACATGAGCAGGTCTATCGAGGCGCATAACTCTGATTGTAGGCACATCGTTCCAATCATTCACTTGAAACATTGAAGAAAAAGTAGCCAAAGCATCAGCCATTTGGTTCTCCTCTCTAGGGATATGATGTAATTCCACCTTGTTGAAGAAAGTTAACAACCTTCTAGCATAGTCTCTGTAAGGGATCAAACCAGGATGACGAGTCTCCCATTCTCCTTTGATTTGATTAATCACCAATGCTGAATCTCCATAAATATCAAGAATCTTAATCCTTAGATCCACTGCTTCTTCGAGACCCATAATACATGCCTCATATTCCGCCATGTTGTTCGTGCAGTCAAACTTCAGTCTCGCCGTGAACGGGATATGAGTACCTCGGGGAGTGACGATGATTGCCCCAATTCCATTTCCATAGGAATTCACAGCTCCGTCAAATATTAAACCCCAACGGGATTCAGGATCAGGTCCTTCTTCAGGTAACGGCTCTTCACAGTCTTTAGCTTTCAAGTACATAACATCTTCATCTGGGAAATCAAACTTGATGGATTGATAATCGTCAATTGGTTGGTGAGCCAAATGATCGGCTAAAATACTCCCTTTGATTGCTTTCTGAGTGTGATACTCAATGTCATATTCGGACAACAACATCTGCCAACGGGCTATTCTTCCAGATAAGGCGGGCTTCTCAAAGATATACTTGATCGGATCCATTTTGGAGATCAACCAAGTGGTGTGATTAATCATATACTGGCGCAAACGGTGAGCATCCCAAGCTAAAGCACAACAGGTTTTCTCAAGCAATGAGTACCGAGACTCACAGTCTGTGAATTTCTTACTCAGATAATATACGACATGTTCCTTTCTTCCAGTCTCATCTTGTTGACCAAGCACACATCCCATGGAATCTTCCAATATAGTCAGGTACATAATCAAAGGTCTTCCTTCCACCGGAGGAATCAAAATGGGAGGTTCAAGTAAATATTCTTTGATGCTGTCAAAAGCTCTCTGACAATCTTCTGTCCACACGCATCCTTGGTTTTTTCGGAGAAGCTTGAAAATCGGCCCACAGGTAGCAGTCATATGAGATATAAATCTAGAAATATAGTTCAGTCTCCCAAGGAATCCTCTTACTTGCTTTTCCGTCTTGGGTGCGGGCATTTCTCGAATAGCTTTGACTTTATCAGGGTCTACCTCAATACCTTTCTGACTGACAATGAAACCCAGAAGTCTTCCAGAACGAACACCAAAAGTGCACTTGTTGGGATTCATACGGAGCTTATACTTTCTCAAACGCTGGAATAACTTCAATAAATGTTCCAAATGATCTTCTTCAGTCTGTGATTTGGCAATCATGTCGTCCACATACACTTCGATCTCTTTATGCATCATGTCATGGAACAAAGCAGTCATGGCCCTTTGGTATGTTGCGCCAGCATTCCTCAAACCAAACGGCATAACCCGATAACAAAAAGTTCCCCAAGGTGTAATGAAAGCGGTCTTCTCCATATCTTCCGGTGCCATCTTGATTTGATTGTAACCAGAGAAACCATCCATGAAAGAAAAGACTTTGAACTTGGCGGTACAGTCGACCAATACGTCAATATGAGGTAATGGGAAGTCATCCTTCGGACTAGCTCTATTCAGATCTCTGTAGTCTACACACATCCGAACTTTTCCATCTTTCTTTGCAACAGGCACTATGTTGGCTAACCACTGAGGATAGACCGACGTAACAAGGAAACCTGCATTAATCTGCTTCTGAACCTCCTCTTTGATCTTGTCAGCCATATCGGGATGAGTCCTTCTCAACTTCTGCTTGATCGGCGGACACTCAGGTCTCAACGGCAAACGATGCTCCACAATATCGTTGTCCAAACCTGGCATATCTTGGTAGGACCAAGCAAACACATTAACATACTCTTTGAGAAGCTCCAACATCTTCTCTTTAACTTCTGGGATAAGCAATGCTCCGACTTTGACTTCCTTTCTATCTTCTTCATCACCCAAATTGACCAACTCTAAAGGTTCTTCAAATGGTTGAATGACCTTCTCATCATGCTCAAGCAAACGGGAAATCTCAACAGGAATCTCTTCATCATCCTCTTCTTCAGCTCGGAACACAGGGAATTCAAAGTTGGGAGAGGGCATAGGATCATTGTTTTCGATGGTTAAGTCATGGATTAATCTGCACATATGATTATGCTTTATTTTAGAAATCGATTTGTGCAAATAAAACAAAAGGTTATTATGTTTCCTATTACTACCAATTAATTTCATTACTATTTCCCGAAAGTGAAAAATAAAACAGTAGTGGACAAAATAACATTTTATTTATCGAAGAGAAATACTTGAAACAAAGAGCCCAGACATTTCTCTTTTGCCTTGGGCAGAGCAAAAGGAATTATTTTTCATAGCCCGACACAAAATACGTTTCGCCTTGGGCAGAGCGAATTTTTCAAAGAAAAACAAAACGAAACATTACTCGGAAATATGCATAACAACGGGAACATCAACAGCTATCCAGTTTTGGCAAGCCAATCCATGCGTCACAAAATCGGGCAAATCCTCCTCGGAATCATCTTCTATGATAGCATCAACCTCAGGATGTACAAACCCTGCACTTCGGAAAACCTCTTGAATCGGATGAACAACCACCTCTTTCTTGACTGTTGCAGATACTGGATGAAAACCCAGACCTTCCCTAGACTTGTTCTCGGGTAACGTCAACACCTGGCCCCATCCTTCGGCCGAACCACTTTCCACCACTCGCCGCGCATCCTCAAAAGAAGAGATGGATGCCCCTTGCTTCTTCACTCCACTATTAGCAACAGATAGACCCTGGAACTGGGTCCCCACATCCTCGTCAGCATCAATAAAAGAAAATGATGATAAATGGCTTACCACCATAGCCTGCTCTCCCCCAATCATCACTAGCTTCCCATGTCTTACAAACTTTAGTCTCTGATGGAGCGTAGAGGTGACTGCCCCGACATCATGAATCCAGGGACGACCCAATAAACAGCTGTAGGCAGCACGAATATCCATCACTTGGAAAGTGATCTGAAAAGTATGGGGACCAATTACTATTGGAAGATCCACTTCACCAATGACTGTCTTCCTAGAACCATCAAACGCTTTAACAATTACTCCACTGGGTCTCATAGGAGCACCTGGATATGAGAGCCGAGATAACGTAGTCTTGGGCATCACATTCAACGACGAACCTGTATCCACCAACACACTGGATAAAGTATCATTCCCATAACTTACTGAGATGTGCAAAGCCATATTATGATTTCTCCCCTCCTCCGGGAGCTCTTCATCACTGAAACCAAGATTGTTACACGAAGTTATATTTCACACAATCCCATCAAACTGATCAACCGTCACATCATGATCCACGAACGCCTGGTCCAAGACCTTCATCAAGGCTTCTCTATGCGCACCAGAATCTCTCAATAAGGCAAGCAAGGAAATCTTGGAAGGTGTTTGCAAAAGCTGATCCACAATATTATACTCACTCCTTTTGATAAGCTTCAGGATCTCATCATCCTCAGGGTGAGGGATAGGTTCACTGGATCGGCCAATCCCAACCCTTGGTTCAACATTTCTCACCGGAATCTCCGCCGGCATGGGCCTCCTAACTTGAACTTCCGGTCTCTTCGAAGGTACTGCTGCAAAAACACGCCCACTTCTCGTAACTCTACTCACATCAGCAATGTTAACAAAAGACGGTCTTGTTGGTATGGGGACTTCTACCCCATTCTCAATCATTGTGGCATTATACTTGTACGGCACAGCTTGGTCTGAATTGTAAGGCACATGACCAGGTGGGTAAATAATCAAAGGATCAACAGGTGCAGCCTGACTGTCATAAGCAATCTCTACTGATTTAGGCAAATTAAATTGTGGTATGATAACATTCACTTCATCTTCCGGATTTCGGTCATAGGTAATAGTGATAACTCTCTGATCTAGCAACTTCTGAATATCCTCCTTCACAATAGGACAATCATCCTCTCTTGAACAAAATTCACAAACATTATAATCATGCTGGTGCCTAACAAAGGCAAGTCTTCTCAAACTCTGATGTGACCTGATCAATGACTCTCTTATATGTTCAACTTGAAAGACTCGGAACTTCCCCGGACAACCTTCCACCATATTCACCGAAGCTACCCCATGTCGAGGCAAAGGATTATCTCTGACATTTGGATTAACATCCTTAAAAGACAAGATACCATTCTTAATTAATCTCTGTACGTCCGCCTTCAGAGCAAAACAATTCTCAAGGTTGTGCCCCGGTGACCCTTGATGATATTCACAAAACTGATCCGCCTTGTACCACGGAGAAGTACTGTTCGGTGCGACAGGAAGAGGCTTTGTCGTGATGAGATTCTTTCTGACAAGAGCAGGGAATAATTCAGTATACGTCATAGGAATGGCGTCGAACTGCGGTTTTCTGGGTGAACGGTTCTGATTGTTGAATGGATAAGCCTGTTGTCGAGGCTGCTGCTGAAAAGGCCGTTGTTGATGCGGTGGGGTTTGATGAGCTGGGGTCATCAAAGCTGGGCGGACAGCCGGAGTGACTGCCGCAACGTGAGAGTAACCTCTCCTAGGTCTACCTAGAAACAAAGCGCTGACATCCTGCTCTTTTCTTTTCGGGAACACACTCCCAAACTTCTTAGCACTGCTGGACGGACTCCCTTCCTTAACCAAACGCCCTTCGCGAATCCCTTCCTCTAATCGCATACCCATGCTTACCATTTCGGTAAAGTCACTGGGTGCGCTGGCTATCATTCTTTCATAGTAAAAAGACCCTAAAGTCTTCAAAAATATCTTGGTCATCTCCTTCTCCTCCAGAGGTGGATAGATTTGAGCAGCAATTTCATGCCACCTCTGGGTGTACTCCTTAAAAGATTCCCTGTCTCTCTGTGACATTGCCCGGAGTTGATCCCGGTCTGGTGCCATGTCAACGTTATACTTGTACTGGTGGACAAAGGCTTCGCTAAGGTCGTTAAAGTTGCGGATCCGAATACTGTCTAAACCCATATACCACTTCAAAGCAGCACCCGTCAAACTATCTTGAAAATAATGAATCAATAAATCATGATCATCGGAATACGTAGACATCTTTCTCACGTACATTGTCAAATGGCTTCTAGGACACGAATCACCCTTGTATCTTTCAAAGTCTGGCACTTTGAATTTTGCCGGAATCTTGACATTCGGAACTAAACAAAGATCATGCGTGCTCTTCCCAAACAGATCCTTCCCCTTCAAGGCTCTAAGCTCTTTCTGCATTTCCTGGAACTGATCCTGAAATTCTTCCATTCTATCAAAGAGACCCATACTTTCAGCAGGCTCGGCAGGATAAGTAGGTTCATTCAAGTATGGCACTGAGTGGACCACAGGAGCAACGGTTGTCATGATCGGTTGCGGAAAAGGTGTTACAGACGGAATTACTGGCGGCATAGTAGTTGTCTCTGGCTGAGGAAGAGACAAAGCAGGTTGAAACAAAGGTTGTACGGCAGGCTGATACCCCTCTGGCACAAAGTTGTAAGGCATTCCCCACGGAAAACCTTTCGGCATCTGATGTTGAAGCGGAGAGTTGATTTGAGTTACAGAGGTAGAAACGGTGACCATCTCGGAAACCACTGGAGTTGAAGTCTGAATCTCGGCAGCCGTAGTTGATGGCTGATTCTGAACAGCCACCAAACTTTCCACCAACGCGGTTAACTTTTCCATCTCGACACGAAGTGTAGCAACTTCCTCACGAAGCTCATGATTTTCCTGTTCCAAATCTTCCATTTTCCTTTGACGATTGGCCCGAGTGTCGTATTGGTGAGACAACTTGACAACCTTTTGAGTGGAAAAAGAACAAGGATAAGACTCTAGAAAACATGTGAAGTGGAATGTGGAATGATGCATGATGTGCGATGCAAATGATGATTCATTTTTTAAAAGTTTTCAAGGAACTTTAATAATTTTGCATACATCAATGGTAAAGGAATTTGGAACAACAAAAACTCAATCCATTAACTGAAAACAGTAAATTACAACTTACAACTCGGAATACCAAAGCAATAAATTACAACTTTGGGATAACAACCCAATACTAAAAGCAATGAATTACAGCTTCGAAACATGGAATCCATAATAAAGCGATAAATTACAATTTAAAACATGAAGTCCAAAATAAAGCAATAAATTACAAATTTGGAGCATGAAGCCCATAATAAAGCAATAAATTACAACTTCGGAGCATGAAGCCCTTTTACATAGTTTTACAAAATGACATCAATAAAATAAAACTAAAAGCTAAAGATCACTCAGAATCATCAGATGAGGGACCAAACACCAACTGTAACCGGAGCTTCTGGATCTTCTCTTCATAAAAGCCTTCCATCTCTTTCTTCTCAGCTATCAGTCGATCAATGATTTCCTTCTGCGGATTAGGAACGAGAGCCACGCTTACCGAACCTTCCCTCTTTCTCTTCCTTTCATTAGCATACTTCTTCAGCAAGGCATCCTTTCGACGAAGCTTCTCATCATGATCAATGAACCGACCGTCTTGAATAAACAACAACTCCTCCTTTTCCTTTAACTGTCGAGTCAGAACTCGATTCTCATATTCAGACATATGGTACTTTTCTTTCCAAGCATCCCTCTCAGACTTCATCCTAGCCAGATTTCCCTGGTATTCTCCTATATCCGCGATAGGGATAACAACGGATGATGGTGCAATGGCAGGGAATAAAGGTTTCTCAAGTTTATAGGGCATCTTGAGAGCACAAGCCCTGGCACGGACCCACTGTAGGTAAGGCTCCAAAGAAACGGCACCTCTATGTCCTAGCATATCTCTCCCTTTCCTATGGATGTGGCGCCAAGCTCCTTCGATCTCCCTCTTAGCTGCCTGATGATCTTGTCCTTCCTGAAGAAAGAAACCACTCACATGGATGTTGTTTGGTTTATCTCTCATCGGGTACCCAAACTGACGGCGCGCGAGAACAGGATTATAGTTGATTCCACCTCTCGTACCGAGAAGAGGTACGTTAGGAAAAGCTCCACAGCTATCGATGATCTTCACGTCGTGGTAAACTCGATTATACCAGTCAATGTCGAAATGAGTGAGAGCCATAATCTTTGGCGCCCAACGCGGTTCCTTCTCGAGATCCCAGAAAACATCAGACCCAGGTAGATGAGAAACATACCACTGATACAGCAACGGTGTACAACAAATAATCATTCCTCCTTGATAAGAGTTTCGAAGATGGATGGAGTAGTAGGTATCTCCTAGCAGCGTAGGGACCGGATTCCCAATCAAGAAAATTCTGATGGCGTTGATATCCACAAACTTATCAATGTTAGGAAACAAGAATAGACCATAGGCGAGTAAAGCAAACACGTCTTCGAAGGCGACAGTATCCTTTATCTCAGCAAAATGACGAGCTTTCTTCAACAAAAATTGCGCAGACAAACCTCGGATTCCCCCTTTTGTAGTCATGTTCTCATCTACCTCTGACTTCTTCAAGTGAGTGATGGTTGCTATCTCGTGAGATTTGGGCTCCTCTTCCAATCCAGAAAAAGGAACACGGTCGGCGATCGGCAAACCAAGTATGTAGGAATACTCTTATAGAGTGGGCATCAACTGGTAATTCGGAAAGGTGAAACATCGGTACAAGGGATCATAGAATTGAACCAACGTGTTGAGGATGCCTTTCTTCATCTTGCGCTTCATGAGCGGTATGATGGACCCATATTTCTTCTGAAAATCCGTCGGACTCTCGATCTTCGGAATCAAACTCTTTAGTTCTTCAATCTCGGGCTCTTTGAAACTAAAACTTCGAGTGTTTCTCCTTCCAAGTTCCATAATACTTTAGATGTCTGCAAAAATCATTCCGAAGTTCCTTGAAAAACAAGTTTTTTTTTTACGAAAAAATGTTGATTAATGCATGAATGAATGATAATGCGACAGTTACACACAAGTTTGCAAACATGGGGTTCAAAGGTTCAACGTTCAGCATGGAGTCAAGGGTAAAGCCCACCCAAAGGTATGTACTAATGGTTCAGTCACACCTGTAAGACAAGGTTCTAAGAGTTCCCAGAGTCTACATCCCTCATTCGGATATTACCAACATCTTGATTACTCAATAATTAGCAATATTCTCAAGAGAAACTCGTCCGAGCGTAGCATCGCGTAACAACTACTTCCGAATTACTCCGTTATAGTCTCCGCGCTACACCTAAAAAGGCCAAGATGGGTTAGGGTTCTACGGTCCTCAACTTCTCGGGCTCCTAGGTCGAAAATAACAATGTCTTCCCGATTACTCGGTAAACAAATATTAAGTTCAAGAGGGCCTTCCATTGAGTGGGGAATCTCATGCCTCCTTCTTCGGGATTACTCCCTCAAAGTTAACATGACTATACCGCCCGTCCTATTCCTTAAGTGTTACTTAATCCGGGTATAGGATTCGTCCTTTGCAAGAACCCAAACATCCCAATTTAAACATATAATCAAGCAAATCAAATAATAGTAAAACAGATAAGACAAATTAGGCTTAACCCACTTAGGGATGGACCAGCAAGAGGTCAATCTTTCCCCAGCAGAGTCGCCAATTCTGTAGCGATAAAAAATGTAGCGGGGTAAATCGGAGATCGAATTATTGATTAATTCGTCTCACAAAAGCAAGAGTCGCCACCGCGCTTTATTGTTTCCAAAGGAAAAGGGAAAAGAGCGAAATAAAACCCTAAATATGCAATGTAAATAATACTGAAAATACAAAGCGTTTTTGAAAAGAGATCTTATGGTTCGGGGGTTGGTTATACAATGGGAAGGTATTAGCACCCAATGCATCTATAGTACTCTATAGGAACCTTTTGAAATATCTGTTTATTTAAAAATTGATCGCTTGATTGAAAATAAATCGTTTTGGCCGAAAAGGGATACAGACGGTTTTTTTGAAGATACGACGACCTAACGTCGAAGTTTTTGCTTAAAGGGTATAAATTTTGAAAAGATTGAATACTTGAGGAAAAATTATCCTAAGTTTTAATGAAATGCGAAAGTTCGCGCAATTAGACTTGAGGACATGAAGTCAACAAATTTATTGTTTTTCCTTTGGATTTAAACGTAAACAGAATAAACAAATAAATATGAAATAAATAAACAGAAAAATTATGCAGATAATGATTAAATAACAATAATTAAATGATAGACTAAATGATGTGAATAATGCATTTTATGATTTTTGTTTAATATTAATGAGAAGAAAGTATTTTTAATAGTTTTCAATTTTACGCATTTTAAAAATGGATAAAAGTAAAATGAGAATTAGCTAAAGGGAATAAAATATTTTTTTAGTTTTTTAAGTCTCTATATTTTTTATATATTTAATATTAACTAAAAATGAGTGAATTAATTAGAATATTTTTTATTTTTTATATGTTCTACATTTAATGTGTTTTTCTTTTTATAAAAGGTATTATTACAAGATGACTTAATGGCCTATACTAAATTGAGTATTTTAACTAATTTTACAAAAAGCCCTAATTAGTATAACAAAAATTGTTCATTAGTAATTAATACTATTAAGAATAAATATGTTTATTTAATTATATAAAGAGGTTGTTTATTATTACTAATTAGAAACAAAAGTGAATTAAGCTGATTTATTAAAACAAACTAAAGGAAATAATAAAATGGGCCAAAAGGGGTTTTAGGAGGCCCAAGCTTAAAGGTATCAGAAGCATGATAGGGGGGTGGATGAAGCAAAACGTTGGGCTTTAGCAATTAGGTTTAGGTCCACTTCAAGACTTGTTCTTTAGGGGGTTAAACAAAATTAGGGAAGAATAAATTAGGGTTAAGGGTTTTGGCCGAAACGGCGCTCCTTGTTGTACCGTCTTCTTCTTCGCTCCATCTTTCCACGCCTTTGCTTCTGAGTCCCTGAGTTCGCTTCCAAGCTCCTTGCCATGGTCACCAGTGGTCTTCAACCTCCTCCTTCCTCTGGCCAAGGCGTTAGGGCGATTGATTCAAGGTGAAATGTGTTATTCGTTAGGTTTCTTTATATTTGCATGCACTGATTTTGATTACGTTTTGATTCTGATTCTTACTATTGTTATTGGAGGTATTATGAAAGTAAAAAGAAGAAAGGGAATCATTACCTAGAGGCGGAGACGGAGGAGGAGGTTGGGGAGTGCGACGGAGGCCGGGACAAGGAAGTACGGCGGAGGCGCTGTGAGCTTGCTCCGGACTACCGGTATTCCGTTCCTTTTATCCCTTTTACTTGGTGATGATGATGAACTGAGCCTTTGAAATTTACTTCCTTCTTCTTCTCGTCCCCTGTATGCTGAATCTGCTTGATGTTCTTTGAAATGCTTGTTGCCTTTGGGTTGCCCTTGAACGTTTTGAATGCTATGTTGAAAAAAGTAATTTTTGACTAGTTCCTCTGTTTCTCTTTCTGCCCTTGCTACTGCTTTCTAAAGGCCAATGATGAACGCGTTTGAGGCCTTCGCGTTGGACAATATAGGTTTATGCAGGTTACTGGTCTTCATGCCATTGGAAACGGTGGTTTGGAAAATGGTTATTGGTTTTATGGATGGTACTGGTTTTTTACAGTAGCAGGTTTTAGGGTCTTTTAGGCCATATGTTTTACTGGTTTTTGGAATGCAGTAGGTTATGGCAATGCAGCAGCAGGTTTGGTAAATGCCGGTTTATGGTTTATGACAGGTTTATAGTGATATTGGCTTCAGGGCTCAATCAGTTTTGGTGAGGTTTTTTTGAATGGTTTTGGACCTCCTGGTTTTGGTTCTATGCAGGTTGTGTTTTGTGTTGATAGCGGGCTTAGGCCATGGTGTATGCAGGTTCCATTTGAATTGGTTTTTTTGAGATTTGGAGGAAAAAAAGGTTTTGTATCTTTTTTACAGTTTGAGTGTGGAAGGCCTTAGGATAGGTTCTGAACTCTTTTTATTCTTGAAGTGTTTGTGATGTTATAATAGCTGTTGGCCTTTGTTTTCGTTACAGGTTATAGATTTGAATCTTTGACAGTACTCTTTGCCTTCTGCATATTACTGTTACAGCAGCTTTGTTTGTATTCTACTCTTGTGCTTCTTCTTTTACTGTGTTACTGCAATAGCTTTGTTTTGTGATTCCTTCTGCCTAAACCAAAACCTGCAAAACCAATTCTCTATCTCTCTTCTCTCTCCTCAATGCAAATTTGACATAAAATGATATGTTATGCATTTGTTCTGAAAAAGCACCCCTGCTGGAAAATGATGAAATGGGAAACATATATTGCTTGCATATTGGTTAAACTGCATGCTTTCTTTGTCTTCGCAAGGTAACAGTAAGGAGCCTATTTGTTTTGGCTTCTTCCCCCATGTCTGCATGGCATGTTAACGTTGCATTTGTTTGGCTTGCATATGTAATGTTTATGCATATGCTGTGTACATTCTTGAAATATGCATTGGACTTTAAAAAAAATGCAGTTAACCTTTAATTATGCAGTTTTTTTGAAAATCAAATGAATTTGTGCATGTTTTAAATTGTGCATTCATTTATGAAATAAAAATTCCTCCCTTTTTTGTGAACCGGGAGAAATCCCGTGATTTGCAAAAAAGGGTAAACTGATTCCAGCCGTTGCTTTTAATGATGAACATTAAATAATTTTATACTTTTAATTATTTGTTCAATTCTAATTTTTCTTTTAATTCCTTTTTTTTGCAGGTAAAATCAAGTGAGCAGACAAAAGGGCATTGGATAGAAGATTTAGAATTAGGAAACATTAGATTAATTTTTATTTCATTTTAACTTTGTAAAATTATTATTGTAAATTTGTTGTAATAAATACAATATTTACACAATAATTGTACAATTAGAAAAAAAAAGAATAAAATTCCAATATTTGCCAATTAATTTCTTCCTTCTCTGATTATTTATTTTATCGTTTACAATTCTTTAAATCGTATAATAATTGAAAATAAATCTCAATTACTTGAATCCAGAATAATAAACAAATAAATAAATAAAAATCATTGATCAATTAATAGTTTCAATTATTTAATTCATTATTCATAATTTTCTAAATTATAATAATTAAAAATAGAATTTCAATTATTTAACTTAGAATGATAAATAATTAAATAACCATTATTGACCAAATAATGAATTTTTTTCAAATATTTATTGTATTATTCATAAATCTTTAAATTATGTAATAACTGAAAACAAATTCCAATTATTTAAATTTAAGATAGTGAATAATAAATAAATACTGTCTGAACAATTAATATGCCTCTTTTCTAATATTTATTTTATTATCTATAAATCTTTAAATTATATAACAATTGGAAATAAATTCCAATTATTTAAATTTAAGATGATAAATAATTAATAAACATCATTTAAGCATGAATCGGTTAAATAATTTAGTGTTCAAAATAAATAGCTCTCGGCCTGAAAAAAGTTATGAATTTTAAAAATCAAAACGCTTGCAATGCGAATGATGCAGATAGGAGATGATATCTTAGGTCAAAATTTGGGGTACAACACATTCTCTTACTAGGATGTCTGTCTCCTTTGTACAAAAATACTCACAAAAGTTAATACAAAAATACTTCAAAGTGCATAAATTTTCTTGCCTTTCTTTTCTTTTTACACTTATGTTTTATTTGAAAACGTCCAATGTTTTGTTAAATAGGCATATGCATTTGAACATAATCACTGCTTACAAATAAAACGAAATTGAAAAAGGATAATTACTGATAGGTTGAAGGAATAGGAAGAAATCTTTATGCCATTCCAGAAGAAATCCCCTACGATACATCATTCAGATCCTCAACAAGGCTAAAATTGGAGTAAATTTCCCCAGCAAAGTTAAGCTTCAAGATCCGCAGCGGAGTCAGTGCAGTCTAAAACTTGATTCCCCAGCTGAGTTAAGTTTCAAAATTCCCATTAGAGTTAAGCTTCGAGACCCCCAGGGGAGCCCGAAAACCCTGAAAAATCCTATCCCCAGCGGAGCCAGAATAGTGAACATTTCCCCCCACAGAGTTACATTCCAAAAGATTGAAGATTCCCGGTCTCATTTCTCCAAGAAAAAGCCTCCAAGTTTTCAATTCCCCAGTAGAGATCATCCGAGTTTTCCTCATTCCCCAGGAAAGTCATGAAGGATTCTCACATCCCTGCAGGAGTTGTCAAAGGCCTTGTTAATCTCCAGCAGTGGTCCCCAGGATTTCCCCTTCTCAGCAATCAGAGATCTTTAATCCCCAAGCAGTCAGCAGTCAGCAAGGATTTCTCATCTTCAGTAATCAAAGATTTTTTGGAATCCCCAGAATTGGTCAAGGATTTACTTTCCCCGACAGCAATCAAAGATTTCATTATCTCCAGTTATCAATGATTTATTTTCCTCAGCAAGACAGCTACTCAACTTACATGCACATCCATTACATTCATATATCATAAACATTGATGAAACACAATTCATTGCATCATACATATCATGCAACATAACTTTGTGTTTAGATAACATTTTACCCTTTTCAGGATAAGATTAAAAGTCTATTGTTAACAATTATTCAGATACAGTAAAGATACACCCCAGACACGGCGGTCATTCTACTACTCATTCAGACTTCGGCAATCCGATACAGACTAGATACACTCCAGACACGGCGGCCATTCTATCTCTCATTCAGATTCAACTATCAACTTCAAGTTCAGATATACTCCAGACACGAATGCCATTCTGACCCTTACACCAGCAGCTTGATTCTCCCCAGCACAATCGCCGCGGAAGACATTCTGTCACTTATTCAGATCCCAGTTACAGTCTCAGATATACTCCAGACACGGAAGTCATTCTGCTACTCATACATATCTCAAATTCAGATACAATACAGATACACTCCAGACACGGCAGTTATTCTGATATTCATTCAAAGTTCAAATACAGTTACAGCTCAGATACACTCCAAACACAGACGCCATTCCTTTGCTCATACAGACTCAGTCTCCAGATACAGTTCAAATGCATTCCAGACACTGATACCATTTTGATGCTCATTCTTCTGACCTACCACGTTGCAGTGCAACAAACACTCTTGGATGGCATCTTTAAGCCCATCTCCAGCAAGGTTCTACCATCTCCAAATGGCATCTTTAAGCCCATTCCCTTAACATTATTTTGACGAGTGCAAATTTACGGGCACTCTAGTGTCCAATCCTCTTTTACCTTCGAGTCGCAAAAGGCAAACTTGCCAATCTAACTCTTCTGGTTCAAGAAGATTGAACAGGGGCAACTGTTGTACCCCAAAATTTGCCCTCTCATTTCATCAACATTTTCTCAATCACAAGACTTTTGGAACTCAAGATCAAGCTAGGGTTTGCTCTGCTCAAGACACCTCCTTGCACTGTTGACCTAAATTAGGGTTTGGGTTTGCACAGGGATGTTTTGACCTAAAATTCCCAAAATGACTTTCATACTCCATGTTGGACTCACAAGTTTGTCCATACCAAGTTTCAATCCTTGATTCAAATTTTTGCTCAGTCAATTGGACAGTTGACCTAGAAATCAATTATATTGGAGGAAAAGTCAACTGTGGCCAATTGACAGTCAAACCTCATGAAATTTGACCCACATCAACATTATGAACTCATATGAACCATTTTATCAAGTTTGGATCACAATTCCACAAGAAATTTGATCAGATCACCAAAAGGGCAAAATGGTCATTTTTAGGGTTTTGACTACACAAAGGCAATTTTTGACTGTTTGACCTAGCCAATGGAAAATCAAGCTCACACATGGACTCAAGGACTCAATGACATTGTCTTGACCCATTCAACAAGTTCAAAAGATCTCAAATGCATAGGATTGACAGATGAAATTTTCAGTCAACTGATCAAAATTTGACTGTACACTGAAAAGTCAAACTTTGACTTTTTGGTCAAAATCAAGTGCCAAGAGTCATTTTTCACCAAGACATGTCAAATTATGAAACTTGTTCATCAAGAAACCCAAAAATGCAAATTAGGGTTTAAAATGGAAAAATTTTCATAACTTAGAAATTTTCTAAGTTATGAAATTTTCTTATTTTCCTAACTTTGTCCCATTTTTTCACCAAGATGAAAATGGATTCAAACAAAACTTGCAACATGAAAGTTGTAGTCCATCCCAAAGTCTACAATTCACAAAGTTTTCTTAAAAGAGGCTTGTATCTCAAGTTATGATTTTTGGAACAAGGGTACCTAAAACTTTTAACTTAGAGAAATTTTGCCCTAATTTAGGCAGGATTTTGACCCATCTTCTTGGCCATTTTTCACATAGTTCCACTTGGAGTTTCAAGTTTCATTTCAAAGATGGATTATAGTACATGTTCCAAGATTTCCAAATTGTCCAAGAACTCCTCAAACACCCTTGTGGTTAGAGAGAATCGAATGCTTGAAGTTGGCAAAAACTCACTTTGATCCATGGCCAATACATGTTCATACCAAATTGCAAATCTGATCTAGCTAGCTTGGTTCACAATTACAGGCCTCAAAAACAGTTTGTACTCCATAATTTAATGCATATCCATTGATATAAAGTATTGTCTAGGTCATTAGGGCATTATACACTAGATTAAGCCTTAAATGGAAAAAGTAACAATGCCATTTTTGCTTAAACTTCACTTTATGTCAAAACAAGATCCTTGAGACATGGGGCCATATCTCTGAGGCAAGATCAAATCTACCAATTCCAGTAACCAAGGGAAAAGTGTGCAGCATGATATAGGACTTGTACAAGCCTGCATTGAACAGATAGACACTCTTGCTTCAAGAAGAAGAAAGGTTGCAAACCACAAGCCATCTCTCACATCTGTTAAAACCAACTTACACAAACATTGCAAACAAGTTTGATACCTCCTAACAAGCCAGAAACACGACCCCTTTACCTCTCAAAACTCCTAGTGCACAAATTCCCCATTTTCTTGCAAAACAAGGCCAGTTCTGCATTTTGCAAGCCATCTTCAAATTCCATCGTGCGTTTTGCCCAAAGATACTTCAAACACCTTCCAACCAACATACCTAAGCTATCCAGATCATCCATTACTAGCTGTAACACCCTAACACACATTGCCATTTTTGTTTCAAAGCTTTGTAGGTTGAGTTCTGTAGCATGATTCAGGCTACTTCAAAACAAGACAAGCATTGGAAAAGCTTCAGTGGACCTCAGTCAAGCTCAAAAGAACCTCAAACACCTTTGGAAGTTGCTGCATTGTCCAGCTCGAAGTCAACTGAAACAGGTATTTCATGAACTTCTATCTCTCTATTTAGGAATAGTTAGACTTAGGTTTATGAATGAAAGATGTTGTATTCATAGCCCTGAAGCCATACATATGCTTAGTTTTCATTTATATTAATCGTACTAGGAGAATTTCATCCATGAACTTTCTGAAAAAACTAGGTTAGAAATTAGGGCCAGAGAAATTCTCTCTGGTCTTTGAGAGTTAGCTTAAGTTTTTTATATGGTTAGATTCGTTGTTTGATGCTCTACAAGTTTCATGTTATGAGTTTTGTCAACAAACAAAGAATCAGGAGATAGCAGTTGATGTACAGAACGCGCGTTTTTGTGAACCAAGGAAGAAGATAAAGTCTGATTGGGCTGGGCCTGGTCATTTTGCTTCTAACACCCCATTTTTCAGTTTACACCCCCCTGGCCCATTTATTTGTATATTTGTCATTTTGATGTTTTTATTTTTTATTCTGACTTTATTATTTTTTGTCCAAATATAAAAAATGCCAAAAAATTATTTTTATTTTTTTTCATATTTATTTGATATTTATTTTTATTTTACTAGTATAAATATGTAAATAATTTATTTTCTTTTATTAAAAACTTAAAGAATAATGTAAAAAACATGTTCATTTTCATTTATTATTTTATTTATATTTAAAAAAACATTTTCTTGAATATACACATTTTTTGTAAATAATTAATTTTTATTTTTATATATTTAATATGTTTTATATATATATATATATATATATATATATATATATATATATATATATATATATATATATATATATATATATATATATATATATATATATATATATATATATATATATATATATATATATATATATATATATATATATATATATATATATATATATATATATATATATATATATATATATATATATATATATATATATATATATATATATATATATATATATATATACTGTATTTTATTAAATAATTAGGACAAAAATACAAAAATATTACATTTTCATTTTTATTAATATTTTATACTAAAAATATCATTTTTACAATATACTTTTATTTTTTGTACAAATCAATACATTATTGCATATAAATAATAAATAATACCATTTATTTAAAAATTAGGGTTTTTGCCCTAAATAATAAAATAATTAAAATTGACCCTTTTTATTATTATTTACATTTCACATTAAAAAAATACTTTTTACGTACATAAAAACTTTTTGCATAATACATTTTATTTAACATTTATTTGTTGTATTTTATTTAATTATTGCACATTTAAATATTGTCTTATACATTCGATTTGGTTGTAATAATTTAGAATTTAATTTCTTGTCAAATACCCCCAATTCAAAATTGTACCCCCCTCCCTATATCATGTTGTAATAGTGTAGAATTTAAATTCTCTCACCTTTTTATGCTTTCAATTATGTCATGATTAGACTTAGGGTTTGTATGCCAAATAAAATCAACAACTAGCTTGACCTAATCCAAGATAAACATGCATGAAAAACAAACACAATGCACACTTGTACCCCCTAGGGTTTCAATCCACTTGTTGCCTTAAAAAATGGGCCATGGTATGCATGTCAAGTACTTTGGCAAAACAAAAACAAAACAAAGATCAAAGTCTCTCGATGACGCTATCTGAGTTGCCTAAACAAAATGATCAAGTCCCTTAAAGAAAATTGCCAAAAATACTTGACACCATTGCTATCATGGTCTATACGATGACCCGCGCATGTCCCGTTTAACATCCTAACACAAGGTTGTTCACCAAATACAATGGTGAAACAACACTGTTAAAAGGGTTAAAAACATAAGAAAGATCTTTGAGTAAAATAGGGTAGATAACTCTTAGTTACTTGATCAAAGCTTGCAAAAATATCCTTGCTATCTTCAAAACACACTTCACTACACAATTTCAAAACCCTACTTTCAAACTTTGAAAACTTTTCAAAAGACAAAAACACCTTTGTATACATTCAAACAAGAATCATTACAAAGGTTGCCACAACGATGGCCTCTTTTCAAAACATCTTTCAAAATCACACACAAAGCACCATTTCAAACCATTGAAGAGCATCATTTAAAACAATTGAAAAGCAAAGCAAGTGATCTAAGAAAGTAACTAAGAGACCATGGATAACCATGGATAAAAAGGGTGCTAATACCTTCCCTTTCTATAATCTACTCCCCGAACCTAAGAAAACATCTCAAAGGTCTTTCCTATGCTTTTTGACCTTTCCTTAGGATAAAATAAAAAGTTGGTGGTGACTCTTGCTAAACCGAGACATTTGCAAACACAAACGCAAAATCCCAAGTCAGTTCTCCCACCGTATCACAGGTTGGATCTATGAAATAACCAGCCAGAGTTTCAACCTCCGGAAAACCTCTCCCCGGCTGAATTGGTCTTAAGAGGAAGCCTTGAGGATTTCTTCCATAAGAAAACACCTCCCCAACAAATTGTCAAATGGGTTTATTTCCCCAACAAACATCAGATTCGACGACACAAGTCTTTTCCCAGACCAATACAAATCAAAAGACAAAACCCTTTAACCCCCGGTAGAGTCATTGATATCCCTAAAAGTTACTAAAGCCTAGACCCAACCAGATGCCAGTTAACCTCAAGATCAAAATTGATGAAACCTGGACCCGACCAGATAACCGTTCGAGTTACTATGAAACCTGGACCCAACCAAATAATAGTTTAACTTCTTCAAATCACTAACAAAACTCCTCTTCCCCAGTAAAGTTTTCCATTATCCCTAGTGAGTTGCTGCAAAGCCTGAAAGCCGATCAGATAACAGTTAACTTCTTTATCCCCAACAAGTTGTTAACTTCCATTCTCTCCAATCAAGAGTATAACTCCCCAGTAGAGAAACAGACAACTAAAACTCTTGAACTCTTTTCCCAAGCAGAAATTAACACTTTCCACAAAGATTTCTCAAGCCAAATCCAATCTTCCCCAACGGATTTCTCCTCAAACAACAAAACAGGAATCCCTAGTGGAAACATTCTAAACAAGGTTTGAAGATGTGCATACTCTTCATCCCCAACAACATTATGGGATTTAACTTCCCAAAGCTCCCCAGCAGCAGTTAGGGATTTATTTTCCCTAGTTCAACAACAATGCAATAGAACAACTAATACATTCACATATTGCATTCATGCATCATTTTACAAATGTCATAGCATATGCAAGACAAATGCATATATCGTAGTTTCATTTATTTTAAGAACATCATTACCCAATGCATTTCATGCATCATGATATTGCATACAACTAATTCTTTACCTTTTCAAGAAAGATCAACCGACAAATATCACCATCAATTTTCAACAGTTCCAGATTAATTCCTGAAACCAGACAGGGCAACTATCTGTGAACAACTGATTGTAGATTAATACCTGAAACAAGACAGGACAACTATCTACATGAGCATATTAAAGATTAACTCCCAAAACAAGCCAGTGAAACTATCTTTCTTTCTCAAATAGGTCAGAGATTAATTCCTGAAACAAGCCAGGGTAACTATCTCTACGACCAACAAAAAGCGGGTTCCAGATTAATGCTTGAAACAAGACAGGACAACTATCTGTGAACAATTGATTGTAGATTAATACCTGAAACAAGACAGGACAATTATCTACATGAGCATATTAAAGATTAACTCCCGAAACAAGCTGGGGAAACTATCTTTCTTTCTCAAATAGGTCAGAGATTAATTCTTGAAACAAGCCAGGGTAACTATCTCTACGACCAACAAAAAGCGGATTCCAGATTAATACTTGAAACAAGACAGGATAACTATCTGTGAACAACGGATTATAGATTAATACCTGAAACAAGACATGACAACTATCTACATGAGCAAATTTAAGATTAACTCCCGAAACAAGCTGAGGAAACTATCTTTCTTTCTCAAATAGCTCAGAGATTAATTCCTGAACAAGCCAGGACAACTATCTCTACGACCAGCAAAAAGTGGATTTCAGATTAATACCTGAAACAAGACAGGACAACTATCTATGAACAACTGATTGTAGATTAATACCTGAAACAAGACAAGACAACTATCTACATAAGCAGATTAAAGATTAACTCCTGAAACAAGCCGGGGAAACTATCTTTATTTCTCAAATAGGTCAGAGATTAATTCTTGAAACAAGCTCGGGAACTATCTCTACGACCAACAAAAAGCGGGTTCCGGATTAATACCTAAAACAAGACAGGACCACTATCTGTGAACAATTGATTGTAGATTAATACCTGAAACAAGACATGACAGCTATCTACATGAGCAGATTGAAGATTAACTCCCGAAACAAGTCGAGGCAACTATATTTCTTTCTCAAATAGGTCAGAGATTAATTCCTGAAACAAGCCAGGGCATCTATCTCTACGACCAACAAAAATCGAGTTCCAGATTAATACCTGAAACAAGACAGGACAACTATCCGTGAACAATTGATTGTAGATTAATACCTGAAATAAGACATGACAACTATCTATATGAGCAGATTGAAGATTAACTCCCGATACAAGCCAGGGAAACTATATTTATTTCTTTAATAGGTCAGAGATTAATTCTTGAAACAAGCCAGGGCAACTATCTACACGACTAGTTGAAGCAATCTTACACGAATTCCTTCTCAAAATTTCTAAATGCAGCTTTACACGGGCTTATCATGAGCAATCTTACACGGGTTCCTTCTAATTTCCTGATGCAACTTTACACGGGCTCATCATAGAGTAATATTACACGTATTCCTTCTCAAAATTTCCAGATGCAGATTTACACGGGCTCATCATAAAGAAATCTTACACGGATTCCTTCTCAAAATCTCTAAATGCAGCTATACACGGGCTCATCATGAGGCAATCTTACACGGGTTCCTTCTAATTTCTAGATGTAGTTTCAAACGAACTCATCCCGGAGAAATCTTACACAGATTCCTTCTCATAAATTTCCATATGCGGTTTCACACGGACTCATCCCGAAGCAGCCCTATCCAGGCTCCTTCTCATACATTTCTAGATGCAGCTTCACACAGGATCATCATGAAGCAATGCTACACGGGTTCCTTCTCATACATTTTTCAGAAACAGTTCAGATACGATCTAGAGACGGATGGCATTCTGACACTTATTCCAAATTCTCTTCTAGATACAGTTCAAATATGATCCAGATGCGGATGTCAGTCTGAAACTCATTCAATACATTTTTCAAATACAGTTCAGATACAATCTAGATGAGGATGTCATTCTGATACTCATTCAATACAATTTTCAAATACAGTTCAGATACGATCCAGAGACGGATGTCATTCTGACACTCACTCAATACAATTTTCAAATACAATTCAGATACGATCCAGAGACGAATGTAATTCTGACACTCATTCAATATATCATTCAGATACGAGTCATATACAATCCGGTTATGGATATATTCTGATACTCATCCCACTACATCTTATCCTTCAGATTAAATCGACCAAAGATTTATTCTGATACTTCTTCCAATCCCTATCAACAGTCATTATGGATAGCATCTGTAAGCCCATCTCCGACAACTCTTCATCACCTCTCCAAATGGCATATTTAAGCCCATTCCCTACACAATCAACTAATACATCATAAAGTCTAAATTTCTGGGCACTCTAGTGTTTAATCATCTTCCACCTTCAAGTCACGAATGGTGGACTCGCCAATCTAACTCTTCAGTTTTAAGAAGATTGAACAGGGGAAGCTATTGTACCCCAAACTTTTCCCTATCTTTTCTCAAGGCATTTCTCACAAAAATTTCCAAAAAAAAAAGCTCAAGTTTGCACAAGTATATATGGACTTTTAATGCCCCATATAGTGTCTATGGATCATATTGGACTTTCAAGCATCAGGTCGAAGAGGAAATTGTCGAAAGGGAAAAGCAGATAAAAAAGGTGTGTCAAATTCAAAATCTGGTCCAGGCTGTTCGAATTACATGACTGATCAAAAGGATTGGTTGGTATATTTTGACAAGTCGAAGAAGAGCAAGCTTGCTTAGATTTCCCAAGTTTCAACTGGGCAATTACTTCCTTCATGCTTTCTTCGATCCACAAGCTTCGACTGGGCAATGGCTTCCTTCATACTTGCTTCGATCCACAAGGAAATGGCTTCCTTCATGCTTGCTTCGATCCACCTCTAAACCCTTCGACACACATAGTTTCTACACTATGAATTACAATTTGAGGTTCAGACATTTGAACTTTCGACCACTTAATAAACTGATGGTTACTGGTAGGAAAATAATCCAGAAATTCTTCTGTTTTGACTATACCAATGATATCATCTTGCATGCTCAAAGTGGTACATTCATATGAATGTGGTCTATTCGAAGAACACACAATTGGTAGAAACAAATATTTTTTTCTATTGATGAGCTTGGTCAAAGGTTGTAATAGGTCCATTCGAAGAACACACAATTGGTGGAAACAAATATTGTTTTGTCTGTTGATGAGTTTGGTCGAAGGTTGTAAGTGGTCCATTAGAAGAACACATAATTGGTGGAAACAAATATTGTTTTATCTGTTGATGAGTTTGGTCGAAGGTTGTGTGGTTCATTCGAAGGACACACATTTGGTGGAAACAAATATTGTTTCGTCGGTTGTTGAGTTTGGTCGAAGGTTATGTGGTCCATTTGAAGGACATACAATTGGTGGAAACAATATTGTTTCGTCAGTTGTTGAGTTTGGTCAAAGGTTGTGGATCTATGTGATCAAAGCGAAAGGGTTAAGTATTCAAGATGTTTGCTAAACAAAGTCCTATATGCTGCCAAGCCCAAGCTTTCTGTACTGTCCACATAACAGCCTAAAACATGTCAAAAAGCAGTCTGTTGCACTGTTATGAAACAACCCTGCACCAAGATGCCACAACACTCCAAAACTGCTGCAAAATAGACCTGTTATGCTGCTCCTAAACTAGTCCCATATTTTCACCAAATTGACATATAAAAGCTGCACCTCGAAAGCTATGAAAAGAGCATACCCAAACTGTTCAAATTTTATTTGCCCCCCCCCCCCCCCCCCCCCCAAAAAAAAAAAACTCCAGCAAGACTCTTCTATAAATAATTTGTTTACACAACACACAAGAGGAGGTTTTTGGACAAGGAACAATGAGAAGAAAAAAAAGAGAGAGGAGAGAACATGGAGGTTGAAGCCTTAAAATACTCTTAAACACAGAACCAAAAAACACAACACCTTTGTTCTTTTCTTTCGAATCCAGAACCAAAAAACACAACACCTCTTTTCTTTTCTTTCGAACCCAAGAGCATTTAAGGTAGCAACTCACGTTCGAAGCATACATTCCTGCTTCAATGTAAGTCTTCTTGACTTTAAACCTTTCATTTCAAGCATTATTGATGATTTATTTTCGAAGATAACATGTAATAATCATTACCTTCGAAGCTACCCTTTTGTTGTTTTACTTTCTTGTCAATTATATTAAGAACTAACCTGTACAGACCATAAAATAATGTTAGAGTGAGAAATTACAACATGGTTCGACACAAAGCCTTAGGCTTCGACACATACTGCTTTGCAGGCCCAAACGGAAGGGAAAAAGGGGTTGAAAGAAGGATATTCTTCGATGCATATAAGCATGCTCTGACACATGCTTCGACTCAAAATATTATGCTTCGATTTGGAATTATAGGATAGGCTTCGATGCATATAAATCATGCTTCCAAACATGCCTCGACACATGCTGTCGAAAGATTTGCTTTTTCCTCTTTTGCGCTATTTTTAAAATATTTTTATATTTATTTTAACTAACCAAAAGCCTTCCATAAAAAAAAAACCTAAAAAATTATTTCTTTCTTAGTTTGATTTCCTTTTAACTTAGGATTAATTTTCCTTCTTTTTTAATCATATCCCTTTAGGTTAATTAGGTCAAAACAATTTTCCTAACAAAGATCCAAAGCAAAATCCTTTTATTTTTATATTTCTTGTACATTTGTATCCCCCACCCCCTAATGATGTAATAGCTTAGGATTTTAATTTCCGCAATTTACCGCTTTAATATAAGTTGTTAGTAATTAGGGTGTGTATGGCAAGATAAAATAAACCGTTAGAAAACCCTAATTTCAAAGACAAAAAATGCATGCAATCAAACACACTATTCACACGCGTACACCTCTAGGGTAATCTCGCTTGTTGCCTCGGAAAATAGTCATGTCCCTCGAATATGGGCGTTTTAGCAAAGACCCTCGATAAAAAATATCGTAGTCCCTCGATGTCCCTCGATGTTGCCTCCGGTAAATGATGTAGTCCCTTATGAAAATTGCTAAAACGTCTCATAGGTTTCCTTCTATGACTATACGATTGACTCACACCTATCCCTTCACATCCAACGATGGGGATTCTTACCAAATCAATGGAAATATAGCAACATCTAAAGGAGGAGGAAAAGAACATAGACCTTTTTTGAGTAGGTAGGACGCTCGTAGTTGCTTGCTCACAAACGAAAACTATTTCCACACTTACACTTTCAAAACATCTTTCAAAAACAAACATCTCTTTGAACTATTTTTGAAACCAACACTTTGTATACATTCTTATAGAGACGAGAATCATTACAAAGTATGCCGAAACAAAGGAGTTTTCAAAATATTTTCAAACTTACACCCATCACAAAACACATTTTCAAACAAAGCAAATTTTCAAGTGATTTAGCAAGCAACTAAGAGCCCATATATAACTACGGATGAAAAGAGTGCTAACACCTTCCCTTTTCATAACCTACCCCCCAAACTCAAGAAAATATCTCAAAGGTCTTTCTTGTTCTTTTCACCCTTTCCTTATTGGATACAAGAAAAGTTGGCGGTGACTCTTGCTACCCCCAACAATTGCGATAAAACGCAAAACACTTTGCTTAATTTTCGTTGTTCTTTTCTTACTTTTGTTATTGCTTATTTCTATTCTGATAAAATTATGCAATATTTCTTCTCTAATATTCTCTCTACTAACATAATGCTAACTGTCAACCTACTTCAGGCTAACTTTCCTATTAGCTAATTACACTAACCACGATGAATCCAATTGATACTTTGGGCATTGTGTTTAGAGGAAGAAATCCGTGGAGGAGGTTTTAGTATTTGTCTGATAGGGAGATAGGTTTGAGTACCTACCCTAACGGACCACCTATCATAACATTGGGAATCTGAGACAGTGTTTTGTTTTTATTAAGCCAAATAGGTTGGGACACATCTGCTTTGAGAAGAAATTTTAGCTCCTACCATAGATTAACCTTAGAATTTTTAAGCTCCCTTGACTATAAACCTAACAATGATCTGGGGTTCAATAGAGGTCTAATTAGGTTTAGGATATTTGGTATTGAGTACACCTACACCCATAGGGAGATGGCAGAACTGCTAGGATTCCCACACGGCTTAGATGCATTCACGGTAATCCAAGAAGAACTTTTTAATGTGGGTGAACTAGACTATTTCTGGGGGGATATTACAGGTATAAGTAACCCTGAGCCTGAGGACATGCATTCAGAAAACATTCATAACCCAACCTTGAGATATTTTCATAAGATCCTAGCACACACCCTCTTTGGTAAACCTGAAAATATAACCACGGTATCTAGAGCCGAGATTTTCATTATGTTCTGCGCTTCACAAAACCGTCCCATAAATGGAGCTACATTTATGATATCTAACTTTCACCGTCTTGCGAGAGCTGTCTATGAACCCATCCTGATAGGCGGCTTAGTAACCATGATAGTAAATGCTATCGGCTTAAGACAACCACTACTGAACCTTGTCCCTCTAGGTAGATTTAAACCTATGAATATCAATTTTTGTTTCAATAAGGGAATAATTGGAAACCTAGGCCCGAGTAACTTTGAACTTCTCATTAACAATCAGTTAATGCCCCTTTTTACCCTACCTGGCCCTAGGACTAGCGTGCATGACAAGAATAATTGGTTATATAATTGCGGTGCACCATACATTTCACCACCACCCACTCCTGAGATACCCATGATTTATGATCACCTTGATTATTTCCTGTCCGATGAGGATACTGACCCTGAAACCCCTCACTTTTACCATCAATTCCCATCTCCCGATCAGGTTGTCTCAAACACCTCCGCCGCTTCAGTCGCTTCTCTACCTCCCATATTTCATCAAGTTCCCGCTTTAAATTCCATTCAATCAGAGCTTCATTTATTGAGGGATGAGATTATTATTCTAAGGATTGACTTTCATTCTTTCATGGATACGGTAGTCAAATAGCTGGACTATATTTATCAGCATCTCTACTCCGCTTCTCTTGATCGACGTGGCTGATATTTCAGACTTATTGCGCATTTTCTTCCTTTTCACATTTAAACATTGTGGAGAGAAATCTTATCATATTATACTTTTAAATTTTTTCTATTTTATTCTTAAGTATAATTTTTATTTATTTTCAGTTCAGTATTTGGAATTATTTATTTTCAGTTCAGTTTTTGGAATTTAAATTACCCTTTTCATTTAATGCATTATTATCATGTTCACACACACACACACACACACACACACACATGTATATATATATATATATATATATATATATATATATATATATATATATATATATATATATATATATATATATATATATATATATATATATATATATATATATATATGTACAATTATTAAAAATACATAATGCGTTCAGAACTGCAATATTTATATTATATTTTGTTTCCCAAAGGTGTTCCATTCTCCACACAAGCGTGACGCCCGTCACCCCTCACTAATCCCAGTCCCGGTTAACACAAACTTGTGCCCCTCGATACAAAGTGAGAAACATAAGCGTTTATGTATTATCACATAAACCCTAGCAGAACCTGTCTTCTTTCCATTTTCTTCAAACCGCTGCCTAAACTACATTGAACTTGTGCCTAGTTCACTTCCTCCATTATCATTGTCATAAAAATTTACTAAACCCCACTTATTACCCTCATTATATTTCTCTACATAAACCATCTCCAAACCCACTTCCACTCCAAAAATCTCCAATTTCTCACACAAACTCCTACCCATCTTCCATCCTTTCTTCAACAATGGCACGAAGAGGTTCACGACCAGAGCCAGAACTTTTCAAAATTACTTTTATAAATGGCAAAGCCGGAGAGAACCAAAGAGTGCAGTACCTCAAATTCTATCAACAGTACGTAGTCCTTACACGGTATGTTTATACTGAGTGCTTGCGAAAATTAGGCTTGCTTGATAGCGTGTAGTGGTTACTCCATAACTCGGACTTAGTGTTCATCTGCACATAGAATCTCCCAACATACGAGTCGCTGACATTGGAATTTTTAAGCTCGTTCTCATACAACCTGTTGTGTGACGAAAGCGAGCACCTACCCGACTCCGCTACCTTTAGAATGTTCAACAATGAATATTCTGTAAGTCAATCCACTATGAGTTCTTTCTTCTATTTCCCTCGCGAGGGAGTGGTACACCACTGTATTCCAGAAGACCTAGATTGTGCGTCTACAGATTTCAAGCTTTGGAAAGTTATTACCAATGAGGAACCGAACAATTGGGAGGGACTTTATGCTTCATCCATACATAATCCTGCAATAAGGTATTTCCACCGTGTTATCTCCAACACAATTTTTGTGAGGATTAACAACAACAAGGTTAATTCTAAAGAATTGTTCCTCCCATTTTACCTTCACTCCCAACCAAAGGATCAATGCAAGCATGTTCCTTCTATCACATATCCAGTCTTTGTGTGCAAGAGGGTCTATGCCTTTCTGCATTGGCGGGATAGTCACCTCTATAGAACTTGGCCTTCGCCTCGGAGACAAGCTTGCAAATTTTCTACCACTGCCGCCCACTTTCATTGACATCGACAACTGTCGGGCTGGCCACTTGATTAAGGTCAGAAGAGATGGTAGGTACAACCACATGGTGCACAACAAGCTAGTTCCTAGTGTCATTTTTCCGAACTTTGCACTTGCTAATATTAGAAACTTGTCTAAGTGGATTTATGATCTTGATGCTTCTGCACCTGGAGATAATACACAAAGCAACCAGGCGAATGTCCAAGCTGGTGAAATGGAAAAAGAAATGGAACAAGGAGACACTGAACAACAAGATCCTCCTGGAAACGTTGCAAGCACGTTGTTGTACCCCAAAATTTTCCCTCCCATTTCCTCAATATTTTCTCACCACAAGACCCTTGGAGCTCAAGATCAAGCTAGGGTTTGCTCTGCTCAAGACTCCTCCTTGCACTGTTGACCCAAATTAGGGTTTGAGTTTGCACAAAGATGTTTTGACCTAAAAGGCCCAAAGTTACTTTCATGTTTCATGTTGGACTCATAAGTTTATCCATACCAAGTTTCAAGCCTGGATTCCAATCTTTGCCCAGCCAATTGGACAGTTGACCTAGCAATCAACTGTATTGGGGAAAAAGTCAATTGTGGTCAATTGACAGTCAAACCTCATGATTTTTGACCCACATCAACATTATGAACTCATATGAACCATTTGGTCAAGTTTGGATCACAATTCCACAAGAAATTTGATCAGATCACCAAAAGGGCAAAATGGTCATTTTTAGGGTTTTGACTGCACAAAGGCAATTTTTGACTGTTTGACCTAGCCAATGGAAAACCAAGCTCACCTATGGACTCAAGGACTCAATGACATGGTCTTGACATGTTCAACAAATTCAAAAGATCCCAAATGCACAAGATTGACATATGAATTTTCCAGTCAACTGATCAAAATTTGACTGTGTACTGAAAAGTCAAACTTTGAATTTTTGGTCAAAATCAAGTGTCAAGATTCATTTTTCATCAAGACATGTCAAATTATGAAACTTGTTCGTTAAGAAATCAAAAATTGCAAATTAGGGTTTAGAATGAGAAAATTTCATAACTTAGAATTTTTCTAAGTTATGAAACTTCCTTATTTTTTCCTAACTTTGTCCCATTTTTTCATCAAGATACATTTGGATTCAAACAAAACTCAAAACATGAAAGTTATAGTACATTGCAAAATCTACAACTTTGATGCACAAAGTTTCCTCAAAATAAGCTTGTAGCTCAAGTTATGATTTTTGGAACGAGGGTGCAAAACATTCGTAACAGAAAATTTTTGACCTATTCTAGGCAGGATTTTTGCCCAACTTCATGGCCACTTTTCACATGCTTCCACTTGGAATTTCAACTTGCATTACAAAGATGGATTGTAGTACACATTCCAAGCTTTCCAAATTGTCCAAGAACTTCTCAAACACCTTTATGGTTAGGTATAATCGAATTTGTCAATATGGGCAAAAGTCACTTTGTTCATGAGCCATTTACATGTTCATACACTTTGCATTTTTGAAATCAGCTTGTACAAGCTAGATTACAGGCCTCTAATCCCTTTCTTACTCAATAATTCAATGCTAAACCATTGTGCCAAGATGCTATTTTGTGCATTTGGTCATTACATGAAGGATTAGTCTTAAAATGGAAAAAGCATTTTATCTATTCTTGTAAAGTTACACTTTATGTCAAGTTTACAATCTAAGAGGTACAAAGCAAATCTTTGAGGCACAAAGGTATGGACATATCCCACTGATCAAGACTAACATTTGCAGCATGCTTGAGGGGCCTGTGGTAGCCTACAACCTAACTTGGCATTTTTTACTTAAGATAGAAGAAAACTTGCATATTGAACAACAACTCACATTCCTGTCAAGAGAAGCCAAAACAAACTTCTTGAACACATTCCAAACATCAAACCAGACCTGAAACACGAGCCAACCACCTTCAATACCTCCTCATTCACAGAAACACCTTCTTGCTGCAAAAATAGAGTCCTTTCTGCAACTGGACTTCCACAAACACTTCCACTCGTGCGTTTTGGCCAAAGCTAGTTCAAACATGTTCCATATCACCCACTGAAGCTATCCCAAGCATTGAACACAAACTGTAACATCCCTAACATCATTTGCCATTTTCAGTTTTCAACTTTGCAGGTGAACTTCCATAGCTCGATTCAGCTAGTTTCAAAGCAAGCTAGAGGTTGGAGAAGCATCCCTGAACTTCAAGCAAGCTGTACAAGTCCTCACATTGCATTGAAAGTGCCTCCATTGCTGCACACGACTCAAGCTGAACAGGTAAAACTTTGAACTTCTATCTCTCTATCCAGGCATAGTTAGGCTTAAGTTTGTGAAGAAATCATGTTCTAATCATAGCCCTGAAGCCATCCATATAGTTACTTTTCATTTATATTGTGTGTGTTAAGAGAATTTGGAACCTGAACATCTGAAAAAAGCTAGGTCAGGAATTGGGGGAGAAGAAATTCTCTCTCATTTCTGAGAGTTAGATTAACTTCTTTATATGTTTAGAATCGTGGCTTCAAGCTCTACAGGTTTCATGTTTTAAGTTTTTGTTAAAAGTCAAAGGATCAAGAGATAGCAGGGACAAAGCAAAACGCGCATTTTGTTCTGTTTGAATGGCTGGAGGTTGAAGACAACTCCTTGGGCTGGGCCTGGCTTTGTTTTTCTGTTTACACCCCTTTATTTCACATACACCCCTTGGCCCATTGCATGATATATTTGTCATTTTTGACTTTTTCTTTTTGATTCTGATTTGTTATTTTTTGTTAAAATATAAAAAAAAACATAAAAAATATTTTTTCACCTTTTTTTGTATTTATTAGGCATTTATTTGTTTTAGTTGATATATATATATATATATATATATATATATATATATATATATATATATATATATATATATATATATATATATATATATATATATATATATATATATATATATATATATATATATATATATATATATATATATATATATATATATATATATATATATATATATATATATATATATATGTAAATAAATATAAATACACTTTATTTAAAATACTAAAAATAATACAAATACATTTTTATTTTCTGATTTTTATTTTATTTTATCTTTTGAAAACATTTTCTAAAAATATACTTTTTTTGTAAATAATAAATATTTTTGTTTTTTGTACATATTTAATATATTTAATAAATAGTATAAATACTTATATATTTATTAGAATATTTAGGAAAAAATACAAAAATAATACATTTTTATTTTTATTAATATTTGACCTCAAAAATCACTTTTTTACAATATACTTCCTTTTTATTTATTTTTTGTATATAATTAATAAACATTGTATATATTATATAATAAATACCTTTTATTTGCAAAATTAGGGTTTTGCCCTAAACATGAAAAATACCCAAAAATTACCCTTTTTATTTTTGTTTATTTGACACATGAAAAATATTTTCCCATACATATAAAAACCATTTTTGTGCATAAATACATTTTTGCATATTTATTTACTTAATTATTGTACAATCAATCTTTGTATATTCAATTTAGATGTAATAGCTTAGATTTTAATTTCTTTCTAAATATCCCCATTTGAACATTTGTACCCCCCATCCCATAATTATGTTGTAATAATTTAGGACTTTAAATTCCGCACTTTAAAGCTTTCTAAATATACCATGATAGACTTAGGGTTTTGTATGCAAATCAAACAACAAATAGCTTGACTAAACAAAAGACAAAAAGCATGAAAATGTACAACACCAATCACACTTGCACCCCTAGGGTTACTCCACTTGTTGCCTTCAATAATGGGCCATGTTGCATGTTGGGTGTCTTTGGCAAAACAAAAACAATTCAAACGATCATAGTCCCTCGATGACGCTTTCGAAAGTTGCCTAAAAATGATCAAGTCCCTTAAAGGAAAAGTTGCCAAAGACACTTGGCACCATTGCAATCATGGTCTAAACGATGACCCGCGCCCGTCCCGTTAACATCCTAACACAAGATTGTCCACCAAATACAATGGTGGAACAAAATTGTTAAAAGGGTTAAAACATAGAAACAAACCTTTGAGTAAATTTAGGGGTAGACAACTCTTAGTTACTTGATCAAACTTGCAAAAACACTTGCCTACTTTTCAAAACACACATCACAACACACTTTCAAAACAACTTTCAAAAACATTGAAAACTTTTCAAAAGATAAGTACACCTTTGTATACATCCCAACATGGATCATTGCAAAGGTTGCCACCACATTGGCCTCTTTTCAAAACATTTTCAAACCCACACACGAAGCACCATTTCAAACAAATGAAAACACAAGGCAAGTGATCTAAGCAAGTAACTAAGAGCCCATGGATAACCATGGATAGAAAGGGTGCTAATACCTTCCCTTTCTATAATCTACTCCCCGAACCCAAGAAAACATCTCAAAGGTTTTTGCTGTGCTTTTTAACCTTTCCTTAGGATAAAATAAAAAGTCGGTGGCGACTCTTGCTCAACCGAAACATTTGCAAAAATAAACGCAAAACCCAAGTCAATTCTCCCACCGTATCACAGAACTGGCGACTCTGCTGGGGATAAATTTTAAAGTGGAGTAACCTTAGGGCTTAGATCACCCTCTTGCATGACTAATTGTTTGCTTTGATTGCTTTATATCTTGGATCTTTTGTTTGGGCTTGAAATCCTACACCCGGATTTGGGGAAACATTCATAGATAGCAATACGTTGTGGAAACTGTGCGGGGTATACCGACACGGTTGAAGCAATAGCTATATTAGTGCGACATATTTGTGAGTACCGGTAACCCTTGAGTTCAATCAAGGAGAGTACGGGGCCGCTGAGTGATGTCACTAAGAACTAATGACCTAGAACCTTACTTGACCATCTTGGCCTTTTATTAGGGGTAGTGAGATGACCGGCTTTGGTGCAGTCCGAAGTTGGTAGATACTCAATACTACACTCATTGAGGGTTGTTTTCTTGCAATATTTTGGTCCCTAGTTAAGTGGCTAAACCAAAACAATGAACATGGAAAACAATCCAATGATATTGAGCTCCTTAGAACCCAGTTACTATTTATAGGACAGGTTTTTAAGCCAACTACACTCAAGAGGGTACTTACCTATGAAACCCCATGCAAGCCTGAAACTAGGGTTTTGTGTGATTTGCTTATACATATGTTTGTGCATACATCATAAACATCATAAAGCATCATATGCATTCACTAACCATTTCAAGGGTTTAGATCTTCATCTTTGTTCTTGTTTTGTAGGTCATGGAAATTCTTCGCAGGAAAACTATCCAATTCAACCTTGTGAGAATCCCTCCTCAACTCAAAGAGCTCACATCCAGAATTCCGGAAAGCTCTCCCTTCAGTGAAAGACATGGTAGACTGCTCATCCTAGTCAACACCAGCATTGAAGAAGACATGGTAAAGGTTTTGTTCCAGTTCTTTGACCCCCTTCACCACTGTTTCACTTTCCCCGACTACCAATTGTTGCCTACTTTGGAGGAATTTTCTCAACTCCTGAGAATTCCTATTCTTAATCAACTACCCTACAACGGTACGGAAAAAGAACCAAAGCCTGAAGATGTTGCTCAAGCACTACACTTGCAACCATCTGACATCAAGGGGAACTGGGAAACTAGAAGCGGTGTCAAAGGCTTCTTGGCAAAATTCTTGTTTGAGAAGGCACAAGAGTGTTGGATTTCATTGGACCTACAAGCCTTCGAAGAAATTGTGGCACTCCTCATTTATGGGTTGGTCCTGTTCCCAAATCCTGAACAGCTTGTAGATGTCAACGCCGTTAAAATCTTCTTATCCTGGAATCCAATACCAACATTGCTTGGGGACATTTTTCACTCATTTTACACACGAACAATGAGAAAGAGGGGTGTTCTCATGTGCTGTACTCCTCTCCTTGCAAGGTGGTTTATTTCGCACCTTCCATGATATGTTTTGAAGAATGACCAAGGCTTAAGGTGGTCACAACGATTGATGACCCTCACTCACTCTGATGTACATTGGTGTTCTCGGTCCAGAGAAAATGTCATCATCGTCGATCATTGTGGAGAGTTCCCTAATGTTCCATTGATTAGCATTAGAGGAGGCATTACCTACAACCCTTGCCTAGCTTTGAGACAGTTTGGATATGCACGGAGGGATGGCCCTCACGACATGTTGATTCCTGACCTAGTTTTTGACTTCGACAACGATGCGCAAGGACTTCGCCAAAGATTCATCAGAGCTTGGAGGATGCCTAACAAGGTAGACAGCAAGACACTGGGGCACAAGAACTCCATCCCTCTTGAGCCTTATCTCAAGTGGCTACGAACCCGAGCCCAGAGTCTAATGATGCCTTACCCTCATGTTCTCCCTGTGATTAAAGAGCCAGTCAAGGAAGGAGAGGTTCCCTACACCATCCTATATCCTGACATGCCTACATCGTGGGAGGAGATGCAGAAGAGTTGGATCCAACTCAAGGAAGAACGGAACACTTTAGAAGCCAGCTTCTACGCCAGTGAGAAGAAGGTTTTGGAGCTTACCCGCCGACTCCACGAGGAAGAGACCCTCAACACCTACATCACACCACAGAGGATGCGCAACGTCTTTTTACCTTGAGAAGTTTTTTTGTAATATTTGGCCCATGGGGCATTTATGTACTGACAAATTTCTTCTTATTAATATGACGTGCGTTCTTTTTGTTTGCAAAAATTTTGAATTTTCTAAATCCTTGAATGCATTGCATACATAAACATATCATTCATCATGCGCATAAGCAGGTCTCCACACCAGGTTTCCTTATCTTTCTGTTGTTTATTACAGTAAGATGGATCTCGAACAGACAGTCAAGGACTTGCAGTCTTAGAACTCACAGTTTCAACATCTCCTGATGACCTTGACAAAGGGTCAGGAGGATCTAAAAGCCCTGCTTGGGAACAAAGAGCAAGTGAAAAAGAAGAAGAAAAGAGTCGGGGTGGCTACCCTAGGAAGAAGGTTTGAGGGTGAAGCCAGAAGAGTCCTTGAATTTCCCCCTACATCTGAAGAGGGAACCAGTAAAGGGAAAGGGGCTGCGGTACCGTCTGAATCCGAAGTTGAAGAAGAGGAGGCTGAAGAAGACGAAGACTACTCTGAGCAACAATACCCACCCGCCGACGATAAGTACAAGGGTTTGGAAGACAGATTTGCAGCTTTGGAGCTGCAGAGATTTCCCGGCTTAGATTTCGAAGATTTGGGATTAGTTGCTGGAATTGTGATCCCCCCGAAGTTTAAAGTGCCAGTTTTTGCAAGATATGACGGGCTGTCCTGCCCGAAGATGCATCTCAGATCATATGTAAGGAAGATCCAACCTTACACTGCAGACAAGAACCTTTGGATCCATTTCTTTCAGGATAGCCTTTCAGGGGCTCAACTCGAATGGTTTTATCAGCTGGATGGAGCCAGTATCCGAAACTGGGAGGACTTGGCTACTGCATTTTATAAACAGTATCAGTACAATTCTGACCTCGCTCCCACGCGTACCCAACTCCAGGGTATGTCACTGGGGACGGGCGAAGGATTCAAGGAGTATGCGCAGAAGTGGAGAGACCTGGCTGGCAGGGTGAAGCCACCACTGACTGACCGTGAACTTGTTGACATGTTCCTAGGGACCCTGTCTGGTCCGTTCTTCAACCACCTGATTGGTAATTCTTCTGCTGGGTTCACAGACCTGATCTTAACCGGTGAGAGGATAGAAGCTGGTATCAAGTCGGGGAAGATACAGAAAGGTGCCTCCGCGAGTACTAAAAAGCCCTTCAAGAAGGAAGCCAGTGCTGTTTATGGTCCCAGAAGACAAATTAAACCGGAACGCCGCCAAGCTGTCAACGTGTTGGTAATTTCAAAGCCTGCTGCTTCTCCTCAGCAATACAACCAACCAAGGGGTGAGAGGCCCAAAAGACAGTACACTCGGCTCAGCATGAACCTGTCTCAGATTTTGCCGCAACTACTATCAACCAATCTGGTAACTGTCAAAGAAGCTCCGAAGGTAGTGAACACAGCTTCTCCAAAGTACAACCCCAACGCCCGTTGCGCTTATCACTCTGATAGCCCGGGGCATACTACGGACGATTGCTGGGCTCTGAGGAATAAGGTTCAGGACCTTATTGACACTAAAGAAATATAGTTTGAGGCGCCTGAAAGACCCAATGTTGTGACTGCTCCCATGCCCCAGCATGGAGTGAATGTTGTGGAAGAAGACCGGTATGTGGCCTCCGTGGACGATGTTGTTACTCCGTTGTTGACTGTCAAGAGGAACCTGTTGCTAGCCGGTTTATTTCCGGGATGTGGTAAAGGTTGCCTTCTATGTGCTGTTTCACCTGCTGGTTGTCCTTTGCTGAAGTCAGGTATCCAAAGCCTGATAGATAGCAAAGAAATCTTGTTCGAGAAGATTTCCGTTCCTGCTGTCCTTGCTGAAGAAGTTTCTATTGTCACTATTTTCAACAACCCTCCTAAGGCTCCTTCAAAGAAGCCTGTCAAAATCATGTCCACTCAGAAGATTGCTCCTATCATCATCACTGTTCCGGGGCCTCTCCCTTATACATCCGACAAAGCTGTCCCGTGGCACTATGGGGCAGATGTTTATGTTCTTGGAGTAAAGCAAGAGTTTGATACCAGTACCGGCGTCACCAACATCACCGGGCCTGCCAAAATTACTCGCAGTGGTAGGATGTTCTCACCAGATATTGCGCCACCAGCTGTTCAGAAACCTCTTGTCATCACACCTGCAAGTGTGCCTGCTCCCCTTCCTGATCAAGTTCCTGTTCCTACCCCTGTTGCCGAGTCATCTGAAGCTCGGGGCAAAGGGATTGCTACTGATTTGCCTGCCCTGACGGAGGCACCAAAGACAACCAATGTTGAAGCTTCCCAGCAAGAGATGGAAGGGATTCTGAAGATTATCAAGAAGAGTGATTTCAACGTAGTTGAGCAGCTGGGGCACACCCCATCAAAAATTTCTACGCTATCACTGTTGTTGTGTTCAGAGGCCCATGCCAAGGCTCTGATCTCCTTCCTGAAGACGGCCCATGTGCCACAAGAAACGTCTGCTGATCAATTTACTGACTGTGTGGCCAACTTGACTGCTGATAATGGTTTGGGCTTCTCTGACGCCGATCTGACTGCCAAAGGAAAGAACCATAACGACGCCCTGCATGTCTCCATTGAATGCAGGGGCACTACTCTTGCCCATGTGTTGGTGGACACCGGTTCTTCATTGAACGTATTGCCCAAGAAGGCCCTAGACAGGTTGGATTGTGAGGGTTTAGAGCTCAAGCCGAGTAACATTGTTGTCCGGGCCTTTGACGGTTCGAAAAGGATGGTACATGGGGAAGTTGACATTCCAATCAGGGTTGGTTCTCAAGTTTTTGATTCTACTTTCTATGTGATGGATATCCGACCATCCTATTCTTGTTTGCTGGGTCGTCCATGGATCCACAAGGCTGGAGCTGTGACCTCCACACTACATCAGAAGCTGAAGTACCCGGTCAGGGGGAAAATTGTGACAGTTCAAGGGGAAGAAGAGTATATGGTCAGCCACCTAAACTCGTTCCGGTACATAGAAATGGATGGGGAATTCATTGAGACTCCATTCCAGCACTTTGAAGAGGTGCCTCAGACACTGGCGTCAGCTGAAACTGTGATTGAAGACCCTCCTTTGAAGTTGGCCTCCTTAAAGGATGCCCGGGCTGTGATTGAGAAGGGTGAGTGCGCAAGCTGGGGCCGACTTCCTGACTTCACTCCAAAGACTGACAAGTTTGGTTTGGGTTTCACTGAAGAAGCTCAGAGGGCTGTTCGTAAGGCAAGGATTGGAAGACCTCCTGTGTTCATCACCAACCCGGGAGTGAATGCTATTGAAGACGATGTGGAGGAGTCTGAATTCGACAGCTGGATCTACCCAACAACCGACGGTGGACCAAGCAACTGGACTGCCAAAGACTTCACACCTATTACTTTTGTCACTCAGTAATGAACTCTTTTGTTTTGAATTTGTAACAGACAATATTTTGAAACTTTTATGGCTCGGTGTCTTACCCGGGGCACCGTGGCTTCATTTGTGAGGGCTTTTGTGTGTCATTTTCATATATCATCAATAAAAACATTGGACGTTTGTTGCATTTCAAAATCTTGCGTTCCTTTTCTTTCTTTATTATATATTGCAAAACAGCTATATTTACACACACTCACTTATACAGGTTCCAATCCACTCTGGATCTCACTGGTAACGTCTCTGCTACTGCCAGTTATGACTTCGAAAATTCGATCAACTTAGCCAAAGACGAAGGTGAAGATGATTGCGAAGTGCCTGGTGAACTCACAAGACTGCTACTCCAGGAAGAGAGGGCCATTCAGCCACATGAAGAGCCAGTGGAAACGGTAAATCTGGGTACTGAGACAGACAGAAAGGAAGTCAAGATTGGTGCCAATCTAGAGCTCAGTGTGAAACAACGGTTGATTCAGATGCTGCATGACTATGTGGAAATCTTTGCCTGGTCTTACGAAGACATGCCTGGGTTGGATACCGACATTGTGGTTCATCACCTGCCTACCAAGGAAGATTGCCCTCCGGTAAAACAGAAGGTCCGCCGTATGCGTCCAGAGATGTCCGAGAAAATCAAAGCTGAGGTTATGAAACAATTTGACGCCGGATTTCTAGCAGTGACCTCTTACCCTCAGTGGGTTGCTAACGTGGTTCCAGTGCCGAAGAAGGATGGTAAGGTCCGAATGTGTGTTGATTACAGGGACTTGAATAGGGCCAGCCCTAAGGATGATTTCCCTCTGCCTCATATCGACGTTCTGGTTGACAACACTGCTCAGCATAAAGTTTTCTCCTTCATGGACGGCTTCTCCGGTTATAATCAGATCAAGATGGCTCCTGAAGATATGGAAAATACCACTTTTGTTACTCAATGGGGCACCTTTTGCTACAAGGTCATGCCTTTTGGGTTGAAAAATGCCGGGGAAACTTACCAACGTGCCATGGTTGCTTTATTTCATGATATGATCCACCATGAGATCGAAGTATACGTCGACGATATGATTGCAAGGTCCCAAACTAAGGAGGAACACCTTGACCATTTACGGAAGCTGTTTGACCGTCTAAAGTTGTACAAGCTGAGGTTGAACCCAAACAAGTGCACCTTCAGGGTAAGATCTGGAAAACTACTAGGTTTCGTTGTGAGCGACAAAGGTGTTCAAGTGGACCCTGCCAAGGTGAAGGCCATACAAGAGATGCCAACTCCTAAGACAGAGAAAGAAGTCAGAGGCTTTCTAGGACGATTGAACTACATTGCCCGATTCATCTCGCATTTAACCGCTACCTGTGAACCAATCTTCAAGATGCTGAAGAAAGATCAAGTAGTACGTTGGAACGATGAATGTCAGGCCGCTTTCGAAAGAATCAAAGAGTATCTCCAAGAACCACCCATTCTTATGCCACCGGTTAAAGGGAGACCTCTAATCTTATACTTGATTGTACTTGACAACTCAATGGGGGTGTGTGTTGGGGCAGCATGACGAGTCTGGCCGAAAAGAACACGCCATTTATTACCTTAGCAAAAAGTTTACCGACTGTGAGACCCGGTACTCACTGCTCGAGAAAACTTGTTGCGCTTTGGTATGGGCTGCTCTCCAGCTGAGACAGTATATGTTGACTCACACTACTCTGTTGATTTCAAAAATGGATCCAATCAAGTACATATTCGAAAAGCCTTCCTTGTCCGGAAGAATAGCAAGATGGCAGATGATCTTGATGGAATATGACATCCAGTACACAACTCAAAAAGCAATCAAGGGAAGTGTATTGGCAGACCATTTGGCACACCAGGCAGTGGACGACTACCATTCGATGAACTTTGAATTTCCAGACGAGGATATCATGGTAGTGATTGATTGTGAAGTACCTGGACCGGATGAAGGACCTGAGGAGGGATCCCGATGGTCTATGCACTTTGACGGAGCCTCGAACGCTTTGGGTAATGGTATCGGCGCTGTGACCATATCCCCTAAAGGCACTCATACTCCACTCACCGCCCGGCTATGTTTCAACTGCACCAGCAACATGGCAGAATATGAAGCATGTATCATGGGTCTTCAAGCTGCAATTGACTTAAGGATCAAGTTTCTGAGTGTCTTCGGAGATTCCGCTCTCGTGATCAATCAGATCAAAGGCGAGTGGGATACGAAACACCCAAATCTTATTCCTTACAAAGAGTATGTACTGACATTGATCCCCCACTTCGAGGAGATAACTTTTGAACACTTCCCGAGAGAAGAGAATCAGTTGGCGGACGCACTGGCTACGATGTCTTCTATGTTTAAAGTCAAATGGGACAACGAGGCGCCCCAGATCATTATCTGGAAATTGGATGAACCTGCACATTGCTGCGACCTCGAGACTGAGGAGGTAACTGAAAAACCCTGGTATCATGAAGTGAAGAGGTACCTTGAAGCTCAAGAATACCCCGAGGGCGCATCTGTTAATGACAAGAAGTTCCTGAGAAGGTTCGCGGAAAAGTTCTTCCTCAGCAACGGCATTCTCTACAAGCGAAACCATGATTCGACCTTACTGCGTTGTGTGGATAAGACTGAAGCAGAAAGGATCATGGCATAGCTACATGAAGCTACCTTCGGAACACATTCCAGTGGACATACCATGGCAAAGAAAATCCTTCGGGCAGGATATTTCTGGTCCACAATGGAAGCCGACTGTTATCAGCATTCTCGAACTTGTCATAAATGCCAGATCTATGCTGATAAGGTGCACATTCCTCCGGTTCCTCTGAACGTCTTGACAGCACCTTGGCCTTTTGCAATGTGGGGCATTGATATGATCGGTGAAATCAGACCTACGGCATCTAACAGGCATCGCTTCATCCTAGTAGCGATTGATTACTTCACAAAGTGGGTTGAAGCAGCTTCCTATGCTACCGTAACCAAGAACGTCGTGGCACGGTTCATTCGGCACAACCTGATCTGTCGATACGGCATCCCGGAAAGGATCATTACAGACAATGGTACCAATCTTAACAACAAGATGATCACTGAGCTCTGCGAGCAATTCAAGATACAACACCACAACTCTTCTCCCTACCGGCCGAAGATGAATGGGGCTGTAGAAGTAGCGAATAAGAACATCAAGAAGATTGTCCAGAAGATGACAGTGACCTACAAAGATTGGCACGAAATGTTACCGTTTTCCCTTCATGGGTACCGTACCTCATCACGGACGTCAATAGGGGCAACTCCCTTTTCCCTGGTCTATGGCATGGAGGAAGTCTTGCCTATTGAAGTCCAGATACCCTCTCTCCGAATAATGAAGGATGCAGGTTTGAGCGAAGATGACTGGATCCAGACTCGGCTTGATCAATTAAACCTAATTGACGAAAAGAGACTCACTGCTATTTGTCATGGTCAGACGTATCAAAAACGGATGATCAGGGCATTTAACAAGAAGGTCAGACGACAAGAGTATCAAATCGGAGATCTGGTAATCAAGCGCATCATTCTTCCTCAAAGTGATCCCAGGGGCAAATGGACCCTACATACGAAGGGCCATTTGTGGTTAAACATATCTTCTCAGGAGGAGCTATGATTCTAACCACCATGGACGGTGACGACCTTCCTCACCCCGCCAATGCAGACATAGTAAAAAGATACTACGCATGAATTAAAGACCCGCTAGGTTGACACACCTAGGCAAAAATAAGGGTTTCCCGGCGAACCAAAAGGGTTCGGGCAAAAATAAGGGATGAAATGAAAAAAAAAATCTGTACACCCGGCAAGTCGAAAACCTGAAAAGGCGGCTTGGGCAAAAATGGGCATCCCGGTGGACTGAAAACCCGAAAGGGCGGTCCAGGAAAAAGTTAGGGATAAAATGTAATACTATGTCTCATTGGATCACCTTGCATCCAGAATTCGGCATCAACTATCAGGCTCAGACGACGCCAATCAATTAGCTTCATCCTCAACTAAGCAGCAAAATGATGAGACGCTTGAAGACATAAAGGCGATAGTAGAGTTGGAACCCAGTGGGATTATTTTTCACATAGTTGTTTTGTTTCCTTTTCACAAAATTGTATAAACTCTATTTTGCTCGGCGGCGTTCTCTTACTAGGACGTCAGCCTCTTGTACAAAAACGCCTATTTACAGGCAAATTTCAAAATCAATACAAGTTCAATTTTTCAGACAAATTACCCATCGTTTTTCCTTTTTTCTGTTTTGTTTTGCAAAGAACGTCCAATGTTCATTTTTGATATATGCATTTGACATTAATTGCTAATCATAAATATTTGCATGCGAAACAAAGGACTAATTACAGGTGACATTAGAAACAAGGGCAATTTAAAGATTTGTCTAAGCGACCTAGTTGCTCTGTCCACCGAGGTACCAAGGTAGGATCGACTGAAGAATGTAACCAAGTTACCTCAACTCCCCACAGAGTAAGACCAGATTCAGCAATACTCTTTCCAGGAAGAGTTGGTTCCCCATCAGCCCTAAAAAGACAGAATGTTCCCCTAGCAAGTCAGCGGTACTCTCCCCAAGCAGAGTTAGTCTACTGTCAGCCTTAAGGAAGTTGGGTTATCCCCAGAAGATCTCAACATTCCCCAGCGAAGTATAAACTTTCCTCAGCAAGCATCCCCGGCAGTCTTAATATAAGATTTGTTCCCCGGAGGAATACAGACACCCCAGTGGAATCATTCCCCAGTACAATCCAAAGTTTCCCCAGGAAAATTGAATCATCCTCCCCAGTGGATTCTGAAGCTTATCCCCAGTAGATTCTGGAAGCTTATCACCTGTAGAGTACATACGTCTCTCCCCGACTTTATTCAAAGGTTATTTCCCCACCAGGGTATAACTGGGTTATCCTCAGCTAATTACCACGGAAAGATCGTCATCGGCGAAGTGCTTCCTATTCCCCAGCGGAGCTCTCATCAAAACCTCAGCGAAGTATCTCTTCCCGCAGAGTAATTCCCCGCAGAGTAGTCTCTCCAACAAGTTTATTCCCCAATGGAGTCATCTTCTCCTACCGGTTTATTCTTGCAACCGTCATCCCCAGCGGAAACGAAGAACTCCACTCGTCAACATCAGCCCAGGATTCCACAAACTCCCGGCAGTCGTCAAGGATTTATTTTCCTAGACAAAAATACATTCATCACATTATCATACACCATGACGCATGCATATACGCATCATATCACACGATCTCATTTATTCTTGAAAAAAACATCATGACATCATGCATTTCATACATCATGACCTTGCATACAACTGATGTTTTGCCTTTTCAGGAAAAGGTCAATCCAAAGATGATTACTATCAACTATCGCAATTCCAGATTCGATACCTGTATCTAGCCAGGGCATATCTGTGAGTGATTGATTGTAGATTCGATACCTGTATCCAGCCAGGGCATATCTGCATGAAGAGTTTAGAGATCCGATTCCTGTATCCAGCCAGGGCACATCTGTAGACGATCATTTCCAGATCTGATTCCTGTATCCAGCCAGGGCACATCTGTAGACGACAATTTCCAGATTCGATACCTGTATCCAGCCAGGGCATATCTGTAGACGACAATTTCCAGATTCGATTCCTGTATCCAGCCAGGGCATATCTGTAGACGACCAATTCCAGATCTGATACCTGTATCCAGCCAGGGCACATCTGTAGACGATAATTTCCAGATTCGACACCTGTATCTAGCCAGGGCATATCTGTGAGTGATTAATTGTAGATTCGATACCTGTATCCAGCCAGGGCACATCTGCATGAAGAGTTTAGAGATTCGATACCTGTATCCAGCCAGGGCACGTCTGTAAGCAACCTTTTAAAGTTCCGGATTCGATTCCTGTATCTAGCCAGGGCATATCTGTGAGCGTTTGATTGTAGATTCGATACCTGTACCTAGCCAGGGCATATCTGCATGAAGAGTTTGAAGATCAACACCTGTAACAGGCCAGGAAACCATCTTCCTTTCTCAAAACACGCAAGTTCTCGCTAAGGAATCTCTTACGCGATCAACACTTCCAAATGGCATCTATAAGCCCATTCCCGACAAGGTTCTGTCACGTCTCCATATGGCATCTATAAGCCCATTCCCGACATCACGTTGCTGATACTCCACTATGCGAGTGCAAATTTCCGGGCACTCTAGTGTCCAATCTCCTTTTACCTTCGAGCCGCGAAAGGCAAACTTGCCAATATAACTCTTCAGGTTCAAGAAGATTGAACAGGGGCAACTGTTGTACCCCAAAATTTGCCCTCCCATTTCCTCAATATTTTCTCACCACAAGACCCTTGGAGCTCAAGATCAAGCTAGGGTTTGCTCTGCTCAAGACTCCTCCTTGCACTGTTGACCAAAATTAGGGTTTGAGTTTGCACAAAGATGTTTTGACCTAAAAGGCCCAAAGTGACTTTCATGTTTCATGTTGGACTCACAAGTTTATCCATACCAAGTTTCAAGCCTGGATTCCAATCTTTGCCCAGCCAATTGGACAGTTGACCTAGAAATCAACTGTATTGGGGAAAAAGTCAATTGTGGTCAATTGACAGTCAAACCTCATGATTTTTGACCTACATCAACATTATGAACTCATATGAACCATTTGGTAAAGTTTGGATCACAATTCCACAAGAAATTTGATCAGATCACCAAAAGGGCAAAATGGTCATTTTTAGGGTTTTGACTGCACAAAGGCAATTTTTGACTGTTTGACCTAGCCAATGGCAAACCAAGCTCACCTATGGACTCAAGGACTCAATGACATGGTCTTGACATGTTCAACAAATTCAAAAGATCCCAAATGCACAAGATTGACAAATGAATTTTCCAGTCAACTAATCAAAATTTGACTATGTACTGAAAAGTCAAACTTTGACTTTTTGGTCAAAATCAAGTGTCAAGATTCATTTTTCATCAAGACATGTCAAATTATGAAACTTGTTCATTAAGAAATCAAAAATTGCAAATTAGGGTTTAGAATGAGAAAATTTCATAACTTAGAATTTTTCTAAGTTATGAAACTTCCTTATTTTTTCCTAACTTTGTCCCATTTTTTCATCAAGATACATTTGGATTCAAACAAAACTCAAAACATGAAAGTTATAGTACATTGCAAAATCTACAACTTTGATGCACAAAGTTTCCTCAAAAGAAGCTTGTAGCTCAAGTTATGATTTTTGGAACGAGGGTGCAAAACATTCTTAACTTAGAAAATTTTTGACCTATTCTAGGCAGGATTTTTGCCCAACTTCATGGCCACTTTTCACATGCTTCCACTTGGAATTTCAACTTTCATTACAAAGATGGATTGTAGTACACATTCCAAGCTTTCCAAATTGTCCAATAACTTCTCAAACACCTTTGTGGTTAGGGAGAATCGAATTTGTCAATATGGGCAAAAGTCACTTGTTCATGAGCCATTTACATGTTCATACACTTTGCATTTTTGAAATCAGCTTGTACAAGCTAGATTACAGGCCTCTAATCCCTTTCTTACTCAATAATTCAATGCTAAACCATTGTGCCAAGATGTTATTTTATGCATTTGGTCATTACATGAAGGATTAGTCTTAAAATGGAAAAAGCATTTAATTTATTCTTGTAAAGTTACACTTTATGTCAAGTTTACAATCTAAGAGGTACAAAGCAAATCTCTGAGGCACAAAGGTATGGACATATCCCACTGATCAAGACTAACATTTGCAGCATGCTTGAGGGGCCTGTGGTAGCCTACAACCTAACTTGGCATTTTTGACTTAAGATAGAAGAAAACTTGCATATTGAACAACAACTCACATTCCTGTCAAGAGAAGCCAAAACAAACTTCTTGAACACATTCCAAACATCAAACCAGACCTGAAACACGAGCCAACCACCTTCAATACCTCCTCATTCACAGAAACACCTTCTTGCTGCAAAAACAAAGTCCTTTCTGCAACTGGACTTCCACAAACACTTCCACTCGTGCGTTTTGGCCAAAGCTAGTTCAAACATGTTCCATATCACCCACTGAAGCTATCCCAAGCATTGAACACAAACTGTAACATCCCTAACATCATTTTCCATTTTCAGTTTTAAACTTTGCAGGTGAACTTCCATAGCTCGATTCAGCTAGTTTCAAATCAAGCTAGAGGTTGGAGAAGCATCCCTGAACTTCAAGCAAGCTGTACAAGTCCTCACATTGCATTGAAAGTGCCTCCATTACTGCACACGACTCAAGCTGAACAGGTAAAACTTTGAACTTCTATCTCTCTATCCAGGCATAGTTAGGCTTAAGTTTGTGAAGAAAGCATGTTCTAATCATAGCCCTGAAGCCATCCATATAGTTACTTTTCATTTATATTGTGTGTGTTAATAGAATTTGGAACCTGAACATCTGAAAAAAGCTAGGTCAGGAATTGGGGGAGAAGAAATTCTCTCTCATTTCTGAGAGTTAGATTAACTTCTTTATATGTTTAGAATCGTGGCTTCAAGCTCTACAGGTTTCATGTTTTAAGTTTTTGTTAAAAGTCAAAGGATCAAGAGATAGCAGGGACAAGGCAAAACGCGCGTTTTGTTCTGTTTGAATGGCTGGAGGTTGAAGACAACTCCTTGGGTTGGGCCTGACTTTGTTTTTCTGTTTACACCCCTTTATTTCACATACACCCCCTGGCCCATTGCATGATATATTTGTCATTTTTGACTTTTTCTTTTTGATTATGATTTGTTATTTTTTGTTAAAATATAAAAAAAAACATAAAAAATATTTTTTTCACCTTTTTTTGTATTTATTAGGCATTTATTTGTTTTAGTTGATATATATATGTAAATAAATATAAATACACTTTATTTAAAATACTAAAAATAATACAAATACATTTTTATTTTCTGATTTTTATTTTATTTTAGGCTTAAATGCAGTTTTGACCCCCCTAGTTTAAGGTTTTTGGAGTTTCGATCCCCCTAGTTTAAAAGCCAGGTTTCTAGTCCCCAAAGTTTTCAAATTTGGGATTTTTGAAGCCCCCATCCATCTGGCTGCCCAAAAAGTGACATGGCACAGGGAGAGTAATGCCACGTATTATTTTCTTATTTCTTATTTAGAATAATATTTTTTAAACATTTAAATAAGTGATATTAATTTCCAAATGAATTTTTAATTTCATAATTCATATTTTCTGAAAATCCCAAATTGCTTAACCTAATTTCCTCTTCCATCCTTGCTTCTGGTCATCTACAACCTTCCTTCTTGGTACGACCTCCATCTACCTTCTATTCCATCTACCTTCTCTTCCTTCCTGCAAGCATCCAACATGTCTCAAAAATCCGTGTCGAATCCGAGCTACAGGAATCGTTCTGTTATACATGAATGCCACTGTGGTATCGATGCTCCGTTGATGACGGCTTGGACCGATTCAAACCCAGGACGACGCTTTTTCGGATGTGGGATGTACAAGGTATGATATTCTTCAATTACAAAATTTGCTCCTCAGAATTGAGTATAGACTGAATATTTTGTGACCTCCATTGTTGCAGGTTCAAGGTTTCAAGAAGTGCAGTAATTTTGTTTGGTTGGATGAGGAAATGAATCCTAGGGCAAAGGAAGTGATTGGGAACTTACTCCACAACTTGAATGAAGAAAAGCAGAGGGTTAAAGAGTCAATGGTAAAAGAAGAAGAAACAAGGATGAAGATCAAATTTTTAAAGAAACAGTTGAAGTTTAATTGGTTCATAACCATCTTTGTGTTGGTTGCATTTGTTGCAACAATAATAATGAAATGATGTAGGTTTATTAGTATTGGAGGTTCATTGTTGTCTGTAGGAGGTTCTTTGTGTTGGTTGAAATGATCTAGGTTTATTAGTATTGGAGGTTTATTTGTATTGTTGTGTGTAGGTTTATTAATGTTGGAGTATCTATGTTGTTTAGTTCGTAATGATGTTTGAGGTGTATAACTACTCATGGTTTATAATGAAATGATGATGTTTGAGGTTTATAAATTGCAATTGCACTTGAATTTGTTTCATTATGTAGACCATTAAGTATAACTTCTCAGTGTAATAATGAAACATTATGTAGGCCATTACAAATGCAGAAAAAATGGTCTACCTAAATACAGAAAAAATGCAGAATTTTTCAAAATGCAGATGCAGAATTATTATACCTAAATTATACCTAAATGCAGATGCAGAATTATAACTAATTAAACACAGAATTTTGTTGCAGAATTATACCAAATGCAGAATTATACCAAATGCAGAATTTTGTTGCAACACAGAATTATACCAAATGCAGAATTATTAAACACAGAATTTTGTTGCAACACAGAATTTTGTTGCAACACTGAATTTTTTCCAAACGCAGATGCAGATACCAAATGCAGAATTATTAAACACAGAATTTTGTTGCAATACAGAATTTTTTGCAACACAGGATTTTTTGAGCAGTTTGTGGCAACACAGAATTTTTTGAGCAGTTTGTGGCAACACAGAATTTTTTAAACACAGAATTTTGCAGAATTATTCAACACAGTTTGTTGCATACTTGAGCAGCCAAGACAGTTTGTAGCAGAGTGTGTACCAAATTCATGATTGTACCAAAACATATCCATTACAAGATACATATCCATTACAACATATCCATTACAAAATATTCATTACAAAATATAACCATACTAAAGATATCCATTATAACCATACTAAAGATTTCCACTAATACATCAAGTTTCATTCCAAAAAAAAGCAACATCATTCCTAATTACTTCTACTCTTGACTAGGCTGAGGTGCTTGAGATCCCTGACCAATCTCAATCTGTTTTTCTGCATCTTTAGTCTTCTTAGTCTTGTTAGTCTTCTTTGCCTTCTTGGTTGTCTTTGTTTGCTTGGTCTTCTTATTGCCTCCTTTTGGTATCTGCCTATCAGCTGCCCTCTTGCCCTTACAAGTCCTACTGTTGTGTCCAGTTTGTCCACATTTATTGCAAGTGACAGTTGAAAAGCTTCTTGAAAGCACATGGGGGTTCTTTGGCTCATCACCTGTTTTAATTCTCATCTTTTTTGGACGTCCAATTGCTCTTCTCATGACAGGAGGACACATAGGCACATGATCAACATCAGTCCATAATTGTGGTCCATTGGTTGGCATGACAATATTAGCATAGCATTTCTCAAATGTAACTTTGCTGCAAAACAGAAATAATGTTACACATGCAAGAGTTAATAGAACATATCATAAACAGGACATAGAAATATGTTACATAACATGTGACTCTTAAACCTATAATATGGAGAGACATATGCTTCTGGTTTTTTTCTTATGTTCCAAATGCAGGAGATAACATGACAACATGGGATTCCAGACAACTCCCATTTTCTGCAGCTGCATGATTCATTCTTCAGATTTACACAATATGTCTCAGTTCCATTGGTAACTCCAAAGATTGAGAGATCATCATCACCATGCCAAGTTGGGGTCCAGTCTTGTGCTTCCCTTTTGTGCTTCTCAATTAGCAATTGGATTCTAGGACAGATTACTCCTTCATATCCCTGCAATAATCCCTTTTGTTTAGTTATCCTTTTAGTGATATAATGTTTGATTCCTTCCAATAAGGTTATGATTGGCTTGTCTCGATGCTCCAAAATTGCCCTGTTAAAGGCCTCACACATGTTATTCACTTGAATATCACATTTGGCATATGTCTTGAAATGTGATCTTGTCCAGAACATTGCTGGAATGTCATTCAAGTCCTTCCATGCTCCACCATCTAAAAGCTTCAATTTCTGCATTGCTCTTTCCCATATTGGAATTGAAGTTGCTCTGGCTGCTTCCCACATGGCTTGTTTTAGTACCACACCTCCATGTTTTTTCTTCCAATTACCATAAAGGTGTTTCACACACAGTCTCTGTTCCACATTGGAACTTAAGCCTTGGATAGCAGGAACCAAACCCTAACATAAAGCACACATAATTAAATGTTACATTCTATTAGTCATAAATAAAAGCACAGATAAGAATTAAATGTTACCTTCTGTTGGTCAGAAATAAAGCCATAACATCTATCATTGACTGCTCTTAAATCTTCTAGTAGTATATGCAAGAACCATTCCCACGAATCTTTGGTCTCAGCCTCAACCACTGCATAAGCAATTGGATATATTTGATTGTTTGCATCTCTGCCTATAGCAGACATCAATTGGCCACCATAATCCCCCTTCAAAAAACATGCATCCAAACCAATTATTGGTCTACAATACTTGGCAAATCCTGACTTACAAGCATCTAAACAAATATATATTCTTTCAAATGCAGGACTGCCATGGTTTTCTGAGCATTTTATAATAACTGTACTCTTTGGATTGGACTTCAATAACTCCTCTCCATAACTTCTCAAGTGCCTGAACTGGTCATAACCAGCACCTTGGATAAGGTCCAATGCCCTCCTTTTAGCTCTATATGCTTGATCTCTTGATATCTTTATTCCCCATCTCTGTAGTGCTTCAGCGACTAAACCAGCTGGTTTCAGGTATGGGTTGTGCCTTAGAAGTTGTGTAAACCTTATAGCAAGCCATTGGGTCTTAGCATTCCTGTTGTCTGCAGTTCTGCAACAAGTATGGTCACTCTCATAACTTACAATTTGCCAATACTGTTGCTCATTCCTCAAACTGAACCTGAGGTGAAACTTGCAGCCATCCATACACTTAACTATAATCCTCTTTGCATCATTCTTCCTGATATAGACATTTTTTTGGTTTTCCATTCCATAATCTTTAATTGCATCTCTTATTGTTTCCTTGTTTGAAAACATTAATCCTATCTTGAACTGTAATCCCTGCCCACTTTTATATGTTGGGAACCTTTCTTGATCTTCTTCATCATCAGTACCAGGGGGTGTGTATAAATGTTCCTCATCCTCTTCATCTTCAGATTGTGATTGCAGGTTCACTACACTAGGTTCCTCACCTAAGGTCTCAGGAGGCAGCACTGACGTCCAGTCCATCTCATCACACTCTCCACTATCCTCACAATTGTTACTATCTTCACTGAAATCATTATTGGGTTGGCTCTCAGCATTTATTTGAGGTCCTTGTTCAGCAATATTTGGCTCAAAAATTTTAGGTTCAGGTACAACATCTTCAGTTTCAGCAATATTGGGTTCAGTAGGTTCAGCAATATTGGGTTCAGCAGGTTCAGCAATATTGGGTTCAGCAGGTTCAGCAATATTGGGTTCAGTAGGTTCAGTAGGTTCAGCAATATTGGGTTCAGTAGGTTCAGGTACAATTTCAGGTTCTTGTTCAACAGGTTCAGCAACAGCAAAATTGGGTTCAGTAGGTTCAGGTTCATGTTCATGTTCAGCAGTTTCAACAACATCAATATTTGGTTCTGGTTCAGGTTCATGTCCAGCAGTTTCAGGTTCAACTTCACAATGTTCAGCTACAGCAATATTTGGTTCTGCTACACCAATCAATTCTACATCATCATCTTCAATTACTTTATCCAACTCACTAGGATCCACAATTTCAGGTGGATCAGACACCTTATGCTCCACATAAACATCAATTACTTCATGACCTACAACATCTTGTCCAAATTGCAGTACATCCCTATCATTGTTTAATGGCCTTAGACCACGGGTAAAGCTAAATTTAGGGTTCCTATACCACAAAGATCCAATGTCTATATAACCCTGACCTTTAACCAGTGCCTCCAAATCCATGTATGACATAAAGTCAACATCAAACTTCCAATTCATCTCAGTAACCTCGCCCCCAACATACAAATGTACAGGTTCATTTACAAATCTACCCCTATGGTGTAATCTTAACCTCACTAATGTCTCTGGTGGTGGCCTGAAATTAACAATATTAAAATGCAATGTTAATAAACTAACCCACTAAAAGCCAAACATTGAATATTCGTTCATGGTGGACCACAAAAGAGAAAATACTAAACCCACTAATATGAGACAATGGTGGACCACACAGAACTATATAAAAACATGTTCAAGAAGACAACAAAACTTACCTCATAGAATATCTTTCTCCATCTTTCCTCATCGCTCTAAATATCAGAATGATTATACGAAGCTTTAAGAGAGAGTGTGAAGGTAGTATGTAGTAGGAGTGTGATGGTTGAAGCTGGTACCACAGAAGGAAGACGAAGATGGAGTGTTGGAGGTCGTACCAAGAAGGAGGGTTGAAGATGATCAGAAGAAATCTCGTACGGGCGGATGGAAGAGGAAATTAGGTTAAGCAATTTGGGATTTTCAGAAAATATGAATTATGAAATTAAAAATTCATTTGGAAATTAATATCACTTATTTAAATGTTTAAAAAATATTATTCTAAATAAGAAATAAGAAAATAATACGTGGCATTACTCTCCCTGTGCCATGTCACTTTTTGGGCAGCCAGATGGAGGGGGGCTTCAAAAATCCCAAATTTGAAAACTTTGGGGACTAGAAACCTGGCTTTTAAACTAGGGGGATCTAAACTCCAAAAACATTAAACTAGGGGGGTCAAAACTGCATTTAAGCCTTTATTTTATCTTTTGAAAACATTTTCTAAAAATATACTTTTTTTGTAAATAATAAATATTTTTGTTTTTTGTACATATTTAATATATTTAATAAATAGTATAAATACTTATATATTTATTAGAATATTTAGGAAAAAATACAAAAAATAATACATTTTTATTTTTATTAATATTTGACCTCAAAAATCACTTTTTTACAATATACTTCCTTTTTATTTATTTTTTGTATATAATTAATAAACATTGTATATATTATATAATAAATACCTTTTATTTGCAAAATTAGGGTTTTGCCCTAAACATGAAAAATACCCAAAAATTACCCTTTTTATTTTTGTTTATTTGACACATGAAAAATACTTTCCCATACATATAAAAACCATTTTTGTGCATAAATACATTTTTGCATATTTATTTACTTAATTATTGTACAATCAATCTTTGTATATTCAATTTAGATGTAATAGCTTAGATTTTAATTTCTTGCTAAATATCCCCATTTGAACATTTGTACCCCCCATCCCATAATTATGTTGTAATAATTTAGGACTTTAAATTCCGCACTTTAAAGCTTTCTAAATATACCATGATAGACTTAGGGTTTTGTATGCAAATCAAACAACAAATAGCTTGACTAAACAAAAGACAAAAAGCATGAAAATGTACAACACCAATCACACTTGCACCCCTAGGGTTACTCCACTTGTTGCCTTCAATAATGGGCCATGTTGCATGTTGGGTGTCTTTGGCAAAACAAAAACAATTCAAACGATCATAGTCCCTCGATGACGCTTTCGAAAGTTGCCTAAAAATGATCAAGTCCCTTAAAGGAAAAGTTGCCAAAGACACTTGGCACCATTGCAATCATGGTCTAAACGATGACCCGCGCCCGTCCCGTTAACATCCTAACACAAGATTGTCCACCAAATACAATGGTGGAACAAAATTGTTAAAAGGGTTAAAACATAGAAACAAACCTTTGAGTAAATTTAGGGGTAGACAACTCTTAGTTACTTGATCAAACTTGCAAAAACACTTGCCTACTTTTCAAAACACACATCACAACACACTTTCAAAACAACTTTCAAAAACATTGAAAACTTTTCAAAAGATAAGTACACCTTTGTATACATCCCAACATGGATCATTGCAAAGGTTGCCACCACATTGGCCTCTTTTCAAAACATTTTCAAACCCACACACGAAGCACCATTTCAAACAAGTGAAAACACAAGGCAAGTGATCTAAGCAAGTAACTAAGAGCCCATGGATAACCATGGATAGAAAGGGTGCTAATACCTTCCCTTTCTATAATCTACTCCCCGAACCCAAGAAAACATCTCAAAGGTTTTTGCTGTGCTTTTTAACCTTTCCTTAGGATAAAATAAAAATTCGGTGGCGACTCTTGCTCAACCGAAACATTTGCGAAAACAAACTCAAAACCCAAGTCAGTTCTCCCATCGTATCACACACGTCCACAAGGCCCAAAAGAAGACGAGAAAGAGTACCGGTGTGATACGGTGGGAGAATTGACTATGGTTTTGCGTTTGTTTTCGCAAATGTTTCGGTTGAGCAAGAGTCGCCACCGACTTTTTATTTTATCCTAAGGAAAGGTTTAAAAAGCACAGCAAAAACCTTTGAGATGTTTTCTTGGGTTCGGGGAGTAGATTATAGAAAGGGAAGGTATTAGCACCCTTTCTATCCATGGTTATCCATGGGCTCTTAGTTACTTGCTTAGATCAACTTGCTTTGATTTTCAATTGTTTGAAATGGTGCTTTGTGTGTGGGTTTGAAAATGTTTTTGAAAAGAAGCCAATGTGGTGGCAACCTTTGCAATGATCCATGTTGGGATGTATACAAAGGTGTATGTCTTTTGAAAAGGTTTTCATTTGTTTTTGAAAGTTATTTTTGAAAGTGTAGTGATGTGTGGTTTTAGAAAATAGGCAAGTGTTTTGTTTTGCAAGTTTGATTCAAGTAACTAAGAGTTTGTCTACTCCTAAATTTCTCAAAGATTTCTCCTATGTTTTTAACCCTTTTAACAATTTTGTTCCACCATTGCATTTGGTGGACAATCTTGTGTTAGGATGTGAAAGGGACGGGCGCGGGTCATCGTTTAGACCATAATTGCAATGGTGCCAAGTATCTTTGGGCAATTTTTCCTTGGAGGGACTTGATCATTTTTTAGGCAACTTTCGAAAGCGTCATCGAGGGACTATGATCATTTGATTGTTTGTTTTGCCCAAAGAGACCTAACATGCAATATGGCCCATTTATTGAAGGCAACAAGTGGAATACCCTAGGGGTGCAAGTGTGATTAGTGTTGTCCATTTTCATGCTTGATTATCTTGAAATTAGGTCAAACTATTTTTTGTTGTTTTTGATTCGCATACAAACCCTAATTCTAACATGGTATAATTAGAAAGCATTAAAGTGCGAAAAATAAAGTTCCTAAGTTATTACAACACAATATATGGGAAGGGGGTACAAATGTTCAAATGGGGGATATTTTGACAAGGAATTTAAACCTAGACTATTACATCAAATTGGAATTATACAATTTATTTAATGTACAATAATTAAATAAAATAAGAATAAATATGCAAGATGCAAAAATGTTTTTTTATATGTATGAAAAAAAGTATTTTTATATGTCAAATAAACAAAATAAAAAAGTATTAATTTTTGGAGTTTTTGTGTATTTAGGGCAAAACCCTAATTTACTAAATAAAAGTATTAATTATTTAATGTGTACAATATTTATTTATTATATACAAAAATAAAATAAAAATGAAGTATATTTGTCAAAAAGGTATTTTTAATATTAAATGTTAATAAAAATGAAAATGTATATATTTTATATTTTTTCCTAAATATGCTAATAAATATGTATGTATTTGTATTATTTATTAAATATATATTATATATACAAAATAATAATATTTAATATTTATGAAAAAAAGTATATTTTATATAAAATATTTTCAGAAGATAAAATAAAATAAAATGGAAAAGAAAATGTGTTTGCATTATTTTTAGTATTTTAAGTAAAAAGTGTATTTTGTTTATTTATGTACAAATACTTATTTTAAACAAATAAATGCCTAATAAATTCAAAAATGGTGTAAAAAATATTTTTTATATTTTTAATATTATAAGGAAAAATAAATAAGTCAGAACAAAAAAGAAAAAGTCAAAAAAACATAAAAATAAGCAAAATGGGCCTAGGGGGTTTAAAAGTAACAAAAGGGTGCAAAAAGAAAGTCAACTCAGGCCCAGCCCAAGAAGACTTCATCTTCAACCTCAGAAAATGTTTGAACAACCATCCACGCGCGTTTTCTATCTCCCAATTCCTGGACTTTCAAGCAAAACTCACAACATGAAAAATGTAGAGCATGAAAAGACGAATCCAGACATGTAAAGAACTTGACTTAACTCTCTAAGATGAGAGAGAATTTCTTCTCCCCCAATTCCTGACTTAGTTTTTGTTCCATGTTCAGACATTAAATTCTCACAGCACACATAATATAAATGAAAACTAATTACATGGGCATGTTCAGGGCTATGAATGTGACATATTTTCTTCACAAACCTAAAGCTAACAATGCCTGGATAGAGAGATACGAGTTCATGAACTTACCTGTTCAGTTGGAGTTGTATCTGGTGATGGAGGTACTTTCAGTGCAAGGTGATGATTGGTACAGCTTCCTTGATGTCCAGGGATGCTATTCCAAGTTTTACTTTGCTTTGAAACTAGCTGAATCGAGTTATAGAACTCCACCTGCAAATCAGAAAAATGAAAATGGTGATGTTGATTGGGAGTGTTACAGGTCGTGTTTGAGGTTTAGAATAGCTTCAAGGGATGTTGTGGGATGTGTTTGAAGGGTTTTTAGCAAGGATGCATGAATGGAATGAGTTATGTAACTCAATCTGCAGCAGGTCCCCTGTTTTGGCAGTTTGAGGGTGATTCTGTGAATGGGGAGGTTTTGGAGATGGTTGGCTCGTGTTCTAGCTCAGAATGGATGTTTAGAATATGTTTTACAAGTTTTCCTAAGCCTTGGTTTACAGGAATGATAGTTGTGTTCTGTTATGCTAGCTTTCTTCTTACTTAAGCAACAAAAGGCCAAGTTGAGTTTCTAGCTTGTACAGGCCCCCCTAATGTGCTGCATACCTTGGCCTTGATCAGTGTAATTAGCTTATAAACTTGTGCCAAAGAGATTTGCATTGTCCTTGCTTGGATTGTTAATTGACATAAAGTTCACTTTTGCAAAAATGGTTATAATGCTTTATCTATTTTGGGACTAAACCATTATGCAATGCTTGAACACATAAAATATGGTCTTGGCACAATGAGTTTGAATTAAATTATGGAGTGTAGATGAGATAAAAGACCTGTAATCTAGCTTAAGGCATGCTGAGTTCAAAAATGCAAGGTTATGGACATGTAACTTGGTCATGAACAAAGTGAGTTTTTCCCAACTTGCCAAATTCGATTCTCCCTAACCATGAGGTTGTTTGATGAGTTATTGGACATTTTGGAAAGCTTGGAATGTGTACTACAATCCATCTTTGAAATGCAAATTGAAATTCCAAGTGGAAGCATGTGAAAAATGGTCTTGAAGTTAGGCAAAAATCCTGCCTAAAAAGGTCAAAATTCCTCTAAGTTAAGAATGGTTTTGTACCCTTAATCCAAAAATTATAACTTGAGCTACAAGCTTCTTTTGAGGAAACTTTGTGAATCAAAGTTGTAGATTTTGCAATGGACTACAACTTTCATGTTTTGACTTTTCCTTGAATCCAAATGCATCTTGATGAGAAAGTGGGACAAAGTTAGGAAAAAATTAGGGTTTTTCATAACTTAGAAAAATTCTAAGTTATGAAAAATCTTCATTTCAAACCCTAATTTGTGATTTTTGATTTCTTGATGAACAAGTTTCATGATTTGGCATGTTTTGATGAAAAATGAATCTTGACACTTGATTTTGACCAAAAAGTCAAAGTTTGACTTTTCAGTATACAGTCAAAAATTGTTCAATTGACTGGAAAATTCAACTGTCAATCTTGTGTATTTGGGATCTTTTGAACTTGTTGAGCATGTCAAGACAATTCCATGGGGTTCTTGAGCCCATATGTGAGCTTGGTTTGCCATTGGCTAGGTCAAACAATCAAAAATTGCCTTTGTGCAGTCAAAACCCTAAAAATGACCATTTTGCCCTTTTGGTGATCTGATCAAATTTCTTGTGGAATTGTGATCCAAACTTGACCAAATGGTTCATATGAGTTCATAATGTTGATGTGGGTCAATTTGCATGAGATTTGACTGTCAATTGGCCACAGTTGACTTTTTCCCCAATACAATTGATTTCTAGGTCAATTGTCCAATTGACTGGGCAAAATTTGGAATCAAGACTTGAAACTTGGTATGGATAAACTTGGGAGTCCAACATGAAGCATGAAAGTCATCTTAGGCATTTTAGGTCAACATATCTTTGTGCAAACACAAACCCTAATTTGGGTCAACAGTGCAAGGAGAAGTCTTGAGCAGAGGAAACCCTAACTGGATCTTGAGCTCCAAGGGTCTTGTGATGGGAAAATGTTGAGAAAATGGGAGGGCAAATTTTGGGGTACAACAGTTGCCCCTGTTCAATCTTCTTGAACCTGAAGAGTTAGATTGGCAAGTATGCCTTTCGTGACTCGAGGGTAAAAGGAGATTGGACACTAGAGTGCCCGGAAATTTGCACTCGCATGTTGGAGTATCAGCAATGTGATGTCGGGAATGGGCTTATAGATGCCATTTGGAGAGATGGTGGATAGGGAGATGGGCTTATAGATGCCATATGGAGGCGTTGATCGCATAAGAGATTCCTTAGCGAGAACTTGTGTATTTTGAGAAAGACAGATGTTGTCCTGGCTTGTTACAGGTGTTGATCTTCAATCCCTTCATGCAGACATGCCCTGGATAGATACAGGAATCGAGTCTACAATCGGTTGCTCACAGATATGCCCTGGCTGGATACAGGAATCGAATTTGGAAATAGTCGTCAACAGATATGCCCTGGCTGGATACAGGAATCGAATCTTCAAACTCTTCAGATGTGCCCTGGCTAGATACAGGAATCGAATCTGGAATTGTGGTAGTTGATAGATATGCCCTGGATGGATACAGGAATCGAATCTTCAAACTCTTCAGATGTGCCCTGGTTAGATACAGGAATTGAATCCGGAAACTGATCACTCACAGATGTGCCCTGGCTAGATACAGGAATCGAATCTGGAATTGTTGTAGTTGATAGATATGCCCTGGCTGGATACAGGAATCGAATCTTCAAACTCTTCAGATGTGCCCTGGCTAGATACAGGAATCGAATCCGGAAACTGATCACTCACAGATGTGCCCTGGCTAGATACAGGAATCGAATCTGGAAACTGTGACAGTTGAAGGTAGTTGTCTTTTTCCTGAAAAGGCAAAACATCAGTTGTATGCAATGTCATGATGTATGACATGTATGATGTCATGACGTTCAAAATGAGATAGTGTCGTATGCACTTTATCATGTATGTAAGCAAGATGTATGAAATGCAAAATGTTTATGAATGTATTTTGTCTAGGAAAGTAAATCCTTGACGACCGGCCGGGGAATTAAATCCTGGGCTGACGTTGAAGAGTAAAGTTCTTCGTTTCCGCTGGGGATGACGATTGCAAGAATACACCGATAGGAGAAGATGACTCTGTTGGGGAATAAACTTGTTGGAGAGATTACTCTGCGGGGAATTGCTCTGTGGAAGAGATACTTTGCTGAAAATTTGACGAGAGCTTCACTGAGGATTTCAATGATGGACCCTGCTGGGGATAACAATGATAAACTCCGCTGGGGATTGCGTTGATAAGTTATGTTAGGGAACTTTGATGAACTCCGGTGGGGATTGAAAGAACTTCGCCGAGGGCGATCTTCCGTGGCAATTAGCTGAGGATAACCCAGTTATAAACCCTTGTGAGGAATAACTTTGAATAAAGCTCGGGAGAGACGTCCGTACTCTACAGGGGATAAGCTTCCAGAATCTACTGGGGATAAGCTTCAAGACCTGCTGGGGATACGGATTCCGATCTTCTTGGGGAAGCTTTTGGATTGGACTCTCCTGGGGAAATTTTGAATGTCTGTATACCGCCAGGGAACAATCTTAGATTAAGACTGCCGGGGATGCTTGCTGAGGAATGCCTATACTCCACTGGGGAATGTTGCTATCTTGTCTTACTCTGTGGGGAGTTGAGATAACTTGATCACATTCTTCAGTTAAATCTACCTTGGTACCTTGGCGGACAGAGCAACTAGACTGCCTGGACAACTCTACATTGCCCCTATTTCTGATGTCACCTGTAATTAGTCTTTTGTTTCGTATGCAGGTACTTGTGAATTAGCAATTTAATGTCAAATGCATATATCAAAAATGAACATTGGACGTTCTTCGCAAGACAAAACAGAAAAGGGAAAAAACAATGGGCAATTTGTTTGGAAAAGTGAACTTGTATTGATTTTGAAATTTGCCTGTAAATAGGCGTTTTTGTACAAGAGGCCGACGTCCTAGTAAGAGAACGCCGCCGAATAACATAAAGTTTATACAATTTTGAAAAGGAAACAAAACAGCTATGTGCATAATATTCCCACTGGGTTCCAACTCTGCTATCGCCTTTATGTCTTCAAGCGTCTCATCACTTTGCTGCTTAGTTGAAGATGAAACTGATTGATCGATGCCGAAGTCTGAGCCAGATAGTTGATGCCGAATTCTGGATGCAAGGTGATCCAATGAGACATAGTGTTACGCTTTATCCCTAACTTTTGCCTGGACCGCCCTTTCGGGTTTTCAGTCCACCGGGATACCCATTTTTGCCCAAGCCGCCTTTTCAGGTTTTCGACTTGCCGGGTGTACAGATTTTTTTTCATTTCATCCCTTATTTTTGCCCGAACCCTTTTGGTTCGCCGGGAAGCCCTTATTTTTTCCTAGGTATGTCAACCTAGCGGGTCTTTTATTTATGCGTAGTATCTTTTTACTATGTCTGCATTGGCGGGGTGAGGAAGGTCGTCACCATCCATGGTGGTTAGGATCATGGCTCCTCCCGAGAACACATGTTTAACCACAAATGGCCCTTCGTATGTAGGGGTCCATTTGCCCCGGGGATCACTTTGAGGAAGGATGATGCGTTTGATTACCATGTCTCCAACTTGATACTCTTGTGGTCTGACTTTCTTGTTAAATGCCCTAATCATTCGTTTTTGGTACGTCTGACCATGACAGATAGCGGTGAGTCTCTTTTCGTCAATTAGGTTTAATTGATCAAGTCGAGTCTGGATCCAGTCATCTTCACTCAAGTCTGCATCCTTCATTATCCGGAGAGAGGGTATCTGGACTTCAATCGGCAAGACTGCCTCCATGCCATAGACCAAGGAAAAGGGTGTTGCCCCGGTTGACGTCCTTGCTGAAGTACGGTACCCATGAAGAGCAAACGGTAACATTTCGTGCTAATCTTTATAGGTCACTGTCATCTTCTGCACAATTTTCTTGATATTCTTATTGGCTGCTTCTACAGCCCCATTCATCTTCGGCCGGTAAGGAGAAGAGTTGTGGTGCTGTATCTTAAATTGCTCGCAGAGCTCAGTGATCATCTTATTGTTAAGATTGGTACCATTGTCCGTAATGATCCTTTCCGGTACACCGTATCGACAGATCAGATTATGCCGAATGAACCGTGCCACAACGCTCTTGGTTACCGTGGCGTAGGAAGCTGCCTCAACCCACTTCGTGAAGTAATCAATTGCTACCAAGATGAAGCGATGCCCGTTGGATGCCGTCGGTCGGATTTCGCCGATCATATCAATGTCCCACATTGCAAAAGGCCAAGGTGCCGTCAGGACGTTCAGAGGAACTGGAGGGATGTGCACCTTATCAGCATAGATCTGGCATTTGTGACAAGTTCGAGAATGTTGGTAACAGTCGGCTTCCATTGTGGACCAGAAATATCCTGCCCGAAGGATTTTCTTTGCCATGGTATGTCCACTGGAATATGTTCAGAATGTACCTTCGTGTAGTTCCATCATGATCTTCTCTGCTTCAGTTTTATCCACACAACGCAGTAGAGTTGAATCATGATTCCGTTTGTAGAGAATGCCGTTGCTGAGGAAGAATTTTGCCGCAAACCTTCTCATGAACTTCTTGTCATTGACAGACGCACCTTCAGGGTATTCCTGAGCTTCCAAGTATCTCTTCACCTCATGATACCAGGGTTTTTCAGTCACCTCTTCGGCCTCAAGATCGCAGCAGTATGCAGGTTCTTCCAACTTCCAGATAATGATCCGGGGAGCCTCATTGTCCCATTTGACTTTGAACATTGAAGACATCGTAGCTAGTGCGTCCGCTAACTGATTCTCCTCTCTTGGGAAGTGTTCAAAAGTTATCTCTTCAAAGTGGGGAAGCAAAGTCAGCACATACTCCTTGTAAGGAATAAGATTTGGGTGTTTCGTATCCCACTCTCCTTTGATCTGATTGATCACGAGAGCGGAATCTCCGAAGACACTCAGAAACTTGATCCTTAAGTCGATTGCAGCTTGAAGTCCCATGATACACGCCTCATATTCTGCCATGTTGTTGGTGCAGTTGAAACACAGCCGGGCGGGGAGTGGAGTATGAGTTCCTTTGGGGGATATGATTACAGCGCCGATTCCATTACCCAAAGCGTTCAAGGCTCCGTCAAAATGCATAGACCATCGGGATCCTTCCTCAGGTCCTTCATCCGGTCCAGGTACTTCACAATCAGTTACCACCATGATATCTTCGTCCGGAAATTCAAAGTTCAATGATTGGTAATCGTCCACAGGTTGGTGTGCCAAATGGTCTGCCAATACACTTCCCTTGATTGCTTTTTGAGTTGTGTACTGGATATCATATTCCGTCAAGATCATTTGCCATCTTGCTATTCTTCCAGACAGAGCAGGCTTTTCGAATATGTACTTGATGGGATCCATCTTTGAAATCAACAGTGTAGTGTGAGTCAACATATACTGTCTCAGCCGGCGAGCAGCCCATACCAGAGCGCAGCAAGTTTTCTCGAGCAGTGAGTACCGAGACTCACAGTCGGTAAACTTTTTGCTCAGGTAATAAATAGCGTGCTCTTTTCGGCCAGACTCGTCATGCTGCCCCAGCACACACCCCATTGAATTATCAAGCACTGTCAAGTATAGTATTAGAGGTCTCCCTTCTACTGGTGGCATAAGAATGGGTGGCTCTTGGAGATATTCCTTTATCTTTTCGAAAGCGGCCTGACATTCATCGTTCCAACGTACTACTTGATCTTTCTTCAGCAATTTGAAGATTGGCTCACAGGTAGCAGTTAGATGTGAGATGAATCGGGCAATATAATTTAGTCGTCCTAGAAAGCCTCTGACTTCTTTCTCTGTCTTGGGAGTCGCCATCTCTTGTATGGCTTTTACCTTGGCAGGGTCCACCTGAATACCTTTATTGCTTACAATGAAACCTAGCAATTTTCCAGACCTCACCCCAAAGGTGCATTTGTTTGGGTTCAACCTCAGCTTGTACAACTTCAGTCGATCAAACAGCTTTCTCAAATGGTCAAGGTGTTCCTCCTCAGTTTGGGACCTCGCAATCATATCATCGACGTACACTTCAATCTCATGGTGGATCATATCATGAAATAAAGCAACCATGGCACGTTGGTAGGTTGCCCCAACATTTTTCAACCCGAATGGCATGACCTTGTAGCAGAAGGTTCCCCACTGAGTGACAAAGGTAGTCTTTTCCATATCTTCGGGAGCCATCTTGATCTGATTATACCCTGAAAAACCATCCATGAAGGAGAATACCTTGTGTTGAGCAGTATTGTCAACAAGAACGTCGATGTGAGGTAGGGGGAAGTCATCCTTGGGGCTTGCCCTGTTCAAATCCCTGTAGTCGACACACATTCTGACTTTTCCATCCTTCTTCGGCACTGGCACCACGTTGGCAACCCATTGAGGATAAGAAGTCACTGCTAGAAATCCGGCATCGAATTGCTTCATAACCTCAGCTTTGATCTTTTCGGACATCTCTGGGCGCATACGGCGGACCTTTTGCTTTACCGGAGGGCAGTCTTCCTTGGTAGGCAGGTGATGAACTACAATGTCGGCATCCAAACCGGGCATGTCTTCGTAAGACCAAGAAAATATTTCCATGTAGTCATGCAGCATCTGGATCAATCGTTGCTTCACGCTGAGCTCTAGATTGGCACCAATCTTGACTTCTTTCCTATCTGTCTCAGTACCCAGGTTCACTGTTTCCACCGGCTCTTCATGCGGCTGAATGGCCCTCTCTTCCTGGAGTAGCAGTCTTGCGAGTTCACCAGGCACTTCGCAATCATCTTCAGCTTCGTCTTCGGCCAAGTTGATCGGATTCTCGAAGTCATAACTGGTGGTAGCAGAGCCGTTACCAGTGAGATCCAGAGTGGATTGAAACCTGTATAAGTGAGTGTGTGTAAATATAGCTGTTTTGCAATATATAACACAGAAAGAAAAAGAGCGCAAGATTTGAAATGCAACAAACGTCCAATGTTTTGATTAATGATATATGGAAATGTCATACAAAAAGCCCTCACAAATGGAGCTATGATGCCCCGGGTAGGACACCGAGCCAATAAAAGTTTCAACATATTGTTTGTTACAAATTGAAAATCAAAAGAGTTAATTACTGCGTGACAAATGTAATAGGTGTAAAATCCTTTGTCGTCCAGTTGCTTGGTTCGTTGTTGGTGGTTGGATAGATCCAACTGTCAAATTCTGCTTCCTCTACGTCCTCCTCGATAGCATTCACCCTTGGATTGGTGATGAACATCGGAGCCTTTCTGATCCTTTCTTTGCGCACAGCCCTCTGAGCCTCTGCAGTGAAGCCCAGCCCAAACTTGTCGTTCTTTTGAGTGAAGTCAGGAAGCTGACCCCAGTTTGCACATTTTCCTTTCTCAATCACTGCCCGGGCATCCTTCAGGGAAGCCATCTTCAAGGGAAAGTCTTCTTCAACCACTGTTTCAGCTGATGCCAACGTTGGAGGTACCTCCTCAAAATGCTGAAAGGGGGTTTCAATAAACTCCCCGTCCATCTCGATATACCGGAATGAATTCAAATGACTAACCATGTATTCCTCCTCGCCCTGCACAGTAACAATCTTCCCTTTGACAGGGTATTTGAGCTTTTGGTGTAGAGTGGATGTTACCGCCCCATCCTTGTGAATCCAGGGTCGACCCAACAAGCAGGAATAAGATGGACGAATATCCATTACGTAGAACGTTGAGTCGAAGACTTGGGAACCCACACGGATAGGAATGTCTACCTCACCATGCACCATCCTCTTAGAACCGTCGAAGGATCTAACAATGATGTTACTAGGTTTCAATTCCAGACCCTCGCAATCCAACCGATCTAAGGCCTTCTTGGGCAAAACATTCAGGGAAGAACCGGTGTCCACCAACACGTGTGCGAGAGTAGTGCCCCTGCACTCTATAGAGACGTGCAGGGCATCATTGTGATTTTTCCCTTTGGCGGTAAGGTCAGCATCCGAGAACCCCAAGCCATTGTCAGCTGTCAAATTAGCCACACAGTCAGTGAACTGATCTGCAGAGGTCTCTTGCGGCACATGGGCCGTTTTCAGAAATGAAATTAGGGCCTTAGCGTGGGCCTCTGAGCACAGCAGCAATGATAGCATAGAGATTTTGGAGGGGGTATACCCCAGCTGTTCAACAACATTGAAGTCACTCTTTTTAATGATTTTAAGGATTTCCTCCATCTCTTGTTGGGAGGCTTCGACAGCGGTCTTTTTTGGTGCCTCCGTCCTGGCAGGCAAATCGGTAGCAGCTTCTTTGCCCCGAGCATCAGAGGACTCGGCGGCAGTAGTAGACACAGGAACTTGATTTGGAACATGCACACTTGCGGGTGTGATGGTGAGAGGTTTTCGGGTAACGGGTGGTGCAATGTCAGGCGAGAAGAGCCTGCCACTGCGAGTAATCTTGGCGGGACCAGTGATGTTACTGATACTGGTATTGGTGTTGAACTCCTGCTTCACTCCAAGCACATACACGTCTGCCCCATAGTGCCATGGGACAGCCTTGTCGGATTCATAGGGGAGGGGCCCTGGAACAGTAATGGTAATGGGTGCAACAGACATAATTTGGACTGGCTTCCTCGGGGTAGCTTTGGTAGGATTGTTGAAAATTGTGACGACAGATACTTCTTCAGCGGAAACAAACGGAATAGCAGTTTTCTTGAATAGAATTTCTTTGCTATCCATCAGGTTTTGGATACCTGATTTCATCAGCGGACAACCGGTAGGGATAACAGCACACAGGAGGCAACCCTTGCTACAACCCGGAAATAAATCGGCTAGCAGTAAGTTCCTCTTAACAGTCAAAAGAGGGGTAGCAACATCATTCACCGAAACAGCATACAAATCTTCCTCGACGGCATTTACTCTATGCTGGGGCATAGGAGCAGTTACAACATTTGGCCTCTCAGGCGCCTCAAACTGAATTTCCTTCGCATCGATAAGGTCTTACACCTTATTTCTCAAGGCCCAGCAATCATCAGTAGTATGCCCGGGGCTATCAGAATGATAAGCACAACGGGCATTTGGGTTATACTTAGGAGATGCAGTATTCACGACCTTTGGAGCCTCTTTGATGGTCACCAAGTTGGTTGATAGCAGTTGCGGTAAGATTTGTGACAAGGTCATACTCAGTCGAGTATACTGCCTCTTGGGCCTTTCACCCCTTTGTTGATTGTACTGCTGAGGAGCAGCAACAGGCTTTGAAATGACCAAGGCATTGACGACTTGGCGGCTTTCTGGCTTGACTTGTCTTCTAGGACCATAGACGGCACTTGCTTCTTTCTTGAAAGGCCTCTTCTCAGTACTTGCGGAGGCAGCTTTTTGTATCTTTCCTGACCTGATGCCAGCTTCTATCCTTTCACCCGTTAGGATCAAATCCGTAAACCCAGCGGAGGAATTACCAACCAAATGATTGAAGAATGGACCAGACAAGGTCCCTAGAAACATATCAACCAGTTCACGATCAGTCAATGGGGGCTGCACCCTGCCAGCCAAATCTCTCCATTTTTGTGCATATTCTTTGAACCCTTCGCCCGTTCCTAGAGACATACCCTGAAGTTGGGTACACGTAGGAGCGAGGTCAGAATTGTATTGATATTGTCTATAAAATACGGTTGCCAAATCTTCCCAATGTCGGATACTAGTTCCATCTAGTTGATAGAACCACTCGAGCTGTGACCCCGAAAGGCTATCTTGGAAGAAGTGGATCCAAAGATTTTTGTCTGCCGTGTAAGGTTGGATCTTCCTTACGTACGACCTTAGATGCAGCTTTGGACAGGAAGCCCCATCATATTTGGCAAAGTCAGGCGCCTTAAACTTGTGTGGGATTACCACCCCAGAAGATAACCCCAAATCTCCAAAATCCAGCCCCGGCACATTCTGAATCTCCATGGCGCTCAAGCCGTCCTCTAATTGCTTGTATCTGTCAGCAGCAGGAGGGTACTGCTCCTCATTGTAATCCGTCTCGTTGTCAGAGACTGCAGGACTAGGAGCTCCTCCCCCTTGGGGACTATCTTTCTCTGCAGAGGAAGTAGTTGGATCAGCCTCGTTATGGAGTGTGTTCCCAAACCTGCGTCCAGTGTTGAATAACGCAGTTCTCTTCTTCTTCTTTTTAAGGAGCAAAGTCTTCAACTCTTGCTGACCTTGGGCCAGGCTCATGACCATTTCTTGAAACTGGGAATTTTGGGCCTGAAGGGCCTTGATTGCTTGCTCACTGGATGATTTTGGATTCATGATGACTGTTCAAAATAAACAGCGAAGAGGATTAAGCAACCTGTAGAAAAAAAGGGTACCTGTTATGCGCATGATGCATGAGATGCTATCTATGCAATGCATTCAAGGGTTTTAGAAATTCACAATTGTTGCAGACAAAAAAGAACGCACGTCATATTAATAAGAAAAGATTTGTTAGTACATAAATGCCCCATGGGCCAAATATTACAAAAACAACTCCTCAAGGTAAAAAGACGTTGCGCATCCTCTTTGGCGCAATGTAGGTGTTGAGGGCCTCTTGTTCATGGAGTCGGCGGGTGAGCTCTAAAACCTTCTTCTCGCTGGCGTAGAAGCTGGCTTCAAAAGTGTTCCGTTCCTCCTTGAGTTGGATCCAACTCTTCTGCATCTCCTCCCACGATGTAGGCATGTCAGGATGTAGGATGGTGTAGGGAACCTCTCCTTCCTTGACGGGCTCTTTAATCACAGGGAGAACATGAGGATAAGGCATCATTAGACTCTGGGCTCGGGCTCGTACCCACTTGAGATAAGGTTCAAGAGGGATGGAGTTCTTGTGTCCCAGTGTCTTGCTATCAACCTTGTTGGGCATCCTCCAAGCTCTGATGAATCTTTGGCGAAGTCCTTGCGCATCATTGTCGAAGTCAAAAACTAGGTCAGGAATCAACATGTCGTGAGGACCATCTCTTCGTGCATATCCAAATTGCCTCAAAGCTAGACAAGGGTTGTAGGTGATACCTCCTCTGATTCCAAGTAAAGGAACATTAGGAAACTCTCCGCAACGATCGACGATGATGACATTTTCTCTGGACCGAGAACACCAATGTACATCAGAGTGAGTAAGAGTCATCAACCGTTGGGACCACCTTGAGCCTTGGTCATTCTTCAAGACAGATTGTGGAAGGTGCGAAATAAACCACCTTGCAAGGAGAGGAGTACAGCACATGAGAACATCCCTCTTTCTCATTGTTCGTGTGTAAAATGAGTGAAGGATGTCCCCAAGCAATGTTGGTATCGGATTTCTGGACAAGAAGATTTTGACGGCGTTGACATCCACCAGCTGGTCAGAATTTGGGAACAAGACCAACCCATAGATAAGGAGTGCCACAATTTCTTCAAAGGCTTGTAGGTCCAATGAATTCCAACACTCTTGTGCCTTCTCAAACAAGAATTTTGCTAAGAAACCTTTGACGCTGCTTCTAGTTTCCTAATTCCCCTTGATGTCAGAAGGCTGTAGATGTAATGCTCGAGCAACATCTTCAGGCTTTGGTTCCTTTTCCGTACCGTTGAAAGGTAGTTGATTGAAGATAGGAATTCTCAGGAGTTGAGAAAATTCCTCCAAAGTGGGTACCAACTGATAGTCAGGGAAAGTGAAACAGTGGTGAAGAGGGTCAAAGAACTGGAATAGCACTTTCATCATGTCTTCTTCAATGTTGGTGTTGACTAAGCTGAGCAGTCTACCATGTCTTTCACTGAAGGAAGAGATTTCCGGAATTCTTGAGGTGAGTTCCTTGAGTTGAGGAGAGATTCTCACAAGGTTGACTTGGATGGTTTTTCTGCGAGGAATTTCCATGACCTACAAAACAAGAACAAAGATGAAGATATAAACCCTTGAAGTGGTTAGTAAATGCATATGATGCTTTATGATGTTCATGATGTATGCACAAACATATGTACAAGCAATTCACACCAAACCCTAGTTTCAGGCTTGTATGGGGTTTCATAGGTAAGTACCCTCTTGAGTGTAGTTGGCTTAAAAACCTGTCCTATAAATAGTAACCGGGTTCTAAGGAGCTCAATATCACTGGATTGTTTTCATTGTTCATTGTTTTGGTTTAGCCACTTAACTAGCGACCAAAATATTCCAAGAAAACAACCCTCAATGAGTGTAGTATCGAGTATCTACCAACTTCGGACTGCACCAAAGCCGGTCATCTCACTACCCCTAATAAAAGGCCAAGATGGTCAAGTAAGGTTCTAGGTCATTAGTGCTTAGTGACATCACTCAGCGGCCCCGTACTCTCCTTGATTGAACTCAAGGGTTACCGGTACTCACAAATATGTCGCACTAATATAGATATTGCTTCGACCGTGTCGGTATACCCCGCACAGTTTCCACAACGTATTGCTATCTATGAATGTTTCCCAAAATCCGGGTGTAGGATTGCAAACCCAAACAAAAGAGCTAAGATATAAGCAATCAAATCAAACAATTAGTCATGCAAGAGGGCGATTTAAGCCCTAAGGTTACTCCACTTTTAAATTAATCCCCAGCAGAGTCGCCAGTTCTGTGATACGGTGGGAGAACTGACTATGGTTTTGCGTTTGTTTTCGCAAATGTTTCGGTTGAGCAAGAGTCGCCACCGACTTTTTATTTTATCCTAAGGAAAGGTTTAAAAAGCACAGCAAAAACCTTTGAGATGTTTTCTTGGGTTCGGGGAGTAGATTATAGAAAGGGAAGGTATTAGCACCCTTTCTATCCATGGTTATCCATGGGCTCTTAGTTACTTGCTTAGATCAACTTGCTTTGATTTTCAATTGTTTGAAATGGTGCTTTGTGTGTGGGTTTGAAAATGTTTTTGAAAAGAAGCCAATGTGGTGGAAACCTTTGCAATGATCCATGTTGGGATGTATACAAAGGTGTATGTCTTTTGAAAAGGTTTTCATTTGTTTTTGAAAGTTATTTTTGAAAGTGTAGTGATGTGTGGTTTTAGAAAATAGGCAAGTGTTTTGTTTTGCAAGTTTGATTCATGTAACTAAGAGTTTGTCTACTCCTAAATTTCTCAAAGATTTCTCCTATGTTTTTAACCCTTTTAACAATTTTGTTCCACCATTGTATTTGGTGGACAATCTTGTGTTAGGATGTGAAAGGGACGGGCGCGGGTCATCGTTTAGACCATAATTGCAATGGTGCCAAGTATCTTTGGGCAATTTTTCCTTGGAGGGACTTGATCATTTTTTAGGCAACTTTCGAAAGCGTCATCGAGGGACTATGATCATTTGATTGTTTGTTTTGCCCAAAGAGACCTAACATGCAATATGGCCCATTTATTGAAGGCAACAAGTGGAATACCCTAGGGGTGCAAGTGTGATTAGTGTTGTCCATTTTCATGCTTGATTATCTTGAAATTAGGTCAAACTATTTTTTGTTGTTTTTTATTCGCATACAAACTCTAATTCTAACATGGTATAATTAGAAAGCATTAAAGTGCGAAAAATAAAGTTCCTAAGTTATTACAACACAATATATGGGAAGGGGGGGTACAAATGTTCAAATGGGGGATATTTTGACAAGGAATTTAAACCTAGACTATTACATCAAATTGGAATTATACAATTTATTTAATGTACAATAATTAAATAAAATAAGAATAAATATGCAAGATGCAAAAATGTTTTTTTATATGTATGAAAAAAAGTATTTTTATATGTCAAATAAACAAAATAAAAAAGTATTAATTTTTGGAGTTTTTGTGTATTTAGGGCAAAACCCTAATTTACTAAATAAAAGTATTAATTATTTAATGTGTACAATATTTATTTATTATATACAAAAATAAAATAAAAATGAAGTATATTTGTCAAAAAGGTATTTTTAATATTAAATGTTAATAAAAATGAAAATGTATATATTTTATATTTTTTCCTAAATATGCTAATAAATATGTATGTATTTGTATTATTTATTAAATATATATTATATATACAAAATAATAATATTTAATATTTATGAAAAAAAGTATATTTTATATAAAATATTTTCAGAAGATAAAATAAAATAAAAATGGAAAAGAAAATGTGTTTGCATTATTTTTAGTATTTTAAGTAAAAAGTGTATTTTGTTTATTTATGTACAAATACTTATTTTAAACAAATAAATGCCTAATAAATTCAAAAATGGTGTAAAAAATATTTTTTATATTTTTAATATTATAAGGAAAAATAAATAAGTCAGAACAAAAAAGAAAAAGTCAAAAAAACATAAAAATAAGCAAAATGGGCCTAGGGGGTTTAAAAGTAACAAAAGGGTGCAAAAAGAAAGTCAACTCAGGCCCAGCCCAAGAAGACTTCATCTTCAACCTCAGAACATGTTTGAACAACCATCCACGCGCGTTTTCTATCTCCCAATTCTTGGACTTTCAAGCAAAACTCACAACATGAAAAATGTAGAGCATGAAAAGACGAATCCAGACATGTAAAGAACTTGACTTAACTCTCTAAGATGAGAGAGAATTTCTTCTCCCCCAATTCCTGACTTAGTTTTTGTTCCATGTTCAGACATTAAATTCTCACAGCACACATAATATAAATGAAAACTAATTACATGGGCATGTTCAGGACTATGAATGTGACATATTTTCTTCACAAACCTAAAGCTAACAATGCCTGGATAGAGAGATACGAGTTCATGAACTTACCTGTTCAGTTGGAGTTGTATCTGGTGATGGAGGTACTTTCAGTGCAAGGTGATGATTGGTACAACTTCCTTGATGTCCAGGGATGCTATTCCAAGTTTTACTTTGCTTTGAAACTAGCTGAATCGAGTTATAGAACTCCACCTGCAAATCAGAAAAATGAAAATGGTGATGTTGATTGGGAGTGTTACAGGTCGTGTTTGAGGTTTGGAATAGCTTCAAGGGATGTTGTGGGATGTGGTTGAAGTGTTTTTAGCAAGGATGCATGAATGGAATGAGTTATGGAACTCAATCTGCAGCAGGTCCCCTATTTTGGCAGTTTGAGGGTGATTCTGTGAATGGGGAGGTTTTGGAGATGGTTGGCTCGTGTTCTAGCTCAGAATGCATGTTTATAATATGTTTTACAAGTTTTCCTAAGCCTTGGTTTACAGGAATGATAGTTGTGTTTTGTTATGCTAGCTTTCTTCTTACTTAAGCAACAAAAGGCCAAGTTGAGTTTCTAGCTTGTACAGGCCCCCCTAATGTGCTGCATACCTTGGCCTTGATCAGTGTAATTAGCTCATAAACTTGTGCCAAATAGATTTGCACTGTCCTTGCTTGGATTGTTAATTGACATAAAGTTCACTTTTGCAAAAATGGTTAAAATGCTTTATCTATTTTGGGACTAAACCATTATGCAATGCTTGAACACATAAAATATGGTCTTGGCACAATGAGTTTGCATTAAATTATGGAGTGTAGATGAGATAAACGACCTGTAATCTAGCTTAAGGCATGCTGAGTTCAAAAATGCAAGGTTATGGACATGTAACTTGGTCATGAACAAAGTGAGTTTTTCCCAACTTGCCAAATTCGATTATCCCTAACCATGAGGTTGTTTGATGAGCTCTTGGACATTTTGGAAAGATTGGAATGTGTACTACAATCCATCTTTGAAATGAAAATTGAAATTCCAAGTGGAAGCATGTGAAAAATGGTCTTGAAGTTAGGCAAAAATCCTGCCTAAAAAGGTCAAAATTCCTCTAAGTTAAGAATGGTTTTGTACCCTTAATCCAAAAATTATAACTTGAGCTACAAGCTTCTTTTGAGGAAACTTTGTGAATCAAAGTTGTAGATTTTGCAATGGACTACAACTTTCATGTTTTGACTTTTCCTTGAATCCAAATGCATCTTGATGAGAAAGTGGGACAAAGTTAGGAAAAAATTAGGGTTTTTCATAACTTAGAAAAATTCTAAGTTATGAAAAATCTTCATTTCAAACCCTAATTTGTGATTTTTGATTTCTTGATGAACAAGTTTCATGATTTGGCATGTTTTGATGAAAAATGAATCTTGACACTTGATTTTGACCAAAAAGTCAAAGTTTGACTTTTCAGTATACAGTCAAAAATTGTTCAATTGACTGGAAAATTCAACTGTCAATCTTGTGTATTTGGGATCTTTTGAACTTGTTGAGCATGTCAAGACAATTCCATGGGGTTCTTGAGCCCATATGTGAGCTTGGTTTGCCATTGGCTAGGTCAAACAATCAAAAATTGCCTTTGTGCAGTCAAAACCCTAAAAATGACCATTTTGCCCTTTTGGTGATCTGATCAAATTTCTTGTGGAATTGTGATCCAAACTTGACCAAATGGTTCATATGAGTTCATAATGTTGATGTGGGTCAATTTTCATGAGATTTGACTGTCAATTGGCCACAGTTGACTTTTTCCCCAATACAGTTGATTTCTAGGTCAATTGTCCAATTGACTGGGCAAAATTTGGAATCAAGACTTGAAACTTGGTATGGATAAACTTGGGAGTCCAACATGAAGCATGAAAGTCATCTTAGGCATTTTAGGTCAACATATCTTTGTGCAAACATAAACCCTAATTTGGGTCAACAGTGCAAGGAGAAGTCTTGAGCAGAGGAAACCCTAACTGGATCTTGAGCTCCAAGGGTCTTGTGATGGGAAAATGTTGAGAAAATGGGAGGGCAAATTTTGGGGTACAACAACCGGCCTCGAATAATGACATTATGGCTGCCATAATGCAACAAGATGAGAGAGTGTAGTCTATGTAAAACAATCAAAATGCAATGATGCAACTTATGCTGGCCATTCAAACTCAGCAGCAAGAATATGAGGAAAGAAATGAGCGCCGAGCTGCAAGATTAACCAAGGAAATGGAAGCCTTAACTATACGCATGCATGATTGTCAAGATTACATATACCATGTGGTTATGCCCCATCCTCCGGGTACACGTGGGCGAGCACGAGGACGAGGAAGAGGACGCGATAATGAACAAGAATTGATTGATTTTTGCTTCTCTTCCCGTTTCCTTTTTGTTTTTAAGCATTGGGACATTGCTTGTTTCAAGCTTAGGGGAGTTAGTTAGTTTAGAAACTCTTTGTTTCTTTCTAAGTAGATCTTTCATTTCTATTTTTATTTCTTATAATAAAAAACATTTTTGTATTTTTGAGTTCGTTTATGCAATTTTTTCGTTGTTATCTAATTTCCCACTTTCTTGAGCCATAACAAAAATAATTTTTTTCGTTACTTGCATAATATGACTCATTCAGAGAATATATAGGCTGCTCACTTTTTAAAAGATATATGAGAAACTTTGAGTGAAATTGAAGTATGCTGGATACCATCATAACACTCTAAATCCCAGATTGCGCGAGATCGATTTCAATACTCTTTATACCGAAACCTTAAAATTTAGCTTTAAAGTAGCGCCGAGTAGTTTATCTAGGAGTTAGCACCATCTTAAACACAAACTAGATAAGGAGTCAATGAATATAAGTGAATGATCCAGTATATTTTAAAGATACATGCTTTACTGTAAGAAAATAGGGAATAATCCAATTAAGTTAGGCGACCCTCACTTGGTCGCTTAATCCAACGGATGTAGTACCTACATGATACAACATAACAACCTATTGTCGGTTGGTTCATAGGTGTCTGGTACTGAACTCGGTAGGGAGGACTACGGTCCGATCCCCTTCAACTTGCAATTGGGTGAATTAAAGGAGGTTACTGCATTTATGTTCCAGAACCTCATGCTTAAAAGGATCATAGTCACTAACCGGCTACTCTACTATGCGCGTGTGAAGATAAAGGGATTAATGTGATTGCGCTAAAACGGGTAAAATTAAAAAAAATTAGGTTGAGCTATAATGGTATGACTGGAATTGGTCTGCACAATGGGGGGTGTTTAGTGTTATTACCGTATCTTTTGTGTTATGTTGAGCTTATGTTTCCGGAAAAACATTGGCAACCTCTTATGATTCGAATGGCATCATGAAATTTCATTTAACTTGTGCCTTATTGGTTTTTATACTGACTTTATTTTTTGAGGACAAGCAAAGATTCAAGCCTAGGGGAGTTTGATAACACAAAAAGATATAGCATTTTCCGCCTGAATTACATAGATTAAATTTCTGATTCTTAGTTTATTATGTCACATTTTATCCCTTTTTGTAGTTTTTGAAAAATATTTCAGGTACTTAGCTTTTGCAAGGCATAAATGATAAAAGGAAGAAAAATAATGGAAAAATGAAGAAGAAATGGCTATTTAGCAGCAAAATGCAGCATTCTGTAATCAGAAGCGTGCCACCCGCCACAACACTTACCGACCGTCACAAGTTGGAAAAGTGTGCCCCTCTCCACACTTCATGTCCCGACCGGAACATACTCAGTATGCGTGCCCCACGTCACAACACATATCACACTCGCAACGATCCATAACAGTTATGAACATCTCTCTGTCTGACGCATTAAATGCATGTTCACCTGGATTTTCTCCACACTTCAAGAACAAGAATTATGGGACGTTTCCTATTTACTCTCACCATTTGGAATGTATAAAAGGGAATTAGTTACCAACTTGAAAGCTCTCGCAACCTGCTACTATTTTTTTTACGTTTCTACACTGCTACTTTGTTTTGGTTTTTATTATTCCAATTTCATAACTTTTAGTATTTTACTTTTCTACTTTTCATATATTTCGTAAGCATTAGAAAAATCTCACCATCAAAGCAGTATTTTTCCACATCGGAGGAATACTGCAACTCTAGTTTTGTTTCAAAACTTCCAGAATTCATTTTAGGTTATTTTCGTTTTCTGCAATGCTATTTTATTATTTCAAAGTTAATCCTGTCGGCTTGTGGAGGATACACGCACTGCTCAAATTTATTGCTTCAGTATTTAATTTCAGGTTCTTATTATATAGTATAATTTATTTATTCTTACCGTGCACGAGTTATAAAAATTACGTTTTAATTTTATGTTATCCTGGAATAAAATGATTTCGGGCTAAATTCCCTGATACCGGTATGTAAATATTAACCGAAGGGATTCGATAATTAATTGGCATTAATATTTTTTTACAAAAACACTTTCTGGTTTTAATTTCCAATTTGGATATTTAATTGTTTTTGCACGAGAGTAAAAGACAGTCTAAAGTTAAAATCAACATCAGAGCGAGAGTTTGAGGTTTTGACCAGATAGTGGTTATTAAAATTTAATTTTAAAAATAGTGAGAGCGCTTTAAAATTAATTGGACTCTAATTGTTTTAAAAAAATACTTTTGAATTTTAAAATGAAACAACGAGAGTGCTCATGTTGAGTTTAATAATATGATCTAACTTGATAGAACGAATGTGTGAGATGAGGGTTTTTAAATAAATATTTTCCACTTAAATAGTATTTTAATACTGAAAACAAATGGCAATGACTTATTGAATCCCTGAAGTTGCCAAGTACATATCGGTGTCCCGTTATTAATTACTAGATTTTAGTTAATTCCCAATTAAACCCAAACACCCAAGTTTATTATTTAGCCTTAGCTTTACACAATAACCCTAAGATACCAGTGGTTTGACCATCAGTCCTTGTGGGTTCGATATCTTTTAAAACTACGCGATAAGATTGTGAACTTGCAGTCACTACACCCGATAGACTCATAAAGTTCGCGATCACAATGTTTCCTTCTATGATTGTACGATGACCCACGTCTGTCCCTTCATATCCAATGATATGGTTTCTTATTAACTAATAGTAAGATAACACTATCTAAAGGATGAGGAAAATAATTAAGACTTTTTGAGTAGGTAGAATGCTCGTAGTTGCTTGCTCACAAACAAAACCATTTTTACACCTCACACTTTTAAAACATTCTTCAAAACAAACATCTCTTTGAACTATTTTCAAAATTCAACACTTTGTATACATTCTTATAGAGACGAGAATCATTATAACGTTCTCCTAAACGAAGGCACTTTTCAAAAATACTTTCAAACAAACACAAACACATTACGTAAAGAATTTCAAAGTGAGCTAGAAACTAAGAGCCCGTAGATAACTACGGATGAAAAGGTTGTTAATACCTTCCCTTTTCATAACCTACCCCTCGAACTCAAGAAAATTCTCAAAAGGTCTTTCATGTTCTTTTCACCCTTTCCTTTGTTGGATAAAAGAAAAGTCGGTGGCGGCTCTTGCTATCCGCAACAATTGCGATAAAACGCAAAAAACCCAAGTCAATTCTCCCACTATATTACATTATGTAAATGTATATGTATATTCAATATTTTCAAGGACCTCGTCAGATTTAAATTTGTTACTAAAAAAGGAAACAAAGAAACTTAGTAGTAAGTTCAAATTATAACAGCCTTTTAGGATTACAATGAAAACAATATATTTAAATTATGAAACTCCTAAGGCCCAAGGCATTAAGTCTCCCATGGATGCTTCCTCTTTGTGTTGACATATGCGTTAAGGCTCAGCTCTTCATGGAGTCGTTTCTTTAGCTCCACAACTTTCTTCTCACTAGCATAAAACTGAGTCTCAAAGGTACCCCTTTCTTCCTTGAGTTTAATCTAGGACTTTTGTAGTTATTCAAAGTCAGTAGGCATATCTGGATGAAGAATGGTATGATGAATATCTCCTTCAACAACATGCTCCATAATTACTAGTAGGACGGCAGGATATGGAATTATAAGATTTTGAGCTCGAGATCACACCCATCTGAGGTAGAGCTCCAAAGGGATGAAGTTTTTCTGTCCCAAAGTCCTGCTATCAATCTTATTCACCATTCCCCAAGAACGTATAAACTTTTGACGATAACCTTGAGGATCATTCTTGTAATCAAACACAATACCCTAGATAAGCATATCATGAGGACCATCTCTTCGAGCATAACCAAACTGACGTAGAGCTAGAGAAGGGTTGTAAGTGATACCTCTCCATATGCCAAGGAGTGGCACATTAGGGAATTCCCCACAATGGTCAACAATAGTGATGTCCTCTTGAGATCGGGAACACCAATAGATATATGAATGAGCGAGTGACATCAACCTTTGATACCACCTTGAACCTTGTACATTCTTCATCACTGATCGGGGAAGGTGCAAAATAAACCACTTGGAAAGTAAACATATGCAACACATGAGAGTCCATCACTTCCTCATAGTAAGAGCGTGAAGAGAATGCAAAATATCTCCAAGAAAAGTAGGCACATGATTATGAGTAAGAAATATTTTGATGGCGTTCCCATTTTTGAGTTGGTCGAGGTTAGGGATAGTACCAAACCATAGATCAGCAAAGCCAAAATATCTTCAAAAGCATGAAAACTCATGGAATCTAGAAACAACTGAGCCTTCTCTATCAGAAATTTAGCAAGAAGACCTTTAACTCCACTTTTGTTTCTCAATTAGATACAATGTCTGACCGCTTCAGATGTAAGGCTGCTGCAATATCATCAGGTTTTAGAACTTTCTCTAGACCGATGAAGGGTGTTTGATCAAGAATAGGCACTCTAAGTAGCTTAGAGAACTCTTCCATTATGGGCATCAACTGATAATCTAGGAAGGTAAAATAATGATGCTTAGAATCAAAGAACTGGAACAGAACACGCATCATGTCTTCTTCAAAATCGGGGGTAACCAAACTGAGTAGATAGCCATGCCTTTTCGTGAATTAAGAGTTTTCGGGAACCTTTGAGACTAACTCATTAAGCTTGGAAGGTACCCTTACAAAGTTGATTCAGATAGCATTTCTACGAGTGAAAGCCATGACCTACAACAAAGGACAAAGATAAATCCCTAGGTCTGTGAAACGGTTAGTGAAAATGTTATGATGTCATGATGTCATGATGTTATGTTAATGTTTAAACAAGTAGAAAACACAACTAAATCACATAAGAGCCTTAGGTTTAAAGGCTTGCATGAGGTCCATAGGTAAGTACCCTTCTCTATTGAAGTTAAATTGGCTCAACCTGTCCTAAAATAGTAACTGGGTTTTAGGAATCTCATACCATCGATCGTTCTCACAGGTTTTATTTTAGCACGACAACTGGCTTGCCACCAAAACATCCCGAGAGTCGAATATCAATGAGCGTAGCATTGAGTATCAACCAACTTTGGACTGCACCAATGAAGAATGGAAAAACATGAGAAAAGGGGTTTGAATTGGGGTTTTGAAACTTAAAGAAAAGAACATGTTGGTTATCCTGGTTCGTTTGAACTCAAACTACTCCAGTCCACCCGTTAAGGTGATTTTTCCTCTCTCAACAAGGTCTTAATCCACTAAACAAACTTGACCACAAAGCTACTAAGACAACCATCAAAGTCTTCTTGAGTTTAAACCACAAGCCAGTTTTGTCAAGGAATTTCACTAAACAATATTGAATAAACTTGCACAAAGATGCTTTCTAATAAAACAGTATCACAAGTGATGTTTTGCATAATTTTACTTTTGAACGTTTGAGGATGATGAAGATTGCTTCATTATTGTGCTTGAAAAAATGTGAACGATTTATCCTTCAAACTTTGTTTAAATAGGAGAAGCATGTAGGAGATTTTGGAATGTTGATCAATGATAATTAAAGAGCTTTCCAAAAATAGAGATCCTTGCTCCCTTCCAGTCATTACTTTTGAATAGCAATAATTGATTTGTAACGCTTCATAACATGCTTGCTTTAGAAGATGGAAGTTACTGTTTCTTCTTTCCAGAACTTTATGGATCAGAAACATGGAGACCTATTTGTAGCGTTAGAACTTATTTAAGAGATGTTTAGAATCAGAGTTGAAACATCTTTTTAACTCATCTTCTGAGCTTTTTCCATCAGAACTTCTCTGCAAAACAAAATACAAATTTAGGGAGCATAATTGTTATTTGAGTTTTTGTTATCATCAAAACTCTTACAGGGGTTGTAAAATCAAACTATGTTCTAACAATCTCCCCCTTTTTGATGATGACAAAAACTTGGATATTTCAATAGACATATGAAGAACATAAGGCATTTAAGGTCTCCCCCTGAGTTGAGTACTCAGATGGAGAAGAAATACTTCCCTGAAGTTTGTTCTGATCAAAGTATTTGATGCTTCCACTTCTGTCCTTAACAGAGTTTGTTCCTATTTTGCTTTTCGATCAAAATAGAAGAAGTTATGATATTTAAAATGTTTGAGATTGTGTCTCAATACTGTTATAATAGAAATATCTTACGTTCTCCCCCCTTTTTTTTCAAGAATCAAAAAGCAGTAAAAAACTGTAAGCAATAAAAGAGGATTTGTATTCAAAAGGTTGCAAGAAACACATTCATAAGGAAAATAAAATTTACACAGTATAGAAAACAAATTTTCAAAAACTAAGATTGAGGTGGAGGAATTTGTGTCAACATGGCTTCCAACAAATTCTTAATCTGATTGTTTGACTCTTCTTGTTTTCCCATAATCCCTTTGATTTTCTTGAAAGTGTCACCTTGCTTGTCTAGTCTCTCCTTGAACACTGCATTTTCTTTCTTCAACTCCTTCAGAGTTTGCAGAACCAGAGATGAAGAGGGGATATCAACAGAAGGTGCCACCTTTTTAGAGCAAGCTGCGGCTGATTCTGACCCAGTAGCTTCTTCAAATTCCCTGCCTTTTTCTTGAGCTGTAACCATAGGTAGAGGATCAGATGATGGTTCATCATATTCTGAAGGTTGGTGATCTTCACAGGGGGCATTGTCCAGCAGAAGGAGAATTTTCTTTTCCCAGTGACGCATAACATGATCCTTGAAGACTTTCAGATGATCACAAAAGTTCTGTTGAGCAATTTCATAACTCAACTCCTTAAGTTTCTGGGACTCAGAATTGAACCATTTTCTGAACTAGTTCCAGTGTGAATCAGAAGCAGAGGGATTTAGATTCTCTAATCAAGCTAGTTTAAGAGAGTTAACCCACTCAAGTATTTTTGTTTCAAAAATCAACAAATTTTTACCAACATCTGCTTTGGTGATTTTTGGTTTTGGTTTTGGTTTTGGTACGGTAATATTTTGAGAGCATGAGACAAGATTGTCCAGAGCTTCTAAGTCTATAATGGTGCAAAGGTGAAATTCTGGATGGTTGATTGGAGAGGGAGAATCAGAGATAATAATGGGTGAATTTGGTGAGTTTGGTGGAGTAGAATGATAGGGAGATGGATATTTGAGATGTCGTGGATTGTGATTGGTTGTGAGACCATGAGAGGGCAGGTAATTCCAGGAATGGATGTAGTGGTATCAGAGTCAAAATTTGGATTTTATGAGTTGGGATCTTGAAGGTTTGGATTTTCTGAGTGGGGATCTTGGAAGTTTGGATTTTCTGATTGGGAATCTTGGAATAACGGATCAAATTGATCAATATCAGAAAGAACTTGAGCAAGTTCAGGCTGATTTTGGTCAAGATGGGTAGAAGGTGGATCATCCAGAATGTTTTTCGGTGTAAGTAAAGGGTCAAATCTAATGTCAAAGTCATAGAAGGTTTGTGGTGATGGATCTTCTGTGGGTTTTGGAGAGGAGGGGGTTTCATATGTTGATAAAAGAACTGATTCCATAACAGAAAAAAAAAGATGAATTACCTTTCTTCTTAGCAGCCTTGGGAACCTTCTTAGAAGATCCTTCTCCAGCAGCTTTCTTTTTCCTTGATTTTTTGAGGATAATCTCCGGAGGCTATTCTCGTAGATCACGAATGTTCACTTTTGGATTTGTCCCGTCCATTTTGCAAGCCTCCAGATATCTGACAATAATTTTTGGAGAGGCATCTGTTTGAGAGAAGAGAGGAAAATCCTTCAGAGGTACTCTTCTCGTTGTAATGACTTCCTTGGTTATTACTGTTAGATCCTTCTTGATGGTTTCAATGATCTTCATTTTCTTCAGATTCTTCACATTCCGAGATTTACCAGCATATGCTTCCAGAGTGCTGACCTGCTGAGCCTCAGTCAGATATTCTACTAGTTTGTTTTCCGTCAAAATATCTGATATGAGCCTGCTCAGAGGTATCTAGTCCCTCTTAGTTATTTCTTTTTCTCTAGTCTCTTTGACGCTGGTATTCAGATGATTAAACAACAGATGAGGAAGATTGACCTTTTCCTTGGTTGCTATGAAGTATAGAAGAAATTGCTGATCAATGTTGATATAGTCTGGAGAACTTGTGGGTTTTCTATGGTTTATACGACCAAAGATGATTTTTGACCAAATTTTGAAGTATACTTTCAGATCTTTAATTTTGTTTGAAATTTGGCCAGAAGAAAAAGTTTCTTTTGAAATCTTTAGGTCAGAGCATTTATCTGCCATGTCACTGCAACGAATGCCTTCACCGTCATGACCTATCAAACACGCAATGAGATCTTCAGAGATTTCTATTTTCTTTCCCATCATAAAATAAGTAACTTAATAATTTGAAGCAGTAGCGTGAATCCAGAATTCTTTAGCTAATCTTGGAAAAATTGGACCCAGTAGATGACCAAAATACTTTGTCCACCCTTGAAATTCAACATCAGGAGTAAGATCGTAACCGTTTTCCTTCATACTGACAAAGTCCACAATGAGTTCACACAAAACTTCTAGCTAATCAATGGGAGTCAGGAGTGTTCTTGAGGGTTCTTCGTACCTGTCTGCTGTTGAAGAAGAAGAGCCAGGAACACTTTGAGAGCTTTGAGCAGTTTGAGAAGAAGCCATTATTCATACAGATTTTTGAAGAAAAAAATTGAACACAAGTAATAGAGAGACGAAGTGAGAGTGAAAAAGTGAAAGTGAAAGTGAACGGTGTATTTATAGAAAAATAGAAAACTTAATTAACAAGAAAAGAGTGAAAAGAAATGATTACATAGCATTAATTATTCCTGAAAATAAGGAGATGGCGTAGATATATAAAACAGTTATCGATACGACACGAGTCTCACGCATCCAATCAATGCTTCAGTCTCTTCAGAATTTGAACACGTGTTCAACCTTAGAAGAAACTCTTGTGATAAGATGACAAATGTTGATGTTATGAAATGCACGCTTCTATCTTTGATAGGAACCATTTGGAAACTATTTAGATCTTATTAGATAGATCCTAATACAACTTTCCTTCTAACTTCTGAAGAATTATTGATCAGATGCTCACAAAAAAAATATAAAGTTCTAAGGATTAACATACATAAATAAAACTATCATTATGGACAAAATTTCATGCTGAGATGTTTCAGAATGAAATTAAACCTATCTTCAAAAAGGGGTTTAGTGAAGACATCAGCCCATTGATGGTTTGTGTCAATAAATTTTAATGAAATAATTCCTTTTTGAATATAGTCCCTAATGAAGTGATGTTTTATTTCTATATGCTTATCCCTATAATGTAAAATAGGATTTCTAGATAAGCAAATGACAGAAGTATTGTCACGAAGTATAGGAATGTTACTCTAAAAATAGTTGAAGTCTTCAAGATGACTTTTCATTCAGAGCATCTGTGTGCTGCATCCAACTGCTGCTATATATTCAGCTCCAGTAGTTGATAATGCGATGGTGGATTGCCTCTTGCTGGACCATGAGATAAGATTTTCTCCTATAAATTGCCAGCTTCCAGAGGTACTTTTTCTTTCAATTCTGTCTCCAGCGAAGTCAGCATCACAATACCCTACTAATTTGTATTCTTTGGTTTTTTTATAAAATAGACCAAGATTAGTGGTACCTTTCAGATACTTGAAAATTCGCTTAACAACTCTTAAGTGAGATTCTCTAGGATCTGATTGGAATCTAGCACACAGACATACACTATATAGAATATCAGGTCTTGAAGCTGTAAGATACAAGAGAGAATTAATCATACCTCTTTAGATCTTCTGTTCTACCTTCTAACTTACCTCTTCCTTTTCCATAAAGCATGTAGGATGCATGGGATTTTTGGCTGACTTACATTCTGATAGGTCAAATTTCTTCAGAAGTTTTTTGACATACTTTCTTTGATGTATGTATGTTCCTTCTGGAGTTTGATTTATCTGGATGCCTAGAAAGAACTTGAGTTCTCCCATCAGGCTCATTTCAAACTCTTCCTGTATAGACTTAGAAAATTCTCTTCCCAGAGAGGCATTAGTAGATCCAAAAATAATATCATCTACATAAATTTGACAAACTAGAATGTCATTTTTAAATGGCTTACAGAATAAAGTTGTGTCCACCTTCCCTCTGGTAAAATCATTTTCTAACAGAAAGCTACTTAGTCTTTCACACCAAGCTCTGGGAGCTTATTTTAGACCATATAGTGATTTCTTTAGTTTAAAGACATATTCTGGATGTTTTGAATTTTAAAAACCAGGAGGTTGATGCACATAAACTTCTTCATAAATCTAACCATTAAATAATGCACTTTTGACATCCATCTGATAGAGAGTGATGCCATTATTTACGGCAAAAGAAATTAAAAGTCTTATAGATTCTAACCTGGCGACTGGAGCAAAGGTTTCTGTATGGTCTATCCCCTCTTGCTGACTATAACCTTATACCACTAGCCGTGCTTTGTTTCTGATGACTTCTCCTTGTTCATTTAGTTTGTTTCTGAATACCTATTTGGTTCCAATGATGTTGAACCCTTTTGGTTTAGGAACCAGATCCCACACATTGTTTCTGGTGAATTGGTTTAATTCTTCCTGCATTGCAAGTATCGAATCATTATCCAAAAGAGCTTCGTCAATGGAAGTTGGCTCAATCAGAGACACTAATCCCATGAGAGATTCTTCAGAGTTTCTGAATGTGGATCTTGTTCTTATTGGGTCTTATTTCTTTCCCATAATTTTGTCTTCTAGATGAGCTAAGTTGCTTTTGGATTGTCTTTTCTGGAGAGGCTCTTCGGATGTTGCTGTAATGTTTGTGACATCTTCTTCTGGAGTTGACTATGATTCTTTGTGAGAAACTTCTAATGCAATGTCTTCAGTACCTTTAACTTAGACTTCTATATATGCAAAAGATTTATCTTGATTTGACTTTTGAGAGCCAAGCTTATCATCAAATCTGAAAATGATTGACTCTTCTACAATCTGTGTTTCTATGTTGTATACTATATAGCCTCTTAAGCATTCAGAGTATCCTAACATAATACACTTTTGTGCTTTAGAGTCAAACTTGTTCAGATTTTCTTTAGTGTTCAGAATAAAACAAGTACATCCAAATGGATGAAAATACGAGATGTTGGGCTTTCTGTTCTTCCACAGATCATATGGAGTCTTATCCAGAATAGGTCTTATGGAGATTCTATTCTGAATGTAACACGTTGTGTTAATTGCTTCTTCCCAGAAGTTATTAGCAATGTTAGTCTCGTTGATCATGGTTCTGGCCATTTCTTGTAAAGTTATGTTCTTTCGTTCTACAACTCTGTTTTGTTGAGGAGTTCTAGGACAAGAGAAATCATGAGAGGTGCCATTCTCATTAAAAAATAGTTCAAAATTTTTTGTTTTCAAATTCTCCACCATGATCACTTCTGACTTTAACAATTCTAAGAACGTTTTCGTTTTGGACTTGGTTACAGAATGCAAAGAACACGGAATGTGACTCGTCCTTGTGTCTTAAGAACTTTACCCATGTCCATCTGCTATAGTCATCTATGATCACTAATCAATACTTCTTGCCACTAATGGATGCAGTTTTCACTGGTTTAAATAGAAGGTTTTGGTTTTGAAAGAAGGTTTTGCAAACTTGCCTTTTTGACATGCTTAACACAGAGCATCTGAGCTGAACTTCAGATTAGGAAGTCCTCTGACCAGATTGAGTTTGTTAATCTGAGATATTTTTCTGATACTAACATGTCCCAATCTTATGTGCCATACCCATTGCTCATCGTTAACAGACAATAGGCATTTTACATTCTGTCTTTTCAGTTCAGAAAGTTTTATTTTGTAAATGTTGTTCTTTCTCTTTCCATTAAAGAGGATAGATCCATATTTATGACTAACTGCTTTACAGGACTTTTGATTGAAGATTATATCATTACCATTATCACTTAATTGACTTATGGATATCAAGTTATGCATTAATCCATCTACTATCATAACATTAGTTATAGATGGAAGACCTGGTGTGAAGACCTGTTTATGCATATGATGAATGATATGTATTCATGTAATGCATTCAAGGATTCAGAAAATTCAAATTTGTCTTAAACCAAAAAAGAGCACACATCATATTAATAAGATAGAATTTGTTAGTACATCAATGCCCCATGGGCAAAATAATACAAAATTCTAATGTAAAAAGACGTTGCGCATCCTCTTTGGTGCAATGTAGGTGTTGAGAGTATGCTCTTCATGAAGTTGACGAGTAAGTTCCAAAACCTTCTTCTCACTTGCGTAGAATTGGGCTTCAAAAGTATCGCGCTCTCCCTTTAGCTATATCCAACTCCTTTGTAAATCTTCTAGTGATGTTGGCATGTCAGGATGTAGGAGGGTGTATGGAACCTCTCCTTCCATAACAGGCTTTTTTTATCACAGGTAGAATGTAGGGGTAAGGCATCATAAGACTTTGGGCGCGGGTTCGTACCCACTTGAGGTAAGGCTCAAGGGGGATGGAATTCTTATGTCCCAAGGTCTTACTGTCCACTTTGTTGGGCATTCTCCAAGCTCGGATGAACCTTTGTCGAAGTCCTTGATCGTCGTTGTCAAAGTCAAAAACCAAGTCTGGAATCAGCATGTCATGTGGGCCATCCTTTCGGGAATACCCAAACTGTCTCAGAGCCAAGCAAGGGTTGTAGGTGATGCCTCCCCTAATGCCAAGTAGAGGGACATTAGGGAATTCCCCACAACGATCAATGATGATAACATTTTCTCTGGATCGAGAACACCAATGAACATCTGAATGTGTAAGAGTCATCAATCATTATGACCACCTCAAACCTTGCTCATTCTTCAAAACTGATTAGGGAAGATGAGAAATAAACCATCTTGCCAATAGAGGAGTACATCACATGAGAACACCTCTTTTCCTCATTGTTCGAGTGTGAAAAGAGTGGAGGATATCCCCAAGCAATGTAGGCACCGGGTTACGAGCCATGAAAATTTTGACAGCACTTACATCTATAAGTTGGTCAGGGTTTAGGAACAAGACCAACCTATAGATGAGAAGAGCTACTATCTTCTCAAAAGCTTGTAAGTCCAGAGAGTTCCAGCAGCTTTGGGCCTTCTCAAACAGAAACTTTGCCAAGAAACCCTTGACACCACTTCTAGTTTCCCAATGGCCTATGACATCAGATGGTTGCAAGTGTAGGTCTTGAGCAACATCTTCAGGCTTTGGATCTCTTTCCGTACCGTTGTAGGGTAGTTGATGGAGAATAGGAATCCTCAGGAGTTGAGAAAATTCCTCCAAAGTAGGCATAAGCTGGTAGTCAAGAAATGTGAAGCAGTGGTGTAGGGGGTCAAAGAACTGGAAGAGAACTTTCACCATGTCTTCCTCAGTGTTGGTGTTGACTAAGTTGAGAAGACGACCATGCCTCTCGGTGAATGGAGAATTCTCATGAATCCTTGAAGCTAGCTCCTTTAGGTGAGGAGGAATTATTACAAGGTTGACTTGAATTGATTTCCTGCGAAGTGAATCCATTACCTACAATACAGGAACAAAGATGAAGATCCAAATCCTTGAAATGGTTAGTGGATGCATATGATGCTCCATGATGTCCATGATGTTATGCACAAGTATATATGTACAAACAAATCACACAAGTTCCTAGTTTCAGGCTTGCATGGGGTTTCATAGGTAAGTACCCTCTTGAAGTTTAGTTTGCTCAACCTGTCCTATAAATAGTAACCAGGTTCTAAGGAGCTCAATATCACTGGATTATTTTTTGTGTTCATTGTTTCAGCTTAGCCACTTTACTGGAGACCGAAATATTCCAAGAAAACAACCCTCAATAAGTGTAGTATCGAGTATCTACCAACTTCGGACTGCACCAAAGCCGGCCATCTCACTACCCCTAAAAAGGCTAAGTTGGTAAAGTAAAGGTTCTAAAAGTCCATTAGTGCTTTATGACATCACTCAACGGCCCCGTATTCTCTTTGATTAACTCAAATGCTACCGGTACCCACAAATATGTCGCACTAATATAGCTATTGCTTCAACCATGTCGGTATACCCCGCACAGTTTCCACAATGTATTGCTATTTACCTTAGAATGTTTCCCAAACCCGGGTAGAGGATTCAAACCCAAACAATAGAACCAAAGTATAAAGCATACAAGTCAAGCAAGATAAGCATGTAAAGGTGATCTATAACCCTAAGGTTACCCCACTTTTATTTATAGTCCCCAGCAGAGTCGCCAGTTCTTTGATGCAGTGGGAGAACTGGCTTGAGGTTTTGCATTTTTTTGTTCGCAAACGTTTCGGTTTAGCAAGAGTCGCCACCGACTTTTATTTTATCCAAAAGGAAAGGTAAAAAAGCACAGGAAAGACCTTTGAGATTGTTTTTGGGTTCGGGGGTTAGATTATGAAAAGGGAAGGTGCTAGCACCCTTTTCATCCATGGTTTTCCATGGGCTCTTAGTTACTTGTTTTAGATCACTTGCTTTTGCTTTTCAATTGTTTGAAATGGTGCTTTTGTGTGTGGTTTTGAAAATATTTTGAAAAGAGGCCTTTGTTTAGGAAACCTTTGTAATGATTCTTGTTTGAATATATACAAAGGTGTTTGTCTTTTGAAAAATGTTTCAATGTTTGAAAGTTTGTTGGGAAATGTTTTGAAATTGTGTTGTGTGTTTGTTTGAAAATAGCAAGGATGGTTTGCAAATTGATCAAGTAACTAGGAGTTGTCTACCCTACTCAAATATCTTTCCTACACATTTTTAACCCTTTGACATTGTTGTTTTACCATTGTATTTGGTAAACAACCTTGTCTTTGGATGTTAAACGGGACGGACGTGGGTCATCGTATGACCATGATAGCAATTGTGCCAAGTATCTTAGCAAGCTTTTTTGAGGGACTAGATCATTTTTGTATAGGCAACCAAGATAGCTTCATCGAGGGACTATGATCTTTTGTTTTGTTTTTGTTTTGCCAAGATACCTAGCATGCATACCATGGCCATGTTTTTAAGGAAACAAGTGGATGAAACCCTAGGGGTGCTTGTGTGCATTGTGTTGTCATTTTTCATGCATTTTTGTCTTGTGTTTAGTCAAGCTATTTGTTTGATTTTGGTCTTTTGCATACAAACCCTAGTCTTACTATCATGCATATTTGAAAGCAATAAAATGCGTAAAAGTAAATCTAAGACTATTACAACATTATTAGGGGGATATTTGCATAAAAATAAACCCAAAAGCTATTACAACCATATTGAATTTAATTTACAAATAAATAAATAGACAATATTTAAATATGCAATTAAATATAAATATGCAAAATGTTTTTGTATTTATTTTTATGTATGTAAAAATAAGTTTATTTAACTCAAAATAAGAAAATAAAAAATGATTATTTTTGAAAGGGGTGAAAACCCTAATTTTTGTTTTAAGAAGATATATTCTATATTATTTATTTATTTATGTACAAGAAAATAAATAAAAATATATACAAAAGTGTTAAAAAATTAAAATGTGTGAGAAAATATTATTTAAGTGTATAAATAATAAAAATAAAAATATATAATATTTTTGTATTATTTAATAAACTATTCTTATGCCAAAAAAATAATAAAAATAATAAAATAAAATGTGAAAAATTAAGAAAATATTTGTGGTGGTTTTTAATATTTAGAAAAAATAATAAAAGTCAGAAAATATGAAAAGAAATAAAAAATCTAAAAAAATTAAGGAAATGGGCCAAGGGGGTGCAGAAAGCAGGATGAGGGGTGTCAATAATAGAAACAAGCCAAGCCCAACTCATTTCCACTTCATCCTTGTCCTCCAGAAACAAAAAAATGTGCACCCTGTGTTTAAACTTGTAACTCCTGCATACGTGCTTAAAAACAAAATCTTGCAACATGAAAGTTATAGCTCATCATCACACAATTCTAATGATATAAAAAACTTGATCTAACTCCCAAAGACCAGAGAGAATTTCAGTGCCCCTAATTTATGACCTAGTTTTTTCAGAAACTTCAACATCCAAATTCTCCTAGCTCAGTTAACACAAATAAATTCTAAGCATATGTACAATTCAAGGAAAATGAGGACTACATTTTTGCTTCACAAACCTAAGCCTAATGATTCCTAAATAAGGAGATAGAAGTTTGAGAAATACCTGTTTCAGTCAAGCTCGAGTATGGAAATGTATGGGTTGTGAGTGAGGCCTGAGATACTTGTGAGCTTGCTTGAAGTTCCTTTGAGCTTTCCCAATGTTTAGCTTGCTTTGAACTTGCCTGAATCTCCCTATAGAACTCAACCTGCAAACTCAGAATTTAAAAATGGTGAAGTGTGAAAATGGAGTTACAATTTCTTGAGAAGGGCTGGGATAGCTTAGGTGTATTGTTTAGAATATGTTTGAAGTGGTTTGGGGCAGAATGCACGAGTGGATTTTGTTTTGGAAGTGAACCTGCCCTGTTTTGACAAAAACTTGGTGTGTTGGTGTTTAAGGGTGTTTTAGAGGCTTGTAGCTCGTGTTTCTGACCTTAGGCAATGTGTAAAACTTGTTTGAAATGAATACAACACTTGCTCTTATCAGATTACAAAGTTCTGTGGACTTTTGCCAATTACTTGCTTTTGAAGCAAAAGTTGATTTTGACAATGCCAAGGCATGTACAGGCCTTCTTCTTAGCTGCACATAGTTGGTGTACTTTTCCCCAAGTTTGTGGACTTTTTTTGCTGCAAAATATTGGGTCCTTGGCTCAAGGGAAACAAAAATACATAAAGTGTGCTTTATGTAAATGGCATTGTTATCTTTTTGCCAAAAATGGATTAAATCTTTGTGTAATGTTCTAAAGCTTAGAACAAAGCCTCTAACCAATGTATTTGCATTTAATTTATGAGTTTATAGAGGATTAGAACATGTAAACCAAGTACAAGCATGCTTTGGACAGAATTGCAAGTTGTAGCAATGTGCAAAATGCCTTGGACAAAAGTGATGATTTTCCATTTTCAATCCTTCGATTCTCCCTAACCATAAATGATCTTGGAGAGTTCTTGGACATTTTGGAAAGCTTGTAACATGCTATACAATCCATCTTTGAAATGAATTTTGATATTCCACTTGGAACTATGTGAACATTTGCCATGAAGATAGGTCAAAATCCTGCCTAAACTAGGGCAAAATTTCACTAAGTTAGAAAGTTTTTGGACCCTTATTCACATAATCATAACTTGATATCCAAGCATCTTTTTGGAAAACTTTGTGAATAAAATTTGTATATTTTGTGGAGTACTACAACTTTCATGTTGGAAGTTTTGTTTGAATCCAATTGCATCATGGTGAAAAAGTTGGGAAAAAATAAGAAATTTTCATAACTTAGAAAATTTCTAAGTTATGAAAATTTTCCATTTTAAACCCTAATTTTCAAAATTAGGTTTCTTGGTGAACAAGTTACATGTTTTGACACATCTTGATGAAAAAGGACCCTTGGCACTTGATTTTGACCAAAAAGTCAAAGTTTGACTTTTCAGTGTACAGTTGATTTCTGATCAATTGACTGGAAAATTCATCTGTCAATCCAATGCATTTGAGATCTTTTGAACCTTGTGATTAGGTCAAGATTATTCAATTGAGTCCTTTAAACCATGTTTGATCCCAATTTGCCATTGGCTAGGTGAAAAATCAGAAATTATCCTTCTACAATCAAAACCCTAAAAATGACCATTTTGCCCTTTTGATGATCTGATCAAATTTCTTGAGGAGTTGTGGTCCAAACTTGATGAAATGGTTCATATGAGTCTATAATGTTGATGTGGATCAAAAATTATGAGGTTTGACTGTAAATTAGCCACAATTGACTTTTTCCCCAATACAGTTGATTTTTAGGTGAACTGTCCAATTGACTGGGCAAAAATTTGATTCAAGGCTTGAAACTTGGTATGGGAAATCTTATAAGTCCAACATGAAGTATGAAAGTCACATGAGGCATTGGGAGTCCAAAAATCCTTGTGCAAATTCAAACCCTAATTTCAGGTCAACAGTGCAAGGAGATGTCTTGAGCTGAGCAAACCCTAATCTGGTCTGGAGTCCAAAGATCCTTGTGAGGGGAAATCTTGGTAAAATGAGAGGGAAAATTTTGGGGTACAACAGTACCTTTTGTGCTAAAGTTTATATTTTCTTGATTTTTTGAAAAACTTGAATGTTTAATCATAAAACTTCTCAAAAACTGTGTGCATGAGATTGAAGATTGGTAGGAAAACCAAGGAAATGTTAGAGGACCAATTAAGAGATATGTTAGGAGAATGGTTAATCCCATAAATGATAAAAATGGATAACATCATTCAAATATCATGGGGAAAAGCACATTCACTGCGAATTCGACTGAAACAATTGTTCCTACGGCCAACACAGTGGTAATACCGTCGATGGCACAAAGTGGGCCGATATTTTCCCTAACAACGACACAAAGTCACTCTGGGACTCCTAGACCATCTGTGGCTAGTGATTTTAGGCCTTACATGCCCAATTTCATAATGCCCATGACTGGTCAAGAGCAACCTTATGGCATACTAACTTCGATGATGGCAAACATGCATATAAATACTTTGACATTTGCTGACAATACGAAAAATATGTACTCGCCATTACAAGGGTCAGGATTGGGTGTAAATAACCTGTAGGAATGAGATTTTTTTCCCAAGCAATGCCAACTTTCAACACAAGTTTTTTGAATGTGTTGAGGCAGCAAATGGACGAAAGTAACCATGAGATGGTTAATTTGCTTACCCAACAAATGGGTATTATATTTAACCCTTTGTGTAATCATTTATTATCTCATTTTCCTCCATTTGAATTAATTCAAGTTGATATTTGTGAGTTTGTAACCTCACCACCTTCGCTTTTTCAGCCCCTTCATGTCTTTTCAAAGATTTCTTATACTTGCTTTGATGATTCGCAATCACTAACTTTCTCAAAGTTGTCACCATCCATACATTGATGGATCAAAAGCAGCGCCTTGAAATCTTTCTTCTTCTCTTTATTTTGAATACGTTGCACCTTCGACAAGAGGACTCACCCCATTCTTGATCACTTCAAGAACACCTTGGTAGCCAAACAACACATTCATTTGATTTTTGTAATTCTTCGCATCAAGGATGGGTAGGTTTGCAGGGATTCTTTCATTGGAGACGGAAATCATATTCCACACTAGGTGTTTGGTGGATCGAACCAGACTGATTATGACAAATTTTAGAACTTGGATTCACTTGGTTGGTGAAACTGGAGGGTTTTAATGTGAAGAGTGAGAGAGAGAATATAATTGAGGGTGAGAATGTAAATTTTCATTAACAATAGATGATGATACCTCAAAGGTATTTATACAACAATTCCAAGTGGATTGAGACACAAGCGGCAAGTCAAATATCTGGAAAAAAACTAAATTTGCATGCCTACAATTGATTATACAAAACCTGTAACTGATTATTGCTGCTAAAAACACTAAGAGTGGTAATCGATTACTGTGAACGCGTAACTGATTACACCAACACTAAAATCACTTATTTTAAACTTATTTAATTTTTCTTCGTACATGTAACCGGTTACATGCATGTGGCAGCCTGTTAGAGCACTTAGATTATGTATTTTCTCATAACTATTTTGAACGATTTAGTTTCTTTAATTGTTTCTGTTTAGTTTTTCTCTTGTGATCTTTTTAATTTTTTAATTTTTTATCTTTTATTAAAAGTCTTTGTAAAATTAATTTTTACTATTAAAATTAGTTTATGTAATATGTAAAATATTTTATTTTAATTTTTACACTCTTAATATCGAAAAAATTAAAATTAAATTTTCCATTTATTATAAAAAAATAAACTCTAATATAAAGTAATTTTATAAATATAATTGTAAAAATTAAAATAAAATAGAAAAAGTTTGTCAACATTAAAAATAATATATTTGTAGGGAGTAATATATTTCAAAGTTAAATATGTTTTTGGTCCCTCTAAATATATCTATTTCATTTTTAGTCCCTCTAAACATTTCCTTCAAAGAATGGCCCCTTCAAAATTTTCCATCCATGCAATTGGTCTCTGACGTTAAATTAAGTTAATGGTTGTTGACGTGGAAGCATACATATAATTTAAATTCATTTAAATTTATTTTATTGTATTAAAATATACTTTAACAGTTATGATGTGGTATTTGATAACTTAAATCATCAGAAATCATTTCAACTTTCAATCCCTCTCTCCAAATTGGAAAAAAAATCCTAAAATAGCAAACGTAAACCTATATTGTCTGAAACACTAAAGAGTGAGAAATTCATCACCATCATTTGAAAATGAGTTGAAGGCGCAATTTGTTCATTATCGTTTTCATTCATATAACTATTATTTGAAGCACCAACTGCATTCTTAATCACTTTGTAGTTGTTGTTCGAAAGGTGTGGTCCTAAGACTGAGACATGTGTGTTATACTTTTCTTGAATTGTTTATTATACCCACTTGCCAGACAAAGTTATAGTTTCCTGTATTATGTGTGGACCACTTAGTTGTATTTTATGGTTGACTATTAATGATAGGTTTCTACTTGTGTGTGGTCAAATTTTGTGTTGTAATGTCAAATTTACCCTGTTTACAAGATGGGTAAATTCAAGGTTTTGTTGTACACAAAGAGGTATTTTGTAAAAGACCTAAAGGTAAGGTATGAAGGTGGGGAGATTTTTGCATTTAGTGGACAAGACACAAACTTCTGGCCATTCTTTGAAGCTCGTAACCTTATCAAAGGGATGAACTATGCATTTAGTGTAGATGAAGTTAAAATATGGTGGAAGCATGAAGCGAATTCTTTGGAAAAAGATCTTAAACCTTTTAGAAATGATGAGGATGCTTCTTTGTTAGCTTGGTTTTCTGTGAACAATAATTTTGAAGTCAAAATTTACAATGAGGCCAAAGTTACTACATGTGAGTTAATCTATATAGAGAGGCTTATATAGATACAAAAGGGGCATGAAAGTGGTGAGGAAGATAGTGGTGATGAGTATGAACCAAGTGAAGATTTTGTGGATGGTATTCACTTTGAAGATAGAGAAGAAGAGAGAATATACAATTCTGATGAAGACCTTCAAGAAGGAGCTAACATTAAAGGTGTGCCTAGAAATGAGAATGCTAATGGTACTGATAAAAGTAGAGCAAACAAGTGTGGCTTTTTGACAAATGAAATGGATAGGGAACATGTTATAGAATAATACTTGTGATCGGTGGATCTGGAACTGACTGTTTAACGCTGGTTCGCGAAATGTCGCGGAAGCAAGAGTCGCCACCGTCTTTTATTTTCTCCAACATGGAAAGGACAAAAGCACAGAAAAATTCCTTATTGAGATTAGTTCTCGGTTCGGGAGGTAGATTTATAGAAAGGGAAGGTGTTAGCACCCTTTCTATCCATGGTTATCCATAGGCTCTTAGATACTTGCTCATTGTGTTTTCAAAAATGTTTGTTTGCTTTTCAGAGTGGGTTTGAAAAAATTTCGTTTAAAGATTTCAGATCGACTCTTGTATCAGTCCTCAAGAGTGTTTGAAAAGTTGTTTTTGAAAGCTTTTTGCAAATCTTGGAGAATATGGGAGGGCAAATTTTGGGGTACAACAGTTGCCCCTGTTCAATCTTCTTAGACCTGAGGATGTAGATTGGCTGACGTGCCTTTCGTAATCCGAAGGTGGGAGATGATTGAACACTAGAGTGCCCAGAAATTTGCGCTCACATGTTGGCAGTATGATGGGGAATGGGCTTACAGATGCCATTTGGAGATTGATGGATAGGATGATGGGCTTATAGATGCCATGCTAAGAGGTGATGGATGAGTGGATGGGCTTATAGATGCCATCTGGGGTGTCGATTGCACAAGAGATTCCTTAGAGAGAACTTGCGTGCCTGAAAAAGAAAATGATTACCTGACCTGTTACAGGAGTTGGTCTTCAAACTCTTATGTAGATGTGCCCTGACTGGTTACAGGTATCGAATCTGGAGCTTCAAAAGGTAATGAATGAGTCAGGGATGGTTACTACCTCAACGGGACGGTGAGAGAACCTTGGATGATTACTACCTCAACAGCAACGTTGAGAGAATCTGGGGCGATTACTACCTCAACGGTAACGATGAGAGAATTTGGGGTGATTACTACCTCAACAGTAACGTTGAGAGAATCTGGGATGTCTTCTACTGAGTCTTCATTAGGAAAATCTTTAGGAATCGATTTAACTGGACCGGAGAAGGCCTTTGACTGGATAAGAATCAGAAAAATCTTAGGGTCGATTTAATTGAAACGGACAAGGTCTTGAAATATCTTCAACTGGATAAGAATCAGGGAGATCTTAGGGTCGATCTGACTGAACCAGAGAAGGTCTTGAAATATCTTCAACTGGATAAGAATCAGGGAGATCTTAGGGTCGATCTGACTGAACCAGAGAAGGCCTTGAAATATCTTCAACTGGATAAGAATCAGGGAGATCTTAGGGTCGATCTGACTGAACTAGAGAAGGTCTTGAAATATCTTCAACTGGATAAGAATCAGGGAGATCTTAGGGTCGATCTGACTGAACCAGAGAAGGTCTTGAAATATCTTTAACTGGATAAGAATCAGGGAGATCTTAGGGTCGATCTGACTGAACCAGAGAAGGCCTTTGACTGGATAAGAATCAGGAAAATCTTAGGGTCGATTTAACTGAACCGGACAAGGTCTTGAAATATCTTCAACTGGATAAGAATCAGGGAGATCTTAGGGTCGATCTGACTGAACCAGAGAAGGCCTTTGACTGGATAAGAATCAGAAAAATCTTAGGGTCGATTTAACTGAACCGGACAAGGTCTTGGAATATAGCTGAGAACTTAATTGGATCTTTCCTGAAAGGTAAAAGTCAGTCGTATGCAATGCATGATATGGATCAAGCAATGATGTTCTCAACAATGAGATTGTAAGATATGATGCGTATATGCATGCTATAATGTATGGAAATGTGATATTTTTGAATGTATGTTTTTGTCTAGGAAAGTAAATCCTTGACGGGTGTCGGGAAGTCACATCCTGGGCTGATGTTGAAGAGTGAGATTCTTTGCTGTTTCCGCTGGGGAGTGATGGTTGTAAGAATACCGGTAGGAGAAGATAACTCCGTTGAGGGATAAACTTGGCGAAAGGATTACTCTGCGGGGAGGAAGTTATTCTAGCGATCTTGCTGGGGAACAATACTCTGTGGGGAGAGAGATACTTTGCTGGGATGTCGATGGTAACTTCGCTGGGGATACCGTTGTTATGTTGGAAGTGTTAATGGACTCCGCTGGGGATAAGAAGACTTCGCCGAGGACGATCTTTTCGTGGCTTTTGGCTGAGGATAACCCAGTTATATCCTGGTAGGGAAATAACCTTTGAATAAAGTCGGGGGATGCGTTCGTGCTCTGCGGGTGGCAAGCTTCCAGAATCTACTGGGGATAAGCTTCCTGCTGGGGAGATGGATTCAAACTTTCCTGGGGAAATCTTGAACTATACTGGACTCTCCTGGGGAAATTTTGAGATCTCCTGGGGAAATTTTGAGGTGTATTGGGAACGTGGCTCCGCTGAATGTCTGGTATACCGCCGGGGAACAATCTTTAGGTCAAGACTGCCGGGGATGCTTGTTTAAGAATATCTGTATGATGTGCTGGGGAATGTTGAGATCTGTTGGAGGATACCCAACTTCCTTAAGGCTGGTAGTAGCTTTTCTTGGGGAGCGTGCATTGACTTGCTGGCTCACTCCCTGGGGAATTAAGGTGTACTGGTTACGTTCTTCAGCCGAACTTACCTCGGTACCTTGGTGGACAGAACAATTAGATCGCTTAGACCACTCATTATTGCCCCTGTTTCTAATGTTACCTGTAATTAACCCTTTGTTTCGTATGCAAATATTTATGAGTTAGCAATTAGTGTCAAATGCATATATCACAAATTGAACCTTGGACGTTCTTCGCAAAACAAAACAGAAAAGGAAAAACAATTGGCAATTTTAACTGAAAAGTGTATTTATATTGATTTTTGAATTGCCTGTAAATAGGCGTTTATGTACAAGAGGCTGACGTCCTAGTAAGAGAACGCCGCCGAACAGAAGAGTTTATACAATTTGTACAAAGGGAAAACAAAACCGCTGTGTGAAAAGAATAATCCCACTGGGTTCCAACTCTGCTATCGCCTTTATATTATCGAGCGTCTCATCACTTGATGACCTAGTCGAGGATGAAGCTGATTGATCGATGCCGTCTGAACTTGATGTCGATACTGGATTCTGGATGCGAAGTGATCCAATGAGACATAGTATTACGCTTTATCCCTAACTTTTGCCTGGACCGCCCTTTCGGGTTTTCAGTCCACCGGGATACCCATTTTTGCCCAAGCCGCCTTTTCAGGTTTTCGACTTGTCGGGTGTACGGATTTTTTCATTTCATCCCTTCATTTTGCCCGAACCCTTTTGGTTCGCCGGGAAGCCCTAATTTTTGCCTAGGTATGTCAACCTAGCGGGTCTTTTTCATGCGTAGTATCTTTTTACTATGTCTGCATTGGCGGGGTGAGGAAGGTCGTCACCATCCATGGTAGTTAGGATCATGGCTCCTCCTGAGAACACATGTTTAACCACAAATGGCCCTTCATACGTAGGGGTCCATTTGCCCCTTGGATCACTCTGAGGAAGGATGATACGCTTGATTACCAGATCCCCAACTTGATACTCTTGTGGTCTGACCTTTTTGTTAAATGCCCTGATCATCCGTTTTTGATACGTCTGACCATGACAAATGGCAGCAAGTCTCTTTTCGTCAATTAGGTTTAATTGATCAAGTCGTGTCTGGATCCAATCGTCTTCGCTCAGATTTGCATCCTTCATTATCCGGAGAGAGGGTATCTGCACTTCGATCGGTAAGACTGCCTCCATACCGTAGACCAAGGAGAAAGGAGTTGCCCCGGTTGACGTCCTTGCTGAGGTACGATACCCATGTAGAGCAAACGGTAACATCTCGTGCCAATCTTTATAAGTCACTGTCATTTTCTGCACGATTTTCTTGATATTCTTATTCGCTGCTTCTACAACCCCATTCATCTTTGGTCGGTAAGGAGAAGAGTTATGGTGCTGTATCTTAAATTGCTCGCAGAGCTCAGTGATCATCTTGTTGTTGAGATTGGTACCGTTGTCTGTAATGATTCTTTCTGGGACGCCGTACCGATAGATCAGGTTATGCCGAATGAACCGTGCCACAACGTTCTTGGTTACCGTAGCGTAGGAAGCTGCTTCAACCCACTTTGTAAAATAATCAATCGCCACCAGAATGAAGCGATGCTCGTTGGATGCCGTAGGTTTAATCTCACCGATCATATCTATGCCCCACATTGCAAAAGGCCAAGGCGCAGTCAGGACATTTAGAGGAACTGGAGGAACATGCACCTTGTCTGCATATATCTGGCATTTATGGCATGTCCGAGAGTGTTGGTAACAGTCGGCTTCCATTGTGGACCAGAAATACCCTGCCCGAAGGATCTTCTTCGCCATAGTGTGTCCACTGGAATGTGTTCCGAAGGTCCCTTCATGTAGCTCTTCCATGATCCTTTCTGCTTCAGTTTTATCCACACAACGCAGTAAGGTAGAATCATGGTTTCGTTTATACAGGATGCCGTTGCTAAGGAAGAATTTCGCTGCGAACCTTCTCAGAAACTTCTTATCGTTGACAGTCGCACCTTCAGGGTATTCCTGAGCTTCCAAATATCTCTTCACCTCATGGTACCAAGGCTTCTCAGTCACCAATTCAGTCTCGAGATCACAACAGTATGCCGGTTCGTCCAGTTTCCAGATAATGACCCGAGGAGCCTCATTGTCCCATTTGACCTTGAACATAGAAGACATTGTAGCTAACGCGTCCGCCAGCTGATTCTCCTCTCTTGGGAAATGTTCAAAGGTTATCTCTGTGAAGTGGGGGATCAATGTCAATACACATTCTCTGTAAGGAATAAGATTCGGATGCTTCGTATCCCACTCGCCTTTGATCTGATTGATCACGAGAGCGGAATCTCCGAAGACACTCAGAAACTTGATCCTTAAGTCGATCGCAGCTTGAAGACCCATGATGCATGCCTCATACTCCGCCATGTTGTTGGTGCAGTTGAAACATAGCCAGGCAGTGAGTGGAGTATGAGTGCCTTGAGGGGATATTATCACAGCGCCGATACCATTGCCCAAAGTATTGGAGGCTCCGTCAAAGTGCATAGACCATCGGGATCCTTCCTCAGGTCCTTCATCCGGTCCAGGTACTTCACAATCAGTCACTATCATGATACTCTCGTCTGGAAACTAGAAGTTCATTGACTGATAGTCGTCTACTACCTGGTGTGCCAAGTGGTCTGCCAATACACTTCCTTTGATGGCTTTTTGGGTCGTGTACTGGATGTCGTATTCTGTCAAGATCATTTGCCATCTTGCTATTCTCCCAGACAGAGCAGGCTTTTCAAATATGTACTTTATAGGATCCATCTTTGAGATCAACAAGGTAGTGTGAGTCAGCATATACTGTCTCAGCCGGCGAGCATCCCATACCAAAGCGCAGCAAGTTTTCTCGAGCAATGAGTATCGGGTCTCACAGTCGGTAAACTTTTTGCTAAGGTAATAAATGGCATGCTCTTTTCGGCCAGACTCGTCATGCTGCCCCAGCACACACCCCATTGAGTTGTCAAGTACTGTCAGGTATAGTATTAGAGGTCTCCCTTCAACCGGTGGCATAAGAATGGGTGGTTCTTGGAGATACTCTTTGATTCTGTCAAAAGCGGCCTGACATTCCTCATTCCAACGTACTACCTGATCTTTCTTCAGCAGCTTGAAGATTGGTTCACAGGTAGCGGTTAGGTGCGAGATGAATCGGGCAATGTAATTCAGGCGTCCTAAAAAGCCTCTGACCTCTTTCTCTGTCTTAGGAACTGGCATCTCTTGGATAGCTTTAACCTTGGTAGGGTCCACTTGAATACCCTTGTCGCTTACGACAAAGCCTAGCAACTTTCCAGATCTTACCCCGAAGGTGCACTTGTTCGGGTTCAACCTCAGCTTGTACAACTTCAGACGGTCAAACAATTTCTGCAGATGATCAAGGTGTTCCTCCTCAGTTTGGGACCTTGCAATCATATCGTCCACATACACTTCAATCTCATGATGGATCATGTCATGAAATAAAGCAACCATGGCACGTTGGTAGGTTGCCCCAGCGTTCTTCAACCCGAATGGCATGACCTTGTAGCAGAAGGTGCCCCACTGAGTAACAAAGGTAGTCTTTTCCATGTCTTCAGGAGCCATCTTGATCTGATTATAACCTGAAAAGCCATCCATGAAAGAAAACACCTTATGCTGAGCAGTATTGTCAACCAGGACGTCAATGTGAGGTAGAGGGAAGTCATCTTTGGGGCTGGCCCTGTTCAGATCCCTGTAATCGACACACATTCTGACCTTACCATCTTTCTTTGGTACCGGCACCACATTAGCAACCCACTGAGGGTAAGAAGTCACTGTAAGAAACCCGGCATCGAATTTCTTCATAACCTCAGCTTTGATCTTCTCAGACATCTCTGGACGCATGCGGTGGACCTTTTGCTTAACCGGAGGGCAGTCTTCCTTGGTAGGCAAATGATGGACCACGATGTCGGTGTCCAACCCGGGCATGTCTTCGTAGGACCAGGCAAAGATCTCCACATAATCATGTAACATCTGAGTCAACCGTTGCTTCACGCTGAGCTCTAGGTTGGCACCAATCTTAACCTCTTTCATGTCCGTCTCAGTACCCAGATTTATTGTTTCCACTGGCTCTTCATGTGGTTGAATTGCCCTCTCCTCCTGGAGTAACAGTCTTGCAAGCTCGCCAGGCACTTCGCAATCATCTTCACCTTCGTCTTCGGCTAAGTTGATCGGATTTTCGAAGTCATAACTGGAAGTAGCAGAGTCGTTACCAGTGAGATCCAGAGTGGATTGAAACCTGTATGAGTGAGTGTGTGTAAATACAGCTGTTTTGCAATATATAAAGAAAGGAACGAAAGAAAAGGAGCATAGGATTTGAAATGCGAGAAAATGTCCAAGGTCTTTATTCATGATATATGAAATGACAATTAATATACCCTCACAAATGAAGCCATGGTGCCCCGGGTAAGACACCTGGCCATAGAGTTTTAATTCATTTTTTATTACAAATAACAAAACAAAGGAGTTTATTACTGCGTAACAAAAGTAACAGGAGTATGATCTTTAGCAGTCCAATTGGTCAATCCACCATCAGTCGTCGGGTAAATCCAGCTATCAAACTCTGACTCTTCCACTTCCTCTTCATCCCCGATGGCATTCACTCCTGGATTGGTGATGAGCACAGGAGGTCTTCTGGTTCTAGCTTTGCGCACAGCCTTCTGAGCCTCTGCAGTAAAACCCAGTCCAAATTTGTCAGTTTTTGGTGTAAAGTCAGGGAGCCTGCCCCAGTTAGCACATTCACCTTTCTTGATTACAGCCCGGGCATCCTTCAAGGAGGCCATCTTCAAAGGAAAGTCCTCTTCGACCACTGTTTCTGCTGCTGCCAAAGTTGGAGGTACCTCTTCAAAATGCTGAAAGGGGGTTTCAATAAACTCCCCGTCCATCTCAATATATCGGAAGGAATTCAAGTGACTAACCATATACTCCTCCTCTCCCTGCACAGTGACGATCTTCCCTTTGACGGGGTACTTGAGCTTTTGATGTAGGGTAGAGGTCACTGCCCCAGCTTTGTGAATCCAAGGTCGACCCAGTAAACAAGAATAAGATGGACGGATATCCATCACATAGAAAGTTGAGTCGAATACTTGAGAACCCACACGAATAGGAATGTCTACCTCTCCATGAACCATCCTCTTAGAACCGTCAAAGGCTCTGACAATGATGTTGCTAGGTTTCAGCTCCAGGCCCTCACAATCCAATCGGTCTAAGGCCTTCTTGGGTAGCACATTCAGGGAAGAACCAGTGTCCACCAGCACGTGCGTAAGAGTAGTGCCCCTGCATTCAATAGAGACATGCAGGGCATCATTGTGATTCTTTTCCTTAGCAGTAAGGTCAGCATCCGAGAACCCCAAACCATTGTCGGCTGTCAAATTGGCTACACAATCAGTAAACTGGTCTGCAGATGTCTCCTGTGGCACATGAGCCGTCTTTAGAAATGAAATCAAGGCCTTAGCATGGGCCTCTGAGCACAACAGCAAGGAGAGCATAGAGATCTTGGAGGGGGTATGCCCCAGCTGTTCAACAACATTAAAATCGCTCTTCTTGATTATCTTCAGAATTTCCTCCATCTCTTGTTGGGAGGCCTCAGCATTCACAGATTTTGGTGCCTCCATCCGGGAAGGCTCATCTTCAATCCCTTTGCCCCGAGCGTTAGATGACTCGGCAACAGGGGAAGCAACTTGATCAGAAATGGGAACAGGTGCACTTGCAGGTGTTATAACGAGAGGTCTTCGAATAGCTGGTGGTGCAATGTCAGGCGAGAAGAGCCTGCCACTGCGGGTAACTTTGGCTGGACCAGTGATATTGCTGATGCTGGTGCCAGTGTTGAGTTCTTGCTTTATACCATGTACATATACATCTGCCCCATAGTGCCATGGGACAGCCTTATCAGATTCATAGGGGAGAGGCCCCGGAACAGTAATTACAATGGGTGCGACAGTCATGATTTTAACTGGCTTCCTCGGGGGAGCCTTGATTGGATTATTGAAGATTGTAACAACCGATACTTCTTCCACAGGAACAAACGGAACGGCGGTCTTCTTGAACAGAATCTCATTGCTGTCCATCAGGCTTTGGATGCCTAACTTCAGCAAAGGACAACTAGAAAGGGAAACAGCACACAAAAGGCAACCTTCGCTACAACCCGGAAATAAACCGGCCAGTAGTAGGTTCCTCTTAACAGTCATTAGAGGGGTAGCTACATCATCCACAGAAACGGCATACACATCTTCATCAACGGCATTCACTCCATGCTGGGGCATAGGAGCAGTCACCACATTTGGCCTCTCAGGCGCTTCAAATTGTATCTCCTTCGCATCAATAAGGTCTTGCACCTTATTCCTTAGGGCCCAACAGTCATCAGTGGAATGCCCCGGGCTATCGGAGTGATAAGCACAGCGGGCATTTGGATTGTACTTGGGAGAGGCAGTATTCACAACCTTTGGGGCCTCTCTAACAGTCACCAAGTTGGTGGATAGCAACTGCGGCAAGATTTGCGACAAGGTCATACTCAGCCGGGTAAACTCTCTTCTGGGTCTTTCAGCCCTTTGTGGATTGGTTTGCCGAGGAGCGGCAGCAGGCTTAGCAATCATCACCGCGTTGACAGATTGGCGGCGCTCTGGTTTTTCTTGCCTTCTAGGCCCATATACAGCACTGGCCTCCTTCTTAAAGGGTTTCTTCTCAGAACTTGACGATGCACCTTTCTGAATTTTACCGGACTTCATTCCAGCCTCTATCCTCTCCCCAGTCAAAATAAGATCAGTGAACCCTGCAGATGAGTTGCCAATAAGATGATTGAAAAATGGCCCAGATAGGGTCCCCAAGAACATATCCACCAGCTCACGGTCTGTTAACGGAGGCTGCACCCTGCCAGCCAGATCCCTCCACTTCTGTGCATACTCTTTAAAACCTTCGCTTGATCCTAGCGACATACCCTGGAGTTGGGTACGTGTAGGAGCAAGGTCGGCATTATATTGATACTGCTTGTAAAAAGCAGTAGCCAACTCCTCCCAGTTACGAACTTTGGTCCCATCCAGCTGATAGAACCATTCGAGATGAGTCCCTGAAAGACTCTCCTGGAAGAAGTGGATCCACAAGTTCTTGTCCACTGTGTACGGTTGAATCTTCCGCACATAAGATCTGAGGTGTAGCTTGGGACAAGACGCCCCGTCATACTTGGTGAAAGATGGTGCCTTAAAATTGTGAGGAATGATCACACCAGTAGATAAGCCCAAGTCTCCGAAATCCAGCCCAGGCACTTGTTGGATCTCCATTGCATTCAGTCTGTCTTCCAACTGCTTATACCAGTCTTCAGCAGGAGGATAATGTTCCTCATTAAAGTCAGTCTCGTTGTCAGAGACTACTGGACTTGAAGACTTTCCCCCCTGGGGACTGTCTTTGCCTACAGAAGAACCAGCTTCTTCATTCTGCAGAGTGTTACCAAACCTCCGGCCCGAGTTGAAAAGAACAGTTCTCTTCTTCTTCTTCCCCTTCTTCAGGAGTAAAGCCTTCAGCTCTTCTTGGCCTTGAGCCAAACCCATGATCAGCTCCTGAAATTGCGCGTTCTGCGCCTGAAGGGCCTTGATAGACATCTCGGTTGATGATGAGTCAGGATTCATGATGCTGAAATAAACAGCGAAGAACAGTAAGCAACCTGAAAAGAAGAATACCTGTTATGCACATGATGAATGGAATGCGTATGATTTATGTTTTCAAAGACAATCGGGAATCAACTTTGTAAACAAAAAAGGAACACACTTCATTAGATTCAACTTTGAAATTTAAATTGTTCAACAGGTTGCCCTTAGGCGTTACATAAAAGGGAAATACTGAAAAGGGAAATAAAACTGTAAAAGAACATCCAGAGCTCCTTATTGATCCCAGGGTCTCCTCTTCTCAGTACGGATGTAGTCATTCAGGGCTCGCTCATTTTCCAACTGCTTTGTCAGCTTCTGGATCTTCAATTCCTGCTCGTTGAACTTTTCCCGATACGAATCCCGTTCTTCTCGGAGTTACGACCAAGACCTCTTTAATGTCTCATAATCAGTAGGTATCTGAGGAGGGAGGACAGTTGGAGGAGCCCCATCTTTGTCAGGATACTCAAGAATGATGGGTCTGACAGCTTCATAGGGCATACCTAACTTCTGGGCACGGATGCAGACCCATTTGTAGTAGGCTTCCATAGGTAGAGAAGTCTTTGGTCCTAACTCTTGTGGGTCAGCTTTATGAACTCTGTCCCAAGCCTTGATGAACCTACGACGCAGCTCGTCACTATCCACCTGAAACTCAAAACTGATGTGAGGCACCAACATCTCATGAGGCCCTGCTCTTCTGGCCCTTCCAAATTGACGGAGAGCTAGACATGGATTGTAAGAGATTCCTCCTTGAGTACCAATTAAAGGAACATTAGGGTATTCTCCGCAACGATTAATAACAGCTATCTCATCCAAACCTCTGAAAGTCCAAATGATATCCTTATCAGTGAGAGACATTAACCTATGAGCCCAACCTCTTCCTTCTTGGTTCTTCAGCACGAACTTAGGGAGGTGCGAAATAAACCACCTCACCAACAAAGGGATACAACACCACAGAGTTCCTCGTCTTCGAGCCGTACGAGCATAAAGTTGTTGCAGGATGTCACCCAAGAGAGTGGGCACGGGATTCTGAGACATGAAGATCCTTATGGCAGTGACATTGATGAAGTTGTCAGGATTAGGAAACAAGACTAGCCCTTAGATTAAGAGAGCCAAGATATCTTCATATGCCCTAAAGTCCAAGTCATTGTTAGCTTTACCAATCAGAAACTTGGCCAAGAAACCCTTAATTCCGCTTCTAGTCACCCAATTGTCCATTACTTCTTGATGGGTCAAGGGAAGAGCTGCAGCAACCTCCTCAAGCCTGAGGGTCTTTTCCCAACCAGTGAAGGGAGTCTGATCCAAGATAGGGATACCAAGCAAATCATAGAACTCTTCCAGGGTAGGGACCAGCTGGAAGTCTTGAAAGGTGAAACACTGGTATAGAGGGTCATAGAACTGGGTCAGGACACTCATCAACTGTTGATCCCGCTTTGCGGTGACTAAACTGAGAAGAGAACCATGCCTCTGGATGAAGGAAGTGGTATTTGGAATCCTGCTAACCAACTCTTCAAGCAACTCAGGTGAGTGAACAAAGTTGAACCGGATAGTATTCCTTCGCACAGGCATCATGATGTCCTACAAAACAGAGCAAAGGTGAAACCCTCTTGTCTTTGAAATGGTCAGTCTCTATGCAGGATGCATGCAATGCTCATGATGTTATGATGTTATGATAAAGCACACCACAAATATTTACAAAAGCAAACATGGTAAGGCACACAAGTCACACAAGACAAACCCTTAAAGTTTAGGCCAGCATGAGGTCTAGGTATTACTCTCTTTCAGTTTGTTGGTTCATACCTGTCCTATCAAAAGTAATCGGGTTCTTAGAGGATCCCAATATCATTGACTACCCTCAATCGGTCATAACTCCAGCATCACAATCTTTTCTTGCGGCCAGAACCATCACGAGAGTTTAGCCTCAATGGGCGTAGCATACTGCTACTGTTCTAATGGCCAAGTTGTGTCATTTAAGGTTCTAAGGTCTGTTGGTGCTTAATGACTCCTCAGAAGACCCATATTCTCCTCGTTGCGACACAAGGGATATCGGTACAGACCAAGGCGCCACACCAATGTAGCCACTGCTTCACCCGTGTCGGTCTACGCCGGACAGGTCCCTCACAGCTTATGCTACCTAAACAGGGTATCCCCAGATCCGGGTTAGGATCTATGTAACTCCGATGCAACCCACAATTTTAAAGCAAACAAGTCAATACAATTGAAAACACAGTTATGAACTATCCTAAGGTACACCTCACTTTAAGTATCCCCAGCAGAGTCGCCAGTTCTGTGATCGGTGGATCTGGAATTGACTGTTTAACGCTGGTTCGCGAAATGTCGCGGAAGCAAGAGTCGCCACCGTCTTTTATTTTCTCCAACATGGAAAGGACAAAAGCACAGAAAAATTCCTTATTGAGATTAGTTCTCGGTTCGGGAGGTAGATTTATAGAAAGGGAAGGTGTTAGCACCCTTTCTATCCATTGTTATCCATGGGCTCTTAGATACTTGCTCATTGTGTTTTCAAAAATGTTTGTTTGCTTTTCAGAGTGGGTTTGAAAAAATTTCGTTTAAAGATTTCAGATCGACTCTTGTATCAGTCCTCAAGAGTGTTTGAAAAGTTGTTTTTGAAAGCTTTTTGCAAATCTTGGAGAATATGGGAGGGCAAATTTTGGGGTACAACAATACTACATTATACATGAGCTTGACAGTGGGGCTGATGATGATAGCTGTGATGGCAGGCCTGTAGTGATTAGGTTTAATGAAGAGGATACACTTACAAAAGATTTCAAATTCAAGGTAGGTATGGAATTTTCATCTTTTAAACAATTCAAAAAGGCTGCTATAGAACACAATGTTTTGAATGGTATGGAGGTAACATATGCCAAAAATGATGCCAATAAGTATAGGGTTGTGTGTAAGCAGAAGAATCTATATGACTATTGTCATACCCTATTTTTTGCCCCTTTCCTTTTTTATCTGATACATTTTTTCGTCTTTTTTGAAAAATCAATCATTTTGCATATTTCTTGTTTTTAATTCATCCTTTGAATTTCTATTTCAAAAATTTCAAAAAAAATTAAAGTCTTTCACTAATTCCATTTAGATTTATATTTTGCATCATTTTAATTCAAAAATATATATATATCAAAAATAATTCCGCATCATTTTCATATTGCATTTTCCATTCAATGAATTTTGCACTTTTCATTAATAATTGATTTTGTTTTTTTAAATGATTAAGTTGGCAAATTCAATTCAAATTAATATATTTGATTTAAATTTACAACTTATCACCCGATAAATTAATAACTTACTTTTTGCTTGCGTTTTACCGCAGTAACAAAATGGCGCTGTTGCCGGGGATTGGTGTTTATGGTTTTGCATTGCGATAAGTTTCTTTGTTTTTGAGTTTCGTAATTAATGTATATGTTGTATAGAATGTGTACATAAACTTGTCTATTTTTACTTGTACATGTTTTGTGTTTACTTTCCATACTTGTGCATATATGTGTTTTTCTTTGTTTTCACGTATTGTTATGAATTGTCTCGTTTTGTAACGTTTGTTGTGTGGATGTTAGGACACTTTCTTTAGGTTTGCACGGTGTGACAATACCATGGCATGACGAGAGGATGGTACTAGCTCGCACAATAAAGGTGTCGAGCTTACGATGTAAAACAAACATGTTTTGTTTGTATCCGTTTATGTATGTGTTGGCTTGTGTTTTAAAAAGTTGATATTGGACTTGTTTTAAATTCTCAAATTTTCACTTTTCAACTTGTTAATTCACTTTCAACCGTTTGTTTTGTTATGCCAATTTGTGTTTTTCCGCAAGCTTGTCGTGTTTAGCTTGAGGAAGTTTGTATGTTGTAAATATTGTGTGTAGTTGAGATTATGTAGGTGAATGTGGAGGATGTTGTTGCACTGTTGTTACTGTCCTGGTTTTTCTGCAACTAGTGTAGCGTGCTCTGTGCTTCTTAGCGCGCTCTCCTGTATTACGCCAATGAAGTTTTTTTTAGTGTTCATTTGGCTGTCCTTTTTCCCACTTTCTCCAAGGCCTTGTAATAGTATATAAAATTAGTATTATTTTTCTAATTCTTTTGTGTTTGTCTTTGAGATTATTGTGAATAACTTGAGAATATTTAGGTGATTTGTCAAATTTGATCGTTTCGACTTGCGAATGCGTGGTAATTATTTTGTTAAAGTCTTGTACACGTTCGAGGTATGTGTTTATCGCTTTCTATACTTTATCATATTCATGATACTTAGACTTTTTACAATATTTATGTCATTCATTCTTTTATATACTTGTTCATTTGTGAATCACTTTAGTTCCTACCCTTTTTGTGAGGTAGCTTTCCATTGTTCACATATGTTGGAGATAACAACTCTTGTTTTAACTGGATTTTATTATGTTTAATATTTTGTTTGTATTGATTATATGAAAGCATGAACATGATCAAGAAATTTTTTGCTTGATTTTGAGCACAACTACATTGGCCAAATAGTCAATTCACCTTGTGAGTGTGTGATCATTAGTAGCCCCTTTGAACTTTTTTGTCGATATCCATGTTATTTTTGTTAAATGCTTGTCTATGAGTGTTTAGTTCATATTTTTGTATGGATGTTGATTCTTTTGTTTTCTTGAACCCTCAACTATAATTTTTAAATGAATTTTTACCTTGCCTTAGAAAGTAGGGAGTAATCACATTATGATGATGGCTGAATTCAAGTTGGGAAGAGGAATGTTTATGTGCTTATGTTTTTATTGCTATGAGGTTGTGATAGAAAAGAAAAAGAAAAAAATGTGAAAAAGAAGTGAAAAGAAAAGAAAAAGAAAAAAAAGTGAAAAAGAAGTGAAAAGAAAAAGAAAGAAAAAAGTGAAGAAAAAAAATTGAAAAACAAAAACAAAAAGAGTTCGAATAATTGTTCTAATAAGTGATGTGTGTTGGTTTGAGAAATTTGGAATGAAAAAGAAGTTTGATTGAAATTATTTTGCTTGAGACTTTGTAAGTTGATCACTCCCTTAGGTTTAGGCAAGTTTTTGTTTCGATTAACTTTAGGATATATCCCTTGTTTGCTAACCAAGCCACATTACAACCTTGAAAAGCCCTTGAGATTCTTGCCTTTGTATTTTCAATATGAGTTTTTGGATGAATGAATAATTTAGTCTTTTGTTTGCAAGATTGTAGATGAGTGAAAATACCTTATTTTGTATGTTTTTCATCTACCAGTGATTGTTTTTGCTAGGTGTGATTCATTTGTGAACTAGCAATGTTTTAGAATGTTTGACATGCATTTTATATTTAGCTTTTGTTTCGTGTTTATGTTATAGTCGTAGTTTAGTGGTAAGTATTTACTTTGTGTGTATTGTTTTTTATTTGAACTATTGCATTTGTTTTCCATTCTCAAAACTTGTCTATTCATGATATTTTGGTTCTTTGAGTTGTTCGGCCTTGTTTGAGGACAAATAAGTTCAAGTTTGGGAGAGTTTGATAAGTACAAATTATAGCTATTTTTTTATATACTTTTTGTTACACTTATCGAATCTTTATTGTTAATATCATTGAATAAACCCGACTTTTATGTAAATATATTTAGTTTATGTTTATTTGTGTTTTTGTGTATATAGTGTACTGTTTGATGTTTTTCCATTCATTTTGTAGGTATTTGTTTCATTTAATGAATAAAGTTTCGGAGGCATGGCTCCGGATGTGCGTTTCTTGAATAAAGATCAGTTTCGGGAAGTTTTGTTCAGGAGATTCTTCTTAGCACGCAGAAGGCAGCTAAGCGCGAATGCGCTCAGTGCATTTTATAGCACGCTGCTTGCATTTTAACATTTTGGCAGAAGCATTATTTTGAAGCCCTCTTAGCACAGATAGTGCGCTTAGCGCGGTTTAGGTCGGTTTGATGTGTAAAATAAAGAAGTTGCGCTTAGCGCGCCAGGCCTGCTTAACGCGGTTTGTCGAGATGAGTTTTACAAAAACAGATTTAGTTCATTTTTAGGTTATGGTTTTGGTGATGTTTTTACTCCCAACTCCATCAACCTTCATTTTTTTAGATTAGCTTAGAAAACAACACTAGGGTTTGCTTATGGATGATTGGAGGTGGATTTCTCATCGACTGGCGCTAACAAACCAGAAGATTTGTGGTTTATCTCTTCTCCTCTCTTTGTATTTCTCTTTTGTTGGGTATTGTATGTAAATTTTCTTTGAACTCATGTATATCTGTCGCCCTTGGTGTTATATAAAACTTGCTTTATAAATCTTTATCGATTATTATCCTTGATTTTTGCTCTGTGCTAGGGATTTGAGTTGCTATAGACATATATTGCTTGAATTCTTATCTATGATGATTATCTAATAGTGTCTTAATTCTAGAGATAGATTTAGTAATGTTATTCACTTAGGGTGTCTATGATTAATGCCTCTGTGTTGTTTGTGTCACTCTGAGAGATCGTTGATGCAAGCAAGCACAATTGACTTATGTGTTGTTGAAGTGGTTGAGAGATTGCTATTGAGGTGATGCAGCCGGCCTCTCAATTTGGGTTAGAAATGACTTAGATTTTGAGTGAGATGTGATGACATTGATGAATATTGTAGGTTTAGTATAACAGGTCGATAAGTTTAAGTCTATGAGAAGTAGTATATATGCATGCTTGACAAGTTATTCCTTTTTCCATTTTATACAGTTATTTTTTGTTGATACGTTTCCTTTCAATCCATTTATCCTCAAACTCATTAAAGAGAGATTTATCAAACGAAATTTTAATTCACCAATATATGTGGACACAATATGATATAACCTAAATATCACCCGGTAAATTAATAACTTACTTTTTGCTCTCCATTTTACCACAACAACATGGGTTTAACATCCCTATGAGTTTTTGCGACGACTTTGCCTAGAGTCGGTTGAGTTTTAAGGAATATCTTTTAGAGGGTTAGACTCTCTTGGAGGTAGGACTTCAGGATTTGGCCAATGACTCTTTGTATGACCCTAAATTAAAATCTCATGGTGAGACCTTGTACGACCTAAGAGACGAAAGTCTCTATCTACAAATAGGCTCCACCTAAGGGAGGCCCTTGTGCCTTTTCCCTTTGGTGTTATTCATGATACTCTTAAGGAATCCACCCTTTTGGGGAGGATAGAATATCTGTAGGACGAAACTAGGAACCTACCTACTAAAGATATATTTCATAATCCCACCACCATGTTACATCACCATGCATACATACATCTTGCATTTCAAAATATTCATTATTTTTGAATTTGTGTTGTCTTATTCATAGGATTCCTAAGAAAAAATAATCAAAGGTTTTTGGTGAGTATCCTAAAGATGAATATCAATAAGAAACAAACCATCTAAGTTAGCATCGTGGTTCCTGATATGAAGAAGATCAAACTGATTATGGGGGAAACTAACAAAGAAAGCTATGAGGATGTTTATTCTATGTTCTGGGGATATCCTTGAGTTAACAAAGATAATTGTGCAAGTGGAAGCAGTCATTGCCCTTGCTCAATTCTACGACCCTGCGCTAAGATGTTTCACTTTCCAGTACTTTCAACTAGTGCCTACCTTGGAAGAATTTGATAGGATCTTAGATTTCTCTAAGATCAAAGATAAAGCTTACATAGGGATTGGACAGACTATCAGTATCAGAAATTTGGCTAAGGAGATAGGGATACCGTGTACTGATTTGGTGCTCAATTATAAGAAAGATGGTGAAGTTCAAGGGATTAAAAGTTAATACTTAGAATTCAAGGCTCTTACTTTTGCTGATAAGAAAGAATGGGAAGCTTGTGTGGATTGTTTGGCACTACTAACTTTTGGTTTGGTTTTATTTCCAAATACTATCGACTATATTGATTATGCGGCCATTAATGTATTTTGGGTCGTAAAGGTGTTAAATGTTGATCCTACTCCTGCTCTACTTGTTGATGTTTACTACACCCTTCATACACATTATGAAAAGGGGAGGGGTGTGCTAAATTGTTGTATTCCTCTCTTATACTCTTGGCTCATTTCTCACCTCTACAAAGAGGACTACATGGTTAAAGACTTAAAAAAGAATGAATGATCCCAAAAGTTGAGGGCTCTTAGTGTTGATTCCATTTTATGGTATACTAGGAAGTTGAACATATGTGATATTATTTATAGATGTGGTAAATTTCCAAATGTTCATCTGATTGGAATGAGAGGGTGTATCAATTATAACCCAACTTTGGCTTTACGTCAACTTGGGTACTCTTTGGAAGATAAACCTTTCGATGAGCAACTTCAACAATTGGTCATTTATGACATGGGTAAGAGCAACCCTTAGCTGCTCAGGAAAGTCATACAAGCTTGGGGTAAGGTTCACAAAAAAAGTGCTGAATTTGGTAGGAAGAATGATGTGGTAAGGGAACCTTTCAGTGGGTTTTTGGAGAGGGTTGAAATCATCAAACTACCATTATATGTTGATCTTACCTATACATCAAACATACCAGATCCTCTTCTGATGTCAGTGGAGGAGATAGAAGAGCTAAAGAATGTCCTTGAGCAAGCTCAAAGGGACAAGAAGAATTTGGATCACGGCCTTTATGACCTTGTTATCAAGAAGAATCAATTGCAACAAGAACTTATGCTGAAAGACCAACAAATTCAGAACGACCGTGAATTGGTTGAAAAAGAAATGTCTAATAGAAAGTGTTCAATCGAGGGGTTGTTAAGTTCTACTTTCAGTATTGATTCCAACAATCAACGGTTCGATGATTCTCCTAGGCAAATTGCAAGGCTAAATAAATGGTATGGTAAAGAATTGCAAGACAAAAGAGAACTGAAAGAGGTTCTAAGAATCCAAATTCAAGGGTTACAAGAAGGTGCTCAAGATCAAGCAGACCAGATTCAAATCCTTCTCACAGGTCTCCAAGAAAGCCAAGAAGCAGAGGTGAGAGAACACCTTAGAAAATTAAGAGCAGAATAATCTCTCTATCAAAAGGTGGAGGAATATGAATAACTCTGCCAAGAATTAGAAGAACTACGAAAAGATTTCCTTATACAAAGGGAACTCTATAAGGAGATGAGAGCTGAAAAGAGATATTGGGAAGAGCTGTATAAAAAGATAGCTCAAGTGGGAGAAGAAAACAAGGTCATAATCCCTACACTTTACAAGGAGTATCTGAGGTATAAAGACAAACTCGCAAAGCTCACCTTCTTAGCAAACAATCTCATTTGTGACATTCCTAGAAGCTTGGGAGATGCAGAAGCTGTGATGGTTCCTCTTATGAATGATGTTGAAGACTTCCTCAAGCTTTGTAGGGAGATGGTTGATGGTTTTAGGGCATAAGTGTGCAAGCGTGCTTAGGAGATTTTAGTTTCCCTTTGGTTATTTCTTTCAGTATTCAACATTCGATTCAATATTCCCTTTAAATATTTTCTATTCAGTATTCCCTTTGGATTGTATTCCCTTTTTCAAGGATGATGGTTATTATTCAATAAAATTACTTTGGTTTCAACATTTCATTTGTGTATTTGTTTTAGGATACTCACCAATAAAAAGAAAACCTGGAAAAATAGGGATGAATAATAAAAGGAAATCCAACATGAATAAGACATTCAAATTTGTTTAGCATATTCATAAGCACTCATCCAAGCACAAACATCACATTTCATATTTCTTATGAAAAACTCATTGTTTTCATATCATCTCCAATTAAATCATTGGGAAAACCACACTACCTTCTCGACCGCCATATCAAACAAGAGCTCGCCAAAAGAAAGTAATGGAGAAAATTAAACAAAATCAAGTTTTTTTTCAAGAAGACTTAGAACAAGTGAAAGGAAGCATCGATTCTGTAAAGGATAATGAGAGTCAAGTTCTGCTCACCTTGAAGAACATCATAGAAAGACAATATCAAATTCCCAAGGTAGATTTTGAAGAAATAGCCCAAACCATTGGTCACCAACCAAGGCACGGACCAGAATCCGGTCCCGCAAAGTCAATTGTCGCCCAACAAGAGACCATCAAGACTGAAGGTTTCATTCCACCTCCTCCGAAGGTGGGGGCATATCACACGTTTCAAATTTCAGATAATAATGTGGATAACTACGTAGACCTACAATATGGAGACCACGATTTGGAAGGTGTAACTCAAGTGCCCTAATCAATGACTGTTGAAGATCCTGCGGCACTTAACCATTATAAAGCTCTTGAAGAAAGACTGAAGGTTGTGGAGGGTTATGATGCTTTTGACGTTGATGCTCTTAAAATGGGTCTAGTTCCAGATGTGGTGATTCCTTCCAAAGTACCTGACTTTGGAAAGTATAAAGGACTCACAAACCCAAGGAATCATCTACGCATGTACTGTTGGAAAATGCATGCTTATGCTCATGATCAGAAACTAATGGTCCACTTCTTTCAAGATATCCTAAGTGGGGCATCCTTAGATTGGTATATGCAGTTGGAGCGAGCGCATGTCTGATCATGGGCACACCTTGCAAACTCTTTCTTGAAATAATACAAGTATAACTTGGACATGGCTCCTAATCGCATGCAACTTTAGAATTTGTTCCAAAAGAAGGACAAATATTTCAAATAATATGCTCAACGATGCAGAGAAATGGAAACACGAGTACAACCACCACTCCTTGAAAAGGAGTTGGTAGACATGTTCATGGGTACTCTACGAGGTATGTATTATGAGAAATGGTAGGTGTGATACGGTGGGAAGAACTGACTGTTTTTTGGAATGCTGGTTTGCGTTTTGCGTTTGTTTTTGCAAAATGTCGCGGTAAGCAAGAGTCGCCGCCGACTTTTATTTTATCCAACAAGGAAAGGAAAAAAGCAAAGAAAAATTCATTTTTCGAGATATTTATCGGGTTAGAGGGGTAGATTATAGAAAGGGAAGGTGTTAGTACCCTTTCTATCCGTGGTTATCCACAGGCTCTTAGGTACTTGCTCAATTGTTTTCAAAATTGTTTTCCTTGTGCTTGTGGGTTTGAAAAAAGTTTTTGTTTTGAAACTTCGATTTAACTCTTGCTTCTGTCCTCAAGAGCGTATGAAGTGTTTTTGAAAACTTTGTTCGAAAAGTGTAAGTGTGAAAAGTTTTTGTGTTTGAAAGAGCAAGTATCTAAGAACCATCTACCTACTCGAAAAAGGAATCGTTTTATGTTAATTTCCTTTAGACAATGTTATCCCACTATTGATGAGTAGGTAGCATCGTCGTTGGAATTTGAGGGTCAATTCGAAAGAGGGACATACAGTCACTAAAGCAATAATAGGATGTTTTAGCGGTAACCCTAATGTCTTAGATCATTTATTCGAGGCAACAATATCTGAGGCAACCATTTTGAGGCAACTATGATCTTCTAGACAAGAGGACGACCTCTAAAACAACCTATACTCACTGACCGTGTACGAAGGCAACCAAGTGGGGTGTACCCTAAGAGTGCGCATGTGCGAGTGTGTCATTTTTCAGTTATTTTTATCTTTGTACATGTTAAGGGTGATCTAGGTTGATTTTAGGTTAAAACATTCAGTCTTGTCATGCATCCCTATTATCAAACATCTAACAGTGATAACTTGCGGAAATAAAATGTGGAATTTAAATTACAAGGCGTCGGGTATTTACATCGCCAAAGACAAACCCTTTAAAAATAAATAAAGCGATAAAAAAATAGAAGTCCTATTAAGCTATTACAATCTGGGAGCAAGTACATAATTGGATAAAAGAAAATAAATTGCGGCGCAAAATTAAATCGAGCGCAAATTTAGGGTTTTGACCCTTTTTTGAAAGAAAATATCTTTTTTGGTTTTTATTTTAAGAAAGAAGTTAACCTAAGTTAATTACTAAATTAATGAATTAATTAATAAAAATAAATTATTTTTGGGTTTTTGATATTTTAAGGAAGAAAAAATAAAATTAATTGAATTAGTAAAAACCTAATTAAATCCAATTTAATTTTAATTATTTACAAAAATATGTTAAAATTATTCTAATTAAAACCTAAGTAAATTTAATTAGTGTTTATTAATAAAATTAAAATAAAAATTTGATTTGATAAAGAAAATATTTTTGTGATTTTATTTTATAAAGAAAAAAAATTTTGATTGGTTAGTAAATAGTAAAAATAATTAAAACAAATTAAAATAAATAAATAAAAGAATTATGAGAGAGGAGTATGGGCCTGTTTCCATGGTGTAGAAAGCAATTTTGAGGCCTATTAGAGTTGGCCTTGTTGACTTTTTGAGATCCAATAGGCGTGCATGGACTTTGCTTATGGTAGACCCTCACTCCTAGATCACCAGATCTGGCCTTTGGCCATCTGGCTACTGGATGTATGAAGGTGCACGGTGAGCTGCAGGCTTGAATACACACACAATCTCCTGAAAGGAAAAATCAAATAGAAATTGGGGGACCTAGGATTCGAACCCAGGTCCTGAAAGTGATTGCCAATGCACGTTTGCCACTACACTGCTTTGTTTTGTTTGTTAGTGATATACGAAGAAAATATAATATAATGAAAACCACACATATGCCAGCAAAGCAAAAACAGGCGCGCTTGGTTTGAATGGGGCAATGGGTGGACGCCACGTATTATCTTCAACCTTCATCCGTGGCTAAAACCCTGTAAAACCTATAGCTACAGACACAGGTCGTCACTACAAGTCGTGCATATTCCAAAATCCGTTGTAGGCCATAAAAATGAATTCTAAGGGCATGGATGTGCTCGTTTTATCATCCCGGTCACAACTATACCCTTCTTGATGGCCAATTATTCCTGAAACAAAAACACCAAAAAATATCCAAGAAACCCTAGCTATGGCATTTTGCAATATAGGTCATGTAAACGAAATTAAATAATGCCAAAAGCTTGGAAATGTTGTAAGGATTTTAAATATGCCAATAATTTGTTCAAATGATGCAAGAATGAAGATTTACGATTTCATGAACAGAGCGGGTTATCGTGATACTTACAGCGCCTTAGGAAGCTGGAAAATGCGTGATTCTGATTGGTTTCGCTTGAGTGAATGTCCAAGAAGCGTTTGGGATAGGTCTCAGCCCTTGAAAATGCCTCTAGCTATGGTTTTGATCTCAAGCTTTTTGATGAAATTTTCAACTTTGGTTATGCCTATGCCTGCACTTTCCAACCCTTATCTCGTGTGTCTTAGCTTGCTTATGTATTATGCGGTGTATTAGGGTAATAATTATGGATTGAATCTCTCTAAATCAATGCATTGGAATTTGATTTGATCTCCTCTTTGCAACTTGCCAAATTTGCCCAAATCTCAATCTTTTTGCACATGAATTGCTTGATTCGATTTTGATGATGTTAATGATGATGATCAAATCCTGAAATAGCCAAAAGATCTCATGTAATCAAAGCTTTGGATTTTATATGATTTAAAATGAATAAATTCAATAAAAAATCAAATAAAATAATAAAAATGAAATATGAGCTCATGGCTGAATCTAGGACACGTGGGCAACTATGCAAGCTCAAATCAAGTGGAAAAGAATGGGCCCATTTGACAAAATTTGAAGTTTTGGGGATAGTTGACTTTTGGCAATTTTGCAAAAATGTCCAACTTCAACAATGCATAACTTCTTCAATTTTGAACTTTTGGAGGTGTTCTTGGACTTTGTAGAAAGCTTGAGATGTCCACTAACCAACCCTTTTGCTCTCATCTCATTTTGATATTCCATGCTCAAGTTGTAAGCTTTGGAAAAAAAGGTGTTTTTGTTGACTTTTAAAAATGACCTATAATGTCCAAATTTATAACTTCTTGTGAGTGCATTTTTTGATCTTTGGATATGAATATGGATTGTAGGAAATTGCATCCTCTTCAAAATGAGCTTTGGATGGGTCATTTATCATAAATTATTAGAAAGTTATGCTTGGTCAAAGTTGAGTTGACTTTTCCTACAAAACCCTAATTTAGCAACTTTTGAGTCTTGATGAATTTTGAGCAATTCTTGATGAATCATGATCAACCCTTGACCAAATGATGAAATATCCTTCAAAATGATAATGTTGACAAAAAATCTTGAAGTTTGATTGTATTTGGGTCACAGTTGACTTTGGCCCTAGCATAGTCGATTTTTGGATCCTTTGAGCAATTGACTGGGTAAACTTCCTCTGCAAGGCTTGAAATTTGACATGGATGATCTTGAGAACATATTAGTACATTAGGGATAACTTGAGGTCATTTGTACTCAAGGATCTTGATGCAACATAAAACCCTAATTTGGGGTTGACTGCCTTAGGAGATGCCTTGTCTGGCCAACTCTTGAGCTACCTTGAGCCACTGTGAGATTTTTCTTGCAACATTTTGAGAAATATGAGAGGGAAAATTTTGGGGTACAACAGCTTCCCTTGTTCAATCTTCTTAAACCTGAGGATGTAGATTGGCTTCCATGCCTTTCGTGATCTGAAGGTGAAAGATGATTGAACACTAGAGTGCCCAGAAATTTGCACTCGCATGAAGTGGTATCAGCCTTGTGATGTCGGGAATGGGCTTATAGATGCCATTTAGAGACCGCTGGCGGGAGGCTTGGCTTAAATATGCCATCAACAGGAGTGTCGATTGCATAAGAGATTCCTTAGCGAGAGTTTGCATACCTGTTGTTGTAGAAGATTCCGCTGGGGAAGTCTGATCTTGTTGATATTTAGGAACTTGCCTGTACTTCAACTGAGAGAACATCTCTGCTGAGTTTTAAGAACTTGTCCATAATTCAACTAGGGGAACTCTGTCGAGATTTAGAACCTTATCTGTAATTCAACCAAGGATAATTCAGTTGAGATTTAAAAACCGGTCAGTACTTCGACTGAGGAGAATTGCCGAGATTTAGAACCTTATCTGTAAAACCGAGACTAATTCAGTTGAGATTTAAGAACCGGAGGGAAACATATTCATCGAGATCTAGGAATTGTCTGTACTTCAACGGAGAATAATTCTGTTGAGATTTAAGAACTCGTCAACACTACGACGGAGGAAAATTGTCGAGATTTAGAACCTTATCTGTAATTCAACCGAGACTAATTCAGCTGAGATTTAAGAACCGGTCAGTACTTCGACTGGGTGAAACATCTTCATCGAGATCTAGGAATTGTCTGTACTTCAACGTAGGATAATTCTGTTGAGATTTAAGAACTCGTCCACACTTCGACGGAGGAAATTTGTCGAGATTTAGAACCTTATCTGTAATTCAACCGAGACTAATTTAGTTGAGATTTAAGAACCGGTCAGTACTTCGACTGAGGGAAACATCTTCATCGAGATCTAGGAACTGTCTGTACTTCAACCGAGACTAATTCAGTTGAGATTTAAGAACTCGTCCACACTTCGACGGAGGAACTTTGTCGAGATTTAGAACCTTATCTGTAATTCAATCGAGACTAATTAAGTTGAGATTTAAGAACCGGTCAGTACTTCGACTGAGGGAAACATCTTCATCAAGATCTAGGACTGTCTGTTACTTCAACGGAGGATAATTCTGTTGAGATTTAAGAACTCGCCCACACTACGACGGAGGAAAATTGCCGAGATTTAGAACCTTATATGTAATTAAACCGAGACTAATTCAGTTGAGATTTAAGAATTGGTCAGTAGTTAGACATGGCTGAGAACTCAACTGCATCCTTCCTGAAAGATAAAGGTCAGTCGTATGCAATGCATGATATATATCAAGCAATGATGTTCTCAAAATAAATGAGATTGTGTTGTTTGATGCGTATATGAATGTATCATGATGTATGGGAATGTAATGTTTTTAGCTGGGGAAAATAAATCCCGGATAGCTGCTGGAGAAAAGAGTTGAATTCTTCGTTTCCGCTGGGGATAGCGAATGAAGATGATTGCGAGAATAAACCTGCAGGAGAGGATAACTCCGTTGGAGAATAAACTGATGAGGAGATTACTCTGTGGGGAAGAGATGTTCTGCTGAGGATTCCACCGATAAATTCCGCTGGGGATGAATTACCGTTGCTGGTGATACTGAATCCTGTTGGGGATTGACTTCTTGTTTGTGAAAGGAAAGAACTTCGATGGGGTTGATCTTTCAGTCGCGAATTCACTGGGGATAACCTTTTTAGACTCTAATGGGGATAATCCTTGAGCTCTGATTTGGATAATCCTTTGAGCTCTGTTGGGGACAATCTTCCAAAGTCTACTGGGGATGATTCTCTAAACTGCACTGGGGAAGCTTTTTCAGACTGCACTGGGAAAAATTTCAGACTCCACGGGGGATATCTTGTACTCTGCCGAGGAATATTATTATACTCCGCTGGGGAATATTAAGACTGTCGGGGATATTAAACCTTTTCAGTGTTGATGGTAGATAAACTCTGCTTGGGGAGAATATTACCAATTCATTCACAGTTGCGAGTCTCAGCTGGGGAGAGTTAACATTACTGTTTTTTTCTTACTCTGCGGGGAGTGGATGATACTGGGACGCATGCCGAAGATATGACGATGGCTTTGCATCGAGACTTTTCTGCCCCTGTATCTGCGGGAGAAGGTGCCTGCGGAGGCCTTGTGGATTAAGTGTCATCCCAACTTATGAGGTGCTTGGAAACTTTTGATCGAAATGATTAGTCTTCTTCTAGTAGGCAAGTGACGAGATGATGGGACATAGTCGTACGCTTTAATCCCTAACTTTTCCTGGACTATCTTTTCAGATTTTTAGTCCACCGGGATACCCTTTTTTGCCCAAGCCGCCTTTTCAGGTTTTCGGCTTGCCAGGTGTACATATCTTTTTGTTTTTATCCCTAATTTTGCCCGAACCCTTTTGGTTCGTCGGGATGCCCTTATTTTTTCCTAGGCATGTCAACCTAGCGGGTCTTTATTCATGCACAGTATTTTCTGACTATGTCCACGCTCTCAGGGTGTAGGGAGTTGTCATTGTCGGTATTGTTGTGTTGCCATACTACCTGAAGATGTTCGTTTGATCATGCAAGATTTATTGCTGGAATTTTGTCCAATGCCCCAAGTGATTCAGATGGAGATTTGCCCCTGGCTATTTGGCATCTTTGAGAGATTCCCTGAATCTTAACTTGACTGCCTCAGATGATGGACGATGATCATGTCGTACCTCTGGATTGGAAGTGTTTTTTCCACTTGAGGTGATCCTTTTATTGAGAAGGTTTTTTGTTCACTAGATATTCATCGTGCGAATTTCTCTGCTGTTTGAACAAATAGTCATATGCAAACAATGTTATTTTAAGAATGCAAAGCTTATGTCTGTTTTGAAGTTCTTTGAAAATGCAGTTTTCAATAAAAACAAGCGAATTTTTGTAAAATGTGGTGTCAACTCAAGATTTACAGCAAGCCCTACAGGAGTCAGGATACCTTTATAACAGTATGCTTTCAAACTAACCCATGCTTCGGCTAGGACTTTTAAGGGTTATAACATGGCCTGGTTCACGGTTTAAGAAACAAAGGATAAAGGCTCAAATTTTATTTGTACCCACCCGTTCTTCGTGATGTTCTTCGGTCCTAAACTCAGCTAATTATGCATTTAGATCCTGTTTGAGTCTTTGCTCTAACATTCCAGTGATGGTTCAGATATTGACAGTTTATTTTGAATAGGCAGTCATTTTTTTATTGAGAGTTTGTAGGACCTATTTCTCTCTTTTTTTTTATTATCCCTGTCTTTTGCCTGAACTGTTTCTTTTTGTGATTACAGTCAGCGGGATGCCCCAGTTTTCTCTTAAGTCTTCTTCATAGGTTTTGACTTATTGGGCTTTTATTATTGAGAGATAATGACTGCCTGTCTTGACGATTATAGGGAACCATCACCATCTTTCGTTTTGGAAGGACGTCTTTGATGCCATTCATTGTGCACCTGAATTAACTGAGAAAACTACCTTGCCCCAGGTTGTGATTAAGGGTTTTAATTCGTGTGAAAAGAAAAACTCCAACTTCTTTGGCTCAAACGGGGTGACTAGGGATTATCTTCCTTATAACTCCACTATTTAGGATTTGAAACAATGCTTGTACCTCGTCAGCGGAATCTGTTCAAAAGCATACTGTAGAGATTTTGATATCATTTTTGTCATCCTCCCTCTAAAGGCTTAGAATTTTTTTAATCGAGAGTTGATCATCATAAAAAATGAAAGCAATTTGAATATAGTGAATACGAATGGATTGATTCAAAACAGACATATGCAATGCATTGATAAAGTAATAAATTTTGACATGAATAAATGTTCGACCAATCAAAAGAAAATTACAACTTGAAAATTCTAATGAACAAAAAGTCTTCTCGTCTCATGACTTGTCACTTTAAATAGTGAGCCTTGGAGGGATGGTAGAAGAACTCAGCCTGACCATCTTGTGTAAATTCCAATGCTCCTTCATCAATCAGGTTTTGAATTTTGTACTTCAATTTCCAACAGACGTCAGTATCATTCTCCAGGCTGTTTGAATGGTATGCACACCTTGCATCAGGATTGTAGTTGGGTGAAGAAGTCTTAGGATTCGGATGAGGTCCTACCAATGTCACCAGATTCAATCTCAACAGGTGTTGCAAAGCTTGGGACAGCCGCATGTTGAGCTTGGTAAACTTGCTCTGATTAACCCGTTGTTTATGGCAAGGTTGTTGTTGGACCCTTGAGGTAGTAGCAACTTGGAGAGGTCCATTTTTTACCAAACCAAATATTTGTCTTCTTGGAGGATGATCCATGACTTGGTCCCCGGCCTTGACTGTTTGCTTCATGCTGTTGTATTTGTTTTTATGAAGCTGGTTGATAATGGTTCTCATCTCTTCTTGTTCCCGAGCTAAGCCTTGGATAAGAGCCATCTGCCCCAGCATCTGGATTTTCATGGCACTGAACTCAGCTTGCAGTTGTTCCAGTCGTTCGTCCTTATTGTCTTCAGGACTTTTCTTGACCAAGTTCCCGACGAGGAGTGTTTTCAACTCTTTTTGCCCCTTGGATAGGTTTAGGAAGATTTCCCTGAACTGTGCTTCTTGAGTATGAAGATCTCCATTGTCTTGTTTGAGAGCCATTGTTGAAATAAACAGCGAGGACATGAGAGACCGGTATTGGAAGACCTGTTATGAAATGATATGTATGTATGCAATGTTTTCAAGGATCTCGCGGGGTAAACAAGAAACTGTTAGAATTTGAATTTTGCAGCTTTGATTGAAGAAACTTCGTGTTGTTAAGAGTCCTTCTTCAAGATTCAAGCTCACCATATCGAGTGGTTCATATCCCCTGACTCAAGTTATCGTGTTTTGATCTCTAGACGACATTGGCTAGAGGAAAATAAATCCCCTTTGCCCCTTGCTAGACATTTGATTTACCATGACCTCCATCACAAACCCTTGAGATCCTTGAAATGGTTAAGGAAATGTTAAGGCATGATGTTATGATGTGTATGCTATGCGTTTAAGAAAAAGTGTGAGGTGTTGTAAGTAAGCCCTGCAATATATCCAAATTATTGGATAAGGACTGTAAACAAAACCTAAAAGGAACTCATGTTGTCAGATAAAAAGAATGTGCAAGTAGTTCAAGTTTGAAAGCACACAAGTCACACAATAGCCCTTAAATTTCAGGCTGGCATTGAGTTTAGGTATTACCCTCTTTAAGTTTAGTTGGTTCAACCTATCCTAGTAATAGTAACCGGGTTCTAGAGGATCTCAATATCACTGACCACTCTCGATTGGTCATAATTCCAGTTTAGCAACCTTTTCTTGCAGCCGGAATCATCACGAGAGTTTGGTCTCAATGAGTGTAGCATACTGCTACTATTCTATGGCCAAGTTGGTCAATTAAAGGTGCTAAGGTCAGTTGGTGCTTAATGACCCCTTAGCAGACACATATTCTCCTCGTTGCGCCACAAGGGATATCGGTACATACTAAAGTGCCACACCAACGTAGCTACTGCTTCAACCATATCGGTCTACGCCGTACAGTTCCCTCACAGTTTATTGCGACTTACCTAAAGGGTGTCCCCCAGATCCGGGTTAGGATCTATAGTAACTCCGATACAAGCCCACAAAGATAAAGCATACAAGTCAAGCAATTGAAAACAATATGAACTATTCCTAAGGTACACCCCACTTATTAAGATCATCCCCAGCAGAGTCGCCAGTTCTGTGATACGGTGGGAAGAACTGACTATTTTTTGGAATGTTGGTTTGTGTTTTGCGTTTGTTTTTGCAAAATGTCGCGGTAAGCAAGATTCGCCACCGACTTTTATTTTATCCAACAAGGAAAGGAAAAAAGCACAGAAAAATTCCTTTTTCGAGATATTTCTCGGGTTCGGGGGGTAGATTATATAAAGAGAAGGTATTAGCACCCTTTTTATCTGTGGTTATCCACGGGCTCTTAGGTACTTGCTCAATTGTTTTCAAAATTGTTTTCTTTGTGCTTGTGGGTTTGAAAAAAGTTTTTGTTTTGAAACTTCGATTTAACTCTTGCTTCTGTCCTCAAGAGCGTATGAAGTGTTTTTGAAAACTTTGTTCGAAAAGGGTAAGTGTGAAAAGTTTTTGTTTTTGAAAGAGCAAGTATCTAAGAACCATCTACCTACTCGAAAAAGGAATCGTTTTATGCTAATTTCCTTTAGACAATGCTATCCCACTATTGATGAGTAGCTAGCATCGTCGTTGGAATTTGAGGGTCAATTTGAAAGAGGGACATACAGTCACTAAAGCAATGTTAGGATGTTTTAGCGGTAACCCTAATGTCTTAGATCATTTATTCAAGGCAACAATATCCAAGGCAACCATTTCGAGGCAACTATGATCTTCTAGACAAGAGGACGACCTCTAAAACAACCTATACTCACTGACCGTGTATGAAGGCAACTAAGTGGGGTGTACCCTAAGAGTGTGCATGTGCGAGTGTCTCGTTTTTCAGTTATTTTTATCTTTGTACATGTTAAGGGTGATCTAGGTTGATTTTAGGTTAAAACATCCAGTCTTGTCATGCATCTCTATTATCAAACATCTAACAGTGATAACTTGCAGAAATAAAATGCGGAATTTAAATTACAAGGCGTCGGGTATTTACATCGCCAAAGACAAACCCTTTAAAAATAAATAAAGCGATAAAAAAATAAATAGAAGTCCTATTAAGCTATTACAATCTGGGAGCAAGTACATAATTGGACAAAAGAAAATAAATCGCGGAGCAAAATTAAATCGAGCGCAAATTTAGGGTTTTGACCCTTTTTTGAAAGAAAATATCTTTTTTGGTTTTTATTTTAAGAAATAAGTTAACCTAAGTTAATTACTAAATTAATGAATTAATTAATAAAAATAAATTATTTTTGGGTTTTTGATATTTTAAGGAAGAAAAAATAAAATTAATTGAATTAGTAAAAACCTAATTAAATCTAATATAATTTTAATTATTTACAAAAATATGTTAAAATTATTCTAATTAAAACCTAAGTTAATTTAATCAGTGTTTATTAATAAAATTAAAATTAAATTTTGATTTTATAAAGAAAATATTTTTGTGATTTTATTTTATAAAGAAAAGAATTTTTGATTGGTTAGTAAATAATAAAAATAATTAAAACAAATTAAAATAAATAAACAAAAGAATTATGAGAGAGGAGTATGGGCCTGTTTCCATGGTGTAGAAAGCAATTCTGAGGCCTATTAGAGTTGGCCTTGTTGACTTTTTGAGATCCAATAGGCGTGCATGGACTTTGCTTATGGTAGACCCTCACTCCTGGATCACCAGATCTGGCCTTTGGCCATCTGGCTACTGGATGTATGAAGGTGCACGGTGAGCTGCAGGCTTGAATACACACACAATCACCTGAAAGGAAAAATCAAATAGAAATTGGGGGACCTGGGATTCGAACCCAGGTCCTGAAAGTGATTGCCAATGCATGTTTGCCACTACACTGCTTTGTTTTGTTTGTTAGTGATATACGAAGAAAATATAATATAATGAAAACCACACATATGCCAGCAAAGCAAAAACATGTGCGCTTGGTTTGAATGGGGCAATGGGTGGACGCCACGTATTATCTTCAACCTTCATCCGTGGCTAAAACCCTGTAAAACCTATAGCTACGGACACAGGCCGTCACTACAAGTCGTGCATATTCCAAAATCCGCTGTAGGCCATAAAAATGAATTCTAAGGGCATGGTTATGCTCGTCTCATCATCCCGGTCACAACCATACCCTTCTTGATGGCCAATTATTCCTGAAACAAAAACACCAAAAAATATCCAAGAAACCCTAGCTAAGGCATTTTGCAATATAGGTCATGTAAACGAAATTAAATAATGCCAAAAGCTTGGAAATGTTGTAAGGATTTTAAATATGCCAATAATTTGTTCAAATGATGCAAGAATGAAGATTTACGATTTCATGAACAGAGCGGGTTATCGTGATACTTACAGCGCCTTAGGAAGCTGGAAAATGCGTGATTCTGATTGGTTTCGCTTGAGTGAATGTCCAAGAAGCGTTTGGGATAGGTCTCAGCCCTTGAAAATGCCTCTAGCTATGGTTTTGATCTCAAGCTTTTTGATGAAATTTTCAAATTTCGTTCTGCCTATGCCTGCACTTTCCAACCCTTATCTCGTGTGTCTTAGCTTGCTTATGTATTATGCAGTGTATTAGGGTAAGAATTATGGATTGAATCTCTCTAAATTAATGCATTGGAATTTGATTTGATCTCCTCTTTACAACTTGCCAAATTTGCCCAAATCTCAATCTTTTTGCACATGAATTGCTTGATTCGATTTTGATGATGTTAATGATGATGATCAAATCCTGAAATAGCCAAAAGATCTCATGTAATCAAAGCTTTGGATTTTATATGATTTAATTTGATTTAAAATGAATAAATTCAATAAAAAATCAAATAAAATTATAAAAATGAAATATGAGCTCATGGTTGAATCTAGGACACGTGGGCAACTATGCAAGCTCAAATCAAGTGGAAAAGAATGGGCCCATTTGACAAAATTTGAAGTTTTGGGGATAGTTGACTTTTGGCAATTTTGCAAAAATGTCCAACTTCAACAATGTATAACTTCTTCAATTTTGAACTTTTGGAGGTGTTCTTGGACTTTTTAGAAAGCTTGAGATGTCCTCTAACCAACCCTTTTGGTCTCACCTCATTTTTATATTCCATGCTCAAGTTATAAGCTTTGGCAAAAAAAATGTTTTTGTTGACTTTCAAAAATGACCTATAATGTCCAAATGTATAACTTCTTATGAGTGCATTTTTTGATCTTAGGATATGAACATGGATTGTAGGAAATTTAATCCTCTTCAAAATGAGCTTTGGATGGGTCATTTATCATAAATTATGAGAAAGTTATGCTTGGTCAAAGTTGAGTTGACTTTTTCTACAAAACCCTAATTTAGCAACTTTTGAGTCTTGATGAATTTTGAGCAATTCTTGATGAATCATGATCAACCCTTGATCAAATGATGAAATATCCTTCAAAATGAGAATAATAGATTCCTTAGAGAGAGTTTACATACCTGTTGTTGTAGAAGATTCCGCTGGGGAAGTCTGATCTTGTTGATATTTAGGAACTTGCCTATACTTCAACTGAGAGAACATCTCTGCTGAGTTTTAAGAATTTTTCTGTAATTCAACTGGGGGAACTCTGTCGAGATTTAGAACCTTATCTGTAATTCAACCAAGGATAATTCAGTTAAGATTTAAGAACCGGTCAGTACTTTGACTGAGGAGAATTACCGAGATTTAGAACCTTATCTGTAATTCAACCGAGACTAATTTAGTTGAGATTTAAGAACCGGTCAGTACTTCGACTGAGGAGAGTTTCCGAGATTTAGAACCTTATCTGTATTTCAACCGAGACTAATTCACTTGAGATTTAAGAACCGGTCAGTACTTCGACTGAGGGAAACATCTTTATCGAGATCTAGGAACTGTCTGTACTTCAACGGAGAATAATTCTGTTGAGATTTAAGAACTCGTCCACACTACGACGGAGGAAAATTGTCGAGATTTAGTACCTTATCTGTAATTTAACCGAGACTAATTCAGTTGAGATTTAAGAACCGGTCAGTACTTCGATTGGGTGAAACATCTTCATCGAGATCTAGGAACTGTCTGTACGTCAACAGAGGATAATTCTGTTGAGATTTAAGAACTCGTCCACACTTCGACGGAGGAAATTTGTCGAGATTTAGAACCTTATCTGTAATTCAACCGATACTAATTTAGATGAGATTTAAGAACTGGTCAGTACTTCGACTGAGGGAAACATCTTCATCGAGATCTAGGAATTGTCTGTACTTCAACCGAGACTAATTCAGTTGAGATTTAAGAACTCGTCCACACTTCGACGAAGGAACTTTGTCGAGATTTAGAACCTTATCTGTAATTCAATGAGACTAATTCAGTTGAGATTTAAGAACCGGTCAGTACTTCGACTGAGGGAAACATCTTCATCAAGATCTAGGACTGTCTGTTACTTCAACGGAGGATAATTCTGTTGAGATTTAAGAACTCGTCCACACTACGACGGAGGAAAATTGTCGAGATTTAGAACCTTATCTATAATTAAACCGAGACTAATTCAGTTGAGATTTAAGAATCGGTCAGTAGTTCGACATGGCTGAGAACTCAACTGCATCCTTCCTGAAAGGTAAAGGTCAGTCGTATGCAATGCATGATATATATCAAGCAATGATGTTCTAAAAATAAATGAGATTGTGTTGTATGATGCGTATATGCATGTATCATGATGTATGGGAATGTAATGTTTTTAGCTGGGGAAAATAAATCCCGGATAGCTGTTGGAGAAAAGAGTTGAATTCTTCGTTTCCGCTGGGGATAGCGAATGAAGATGATTATGAGAATAAACCTACAGGAGAGGATAACTCCGTTGGAGAATAAACTGATGAGGAGATTACTCTGTGGGGAAGAGATGTTCTGCTGAGGATTCCACCGATAAATTTCACCGGGGATGAATTATCGTTGCTGGTGATACTGAATCCTGTTGGGGATTGACTTCTTGTTTGTGAAAGGAAAGAACTTCGATGGGGTTGATCTTTCAGTCGCGAATTCACTGGGGATAACATTTTTAGATTCTAATGGGGATAATCCTTTGAGCTCTGCTACGGATAATCCTTTGAGCTCTGTTGGGGACAATCTTCCAAAGTCTACTGGGGATGATTCTCCAAACTGCACTGGGGAAGCTTTTTCAGACTGCGCTGGGAAAAATTTCAGACTCCATGGGGGATATCTTGTACTTTGTCGGGGAATATTCTTATACTCCACTGGGTAATATTAATACTACCGGGGATATTAAACCTTTTCAGTGTTGATGGTAGATAAACTGTGCTTGGGGATAATATTACCGATTCATTCACAGTTGCAAGTCTCAGCTGGGGAGAGTTAACATTACTGTTTTTTTCTTACTCTGCGGGGAGTGGATGATACTGGGACGCATGCCGAAGATATGACGATGGCTTTGCATCGAGACTTTTCTGCCCCTGTATCTGCGGAAGAAGGTGCCTGCGGAGGCCTTGTGGATTAAGTGTCATCCCAACTTATGAGGTGCTTGGAAACTTTTGATCGAAATGATCAGTCTTCTTCTAGTAGGCAAGTGACGAGATGATGGGACATAGTCGTACGCTTTAATCCCTAACTTTGCCTGGACTGTCTTTTCAGATTTTCAGTCCACCGAGATACCCTTTTTTGCCCAAGCCGCCTTTTCAGGTTTTCGGCTTGCCAGGTGTACATATCTTTTTGTTTTTATCCCTAATTTTTCCCGAACCCTTTTGGTTCATCGGGATGCCCTTATTTTTGCCTAGGCCTGTCAACCTAGCGGGTCTTTATTCATGCACAGTATTTTCTGACTATGTCTACGCTCTCAGGGTGTAGGGAGTTGTCATTGTCGGTAGTGTTGTGTTGCCATACTACCTGAAGATGTTCGTTTGATCATGCAAGATTTGTTGCTGGAATTTATGTCCAATGCCCCAAGTGATTCAGATGGAGATTTTCCCCTGGCTATTTGGCATCTTTGAGAGATTCCCTGAATCTTGACTTGACTGCCCCAGATGAAGGACGATGATCATGTCTTACCTCTGGGTTGGAAGTGTTTTTTCCACTTGAGGTGATCCTTTTATTGAGAAGGTTTTTTGTTCACCAGATATTCATCGTGCGAATTTCTATTCTGTTTGAACAAATAGTCATATGCAAACAATGTTATTTTAAGAATGCAAAGCTTATGTCTGTTTTGAAGTTCTTTGAAAATGTAGTTTTCAATAAAACAAGCGAATTTTTGTAAAATGTGGTGTCAACTCAAGATTTACAGCAAGCCCTACAGGATTCAGGATACCTTTATAACAGTATGCTTTCAAACTAACCCATGCTTCAGCTAGGACTTTTAAGGGTTATAACGTGGCCTGGTTCATGGTTTAAGAAACAAAGGATAAAGGCTCAAATTTTATTTGTACCCACCCGTTCTTCGTGATGTTCTTCGGTCCTAAACTCAGCTAATTGTGCATTTAGATCCTGTTTGAGTCTCTGCTCTGACATTCCAGTGATGGTTCGGATATTGACAGTTTATTTTGAATAGGCAGTCATTTTTTGTTGAGAGTTTGTAGGACCTCTTTCTCTCTTTTTTTTATTATCCCTGTCTTTTGCCTGAACTGTTTCTTTTTATGATTACAGTCAGCGGGATGCCTCAGTTTTCTCTTAAGTCTTCTTCATAGGTTTTGACTTATTGGGATTTTATTGTTGAGAGATAATGGCTGCATGTCTTGACGATTATAGGGAACCATCACTGTCTTTCGTTTTGGAAGGACGTCTTTGATGTCATTCATTGTGCACCTGAATTAACTGAGAAAACTACCTTGCCCCTGGTTGTGATTAAGGGTTTTAATTCGTGTGAAAAGAAAAACTCTAACTTCTTTGGCTCAAAGGGGGTGACTAGGGATTATCTTCCTTATAACTCCACTATTTAGGAATTGAAACAATGCTTGTACCTCGTCAGCGGAGTCTGTTCAGAAGCATACTGTAGAGATTTTGATATCATTTTTGTCATCCTCCCTCTAAAGGCTTAGAATTTTTTTTAATCGAGAGTTGATCATCCCAAAAAATGAAAGCAATTTGAATATAGTGAATACGAATGGATTGATTCAAAACAGACATATGCAATGCATTGATAAAGTAATAAATTTTGACATGAATAAATGTTCGAACAATCAAAAGAAAATTACAACTTGAAAATTCTAATGAACAAAAAGTCTTCTCGTCTCATGACTTGTCACTTTAAATAGTGAGCCTTGGAGGGATGGTAGAAGAACTCAGCCTGACCATCTTGTGTGAATTCAAATGCTCCTTCATCAATCAGGTTTTGAATTTTGTACTTCAATTTCCAACAGTCGTCAGTATCATTCCCCAGGCTGTTTGAATGGTATGCACACCTTGCATCAGGATTATAGTTGGGTGAAGAAGTCTTAGGATTCGGATGAGGTCCTTCCAATGTCACCAGATTCAATCTCAATAGGTGTTGCAAAGCTTGGGACAGCCGCATGTTGAGCTTGGTAAACCGTCTCTGATTAACCTGTTGTTTATGGAAAGGTTGTTGTTGGACCCTTGAGGTAGTAGCAACTTGGAGAGGTCCATTTTTTACCAAACCAAATATTTGTCTTCTTGGAGGATGATCTATGACTTGGTCCCCGTCCTTGACTGTTTGCTTCATGTTGTTGTATCTGTCTTGATGAAGCTGGTTGATAATGGTTCTCAGCTCTTCTTGTTCCCGAGCTAAGCCTTGGATAAGAGCCATCTGCCCCAGCATCTGGGTTTTCATGGCACTGAACTCAGCTTGCAGTTGTTCCAGTCGTTCGTCCTTATTGTCTTCAGGACTTTTCTTGACCAAGTTCCCGACGAGGAGTGTTTTCAACTCTTTTTGCCCATTGGATAGGTTTAGGAAGATTTCCTTGAACTGTGCTTCTTGAGTATGAATATCTCCATTGTCTTGTTTGAGAGCCATTGTTGAAATAAACAGCGAGGACATGAGAGACCGGTATTGGAAGACCTGTTATGCAATGATATGTATGTATGCAATGTTTTCAAGGATCTCGCGGGGTAAACAAGAAACTGTTAGAATTTGAATTTTGCAGCTTTGATTGAAGAAACTTCGTGTTGTTAAGAGTCCTTCTTCAAGTGTGAAGCTCACCATATCGAGTGGGTCATAACCCCTGACTCAAGTCATCGTGTTTTTATCTCTAGACGACATTGGCTAGAGGAAAATAAATCCTCTTTGCCCCTTGCTAGACATTTGATTTACCATGACTTGCATCACAAACCCTTGAGATCCTCGAAATGGTTAAGGAAATGTTAAGGCATGATGTTATGATGTGTGTTATGCGTTTAAGCAAAAGTGTGAGGTGCTGTAAGTAAACCCTGCAATATATCCAAATTATTGGATAAGGACTGTAAACAAAACCTGCAAGGAACTCATGTTGTCAGATAAAAAGAATGTGCAAGTAGTTCAAGTTTGAAAGCACACAAGTCACACAATAGCCCTTAAATTTCAGGCTGGCATTGAGTTTAGGTATTACCCTCTTTCAGTTTAGTTGGTTCAACCTGTCCTAGTAATAGTAATCGGGTTCTAGAGGATCTCAATATCACTGACCACCCTCGATCGATCATAATTCCAGTTTAGCAACCTTTTCTTGCGGCCGGAATCATCGCGAGATTTTGGTCTCAATGAGTGTAGCATATTGCTACTGTTCTATGGCCAAGTTGGTCAATTAAAGGTGTTAAGGTCAGTTGGTGCTTAATGACCCCTTAGCAGACCCATATTCTCCTCGTTGCGCCACAAGGGATATCGGTACATACTAAAGTGCCACACCAACGTAGCTACTGCTTCAACCGTATCGGTCTATGTCGTACAGTTCCCTTACAGTTTATTGCTACTTACCTAAAGGGTGTCCCCCATATTCGGGTTAGGATCTATAGTAACTCTGATACAAGCCCACAAAGATAAAGCATACAAGTCAAGCAATTGAAAACAATATGAACTATTCCTAAGGTACACCCCACTTATTAAGATCATCCCCAGCAGAGTTGCCAGTTCTGTGATACGGTGGGAAGAACTGACTGTTTTTTGGAATGCTGGTTTGCGTTTTGCATTTATTTTTGCAAAATGTCGCGGTAAGCAAGAGTCGCCACCGACTTTTATTTTATCCAACAAAGAAAGGAAAAAAGCACAGAAAAATTCCTTTTTCGAGATATTTCTCGGGTTCGGGGGGTAGATTATAGAAAGAGAAGGTATTAGCACCCTTTCTATCCGTGGTTATCCAGGGGATCTTAGGTACTTGCTCAATTGTTTTCTTTGTGCTTGTGGGTTTGAAAAAAGTTTTTGTTTTGAAACTTCGATTTAACTCTTGCTTCTGTCCTCAAGAGCATATGAAGTGTGTTTGAAAATTTTGTTCGAAAAGGGTAAGTGTGAAAATTTTTTGTTTTTGAAAGAGCAAGTATCTAAGAACCATCTACCTACTCGAAAAAGGAATCGTTTTATGCTAATTTCTTTTAGACAATGCTATCCCACTATTGATGAGTAGCTAGCATCGTCGTTGGAATTTGAGGGTCAATTTGAAAGAGGGACATACAGTCACTAAAGCAATGTTAGGATGTTTTAGCGGTAACCCTAATGTCTTAGATCATTTATTTGAGGCAACAATATCCGAGGCAACCATGTTGAGGCAACTATGATCTTCTAGACAAGAGGACAACCTCTAAAACAACCTATACTCAATGACCGTGTACGAAGGCAACCAAGTGGGGTGTACCCTAAGAGTGCGCATGTGTGAGTGTGTCGTTTTTCAGTTATTTTTATCTTTGTACATGTTAAGGGTGATCTAGGTTGATTTTAGGTTAAAACATTCAGTCTTGTCATGCATCCCTATTATCAAACATCTAACAGTGATAACTTGCGGAAATAAAATGCGGAAATTAAATTACAAGGCGTCGGGTATATACATCGCCAAAGACAAACCCTTTAAAAATAAATAAAGCGATAAAATAAATAAATAGAAGTCCTATTAAGCTATTACAATCTGGGAGCAAGTACATAATTGGATAAAAGAAAATAAATCGTGGCGCAAAATTAAATCGAGCGCAAATTTAGGGTTTTGACCCTTTTTTGAAAGAAAATATCTTTTTTGGTTTTTATTTTAAGAAAGAAGTTAACCTAAGTTAATTACTAAATTAATGGATTAATTAATAAAAAAAATTATTTTTGGGTTTTTGATATTTTAAGGAATAAAAAATATAATTAATTAAATTAGTAAAAACCTAATTAAATCTAATTTAATTTTAATTATTTACAAAAATATGTTAAAATTATTCTAATTAAAACCTAAGTTAATTTAATTAGTGTTTATTAATAAAATTAAAATTAAAATTTGATTTGATAAAGAAAATATTTTTGTGATTTTATTTTATAAAGAAAAGAATTTTTGATTGTTAGTAAATAATAAAAATAATCAAAACAAATTAAAATAAATAAACAAAAGAATTATGAGAGAGGAGTATGGGCCTGTTTCCATGGTGTAGAAAGCAATTCTGAGGCCCATTAGTGTTGGCCTTGTTGACTTTTTGAGATCCAATAGGCGTGCATGGACTTTGCTTATGGTAGACCCTCACTCCTGGATCACCAGATCTGGCCTTTGGCCATCTGGCTACTGGATGTATGAAGGTGCACGGTGAGCTGCAGGCTTGAATACACACACAATCGCCTGAAAGGAAAAATCAAATAGAAATTGGGGGACCTGGGATTCGAACCCAGGTCCTGAAAGTGATTTCCAATGCACGTTTGCCACTACACTGCTTTGTTTTGTTTGTTAGTGATATGCGAAGAAAAAATAATATAATGAAAACCACACATATGCCAGCAAAGCAAAAACAGGTGCACTTGGTTTGAATGGGGCAATGGGTGGACGCCACGTATTATCTTCAACCTTCATTCGTGGCTAAAACCTTGTAAAACCTATAGCTACGGACACAGGCCGTCACTACAAGTCGTGCATATTCCAAAATCCGCTATAGGCCATAAAAATGAATTCTAAGGGCATGGTTGTGCTCGTCTCATCATCCCGGTTACAACCAAGAAACCCTAGCTATGGCATTTTGCAATACAGGTCATATAAACAAAATTAAATAATGCCAAAAGCTTGAAAATGTTGTAAGGATTATAAATATGCCAATAATTTGTTCAAATGATGCAAGAATGAAGATTTGTGATTTCATGAACAGAGCGGGTTATTGTGATACTTACAGCGCCTTAGGAAGCTGGAAAATGTGTGATTCTGATTGGTTTCGCTTGAGTGAATGTCCAAGAAGCGTTTGGGATAGGTCTCAGCCCTTGAAAATGCCTCTAGCTATGGTTTTGATCTCAAGCTTTTTGATGAAATTTTCAACTTTCTTTCTGCCTATGCCTGCACTTTCCAACCCTTATCTCGTGTGTCTTAGCTTGCTTATGTATTATGCAGTGTATTAGGGTAAGAATTATGGATTGAATCTCTCTAAATCAATGCATTGGAATTTGATTTGATCTCCTCTTTACAACTTGCCAAATTTACCCAAATCTCAATCTTTTTGCACATGAATTGCTTGATTTGATTTTGATGATGTTAATGATGATGATCAAATCCTGAAATAGCCAAAAGATCTCATGTAATCAAAGCTTTGGATTTAATATGATTTAATTTGATTTAAAATGAATAAATTCAATAAAAAATCAAATAAAATAATAAAAATGAAATATGAGCTCATGGCTGAAGCTAGGACACGTGGGCAACTATGCAAGCTCAAATAAAGTGGAAAAGAATGGGCCCATTTGACAAAGTTTGAAGTTTTGGGGATAGTTGACTTTTGGCAATTTTGCAAAAATGTCCAACTTCAACAATGCATAACTTCTTCAATTTTGAACTTTTGGAGGTGTTCTTGGACTTTTTAGAAATCTTGAGATGTCCTCTAACCAACCCTTTTGGTCTCATCTAATTTTGATATTCCATTCTCAAGTTGTAAGCTTTGGAAAAAAAGGTGTTTTTGTTGACTTTCAAAAATGACCTATAATGTCCAAATTTATAACTTCTTGTGAGTGCATTTTTTGATCTTGGGATATGAAGATGGATTGTAGGAAATTGCATCCTCTTAAAAATGAGCTTTGGATGGGTCATTTATCATAAAGTATGAGAAATCTATGCTTGGTCAAAGTTGAGTTGACTTTTCCTACAAAACCCTAATTTAGCAACTTTTGAGTCTTGATGAATTTTGAGCAATCCTTGATGAATCATGATCAACCCTTGATAAAATGATGAAATATCCTTAAAAATTAGAATGTTGACAAAAAATCTTGAAGTTTGACTGTATTTGGGTCACAGTTGACTTTGGCCCTAGCACAGTCGATTTTTGGACCCTTTGAGCAATTGACTGAGCAAACTTCCTCTGCAAGGCTTGAAATTTGACATAGATGATCTTGAGAACATATTAGGACATTAGGGAGAAATTGATGTCATTTGGACTCAAGGATCTTGATGCAACATAAAACCCTAATTTGGGGTTGACTGCCTTAGGAGATGCCTTGTCTGACCAACTCTTGAGCTACCTTGAGCCACTTGGAGATTTTTCTTGCAACATTTTGAGAAATATGAGAGGGCAAATTTTGGGGTACAACATTAGGCAACATCTCCTCCGGATTTTTTGATTTGGTGACAATTGGAAAATGAATCAAAGTTGGTGTGAAAAGTGGCAAGATACAAGGAGCGTCATCTAGTACTCCTTATAACCAAAGAAGCATACTACAAACTTCTCGAAAAAGAAAGAAGGAGAAGCGAATGTTGTCGCAACACACCAAAAAGTGCAGCAACCATTGGTTATCCCACGAGAACAAAATAGGTTTGAAAGGCCTCTGAGAAGATTTGGTCATCTCCCTATGTCACATAGTCAATTACTACAACACTTACTCAAGGCATCCTTGGTAGAGCTGAAGCCACTCGCTCCTCCGATTGGGGCACTCCCACAAAAATATGATGCAAATGTAAGGTGCGAGTATCATGCAAATTCTCCAGGGCATACCATAGAGAAATGTTGCGCCTTCAGACACAATTTTCAAGATTGGTTGGATTCCCAAGATATCACTTTTGACAAACCAAATATCAAGATGAACCACATGCCTCAACATAGTGGTCTAATGGTGAACACAATTAAGATAGTCACTGATCATAGATAAACTAAACAAGTAAAAGCTCTGATAGATATGTTAAAGGAGAATTTATTAGAGCATAGCTTTCTCTTAGAATATAATGATGCTTTTGAAAACACTTTCAAGAAATTGGTGTATCAAGGGATATTCCAATTTGGGCATTAACATGAAGAAGGATACGTAGATGCAATTGATGGGAATACAAGAAGACCATTGATGATTTCTTGCCAAGGTCTAAATTTTGAAAAGAAACCACTTGTCATTCCATGTGGAGAGCCAGTCTTAACAAAAATACAAGTAACAATACCAATACTTCGAAAGAATACCATGGTGATCAGGGGGAGTCCCCTACTCTTTATGAAAGTGACAAAGTCGTACCATGGATTTACGAAACTACTGTCGATATCAATGGACAAAAGCAAGAATATGAAACATCAACGAGCCAAGGACTGACGATTACAAATGTAGCAGAAACATGGGGCATGACTCACAGTGGTCGCATATTTGCTCCAGATCAACACAAGAAGGATGATACCTTGAACAAGGATAAAGGAAAGGCTGTGGATGAAACTAATCAGGGGAAAGAACCTCTGAGTAAGACATTCACTAATCAAGAGGCTGATGAATTCTTGAAAATGATCAAGAAGAGTGACTATAGGATGGTGGATCAACTGCACCAAACCCCAACAAAGATTTAAATACTCTCATTACTGATCAATTCAGAGGCACACCGCGAATCTCGGATTAAAATTCTAAGTTCCGCGCACGTTACAAAGGAGATGACGGTAAACCAGTTTGATGGAGTTGTCGCTAATCTGACGTCAGGAACACACCTAGGCTTCGACGAAAGTGAGTTACCTCCAAAGGGTGGAGCTCACATCAAGGCGTTGCACATATCAATCTAGATAGGAACAACTAGTTTATATAGAGTACTCACTGATACTGGTTTTTCCCTCAATGTGCTACCAAAGGCTAACTTGATGAAACTAACAATGGATGGCTTTGTTATAAGACCAAGTTCTATGGTGGAAAAGCATTAGATGGTTCCCAAAGCATTGTGTTTAGAGAGGTGGATCTCCCTATAAAGATTGGCCCGCATATGTTCTACATCACCTTTCAGGTAATGAATATAGAACCAGCATATACTTGCCTGCTCGAGCGACCTTGGATTCATGTCGCAGAAGCTGTTACCTCAACCCTGCATAAAAAACTAAAGTTCCTTGTCGAAGGAAAATTGGTAATAATTGACGGAGAAGAAGACATCTTTGTAAGTCATTTGAAATCCTACAGATATATCAGTGTGGAAGAAGACTGTGTGGAGGCACCATTCTTGGAAATGGCTACAGTGGTTACACTCCCGGTAGAGAAAGTCTCAAAACCTGGAACCTTTATCGCATCATGGAGAGACTTACAAACAGATGTGGAAGATCAAACATCTAAAGATTGGGGCAAACTTATGGAGATACATGAGAAGAAAGATCACTTTGATTTGGGCTATCGACCGTCAAAGGCTACTAAAGAAGGCAAAGGACAATTTCCTCCCATCAAGGAAACATTCGTCGGAAAAGGAGTAGAGCATGGTGGACAGGTGTCGATGTTATCTAACAAAGACGATAACAAAGGGGCATCTAACTTCATAAGAGAATGTGCTCCATACGAAGAGCTCAAAAATTGGACAACTGTGGAGATTCTGGAAAGTGTTTCGAAATAAACATTTTTGGGGGGCAATTTATTAGCTGGAAATTTCGACGATATAGAAATGTTAAGGAAAAATGAAGAATGTCGAAAGAGAGTTAGTTCTGAAAGAAATATAAGAATATTTTGATGAACATTTCGATTGACAAGCTCATGGATAGTCTAATATTGCTAAAGTATTGAAAAAAGTCCTATTTTTGTGAATAAGTAGGGCTTAGGATATTTGAAGTTTCGAAGAGGGATGCTTCGACAGTCATGTTGGTTGATTTGACGCCTCGAAAGGAAGAAGATTTTGAATTCAAAAGGTTTGATCTTGTCCAAATAGACGTGTGGAAGTCCGAGGATTCGAAGGGCATGCAAACATCGAACATGGCATTCTTTTAGGAGAAGACCGTTATGGTCAAACTAGTATAAATTAGAATCTTAGTGTTGGGATTTTAGTGTGTTCAAATTATGTACAAATACTCAATTTCACTCAAAGTACTAACATTTACCGAGATAAGAGTTTCTGAGGATGCACTTATGAATCACCAAGTTTTGTTCAATTGTCAATTTATCTTTACAAAAGTTCTTTTAATTCATTTTACATTCCAGTCAAAATCTATGTACTTTTCTATTGTTACTTCACATAGTTTCACAATTACTTACTAATTAACCATTACATTCAAAAAGATGACTATTCGAAAACTATAAATCGCCAAAAACTAAACACATACCCTAGGATCAATATAGTTGATCATGTGAATAACCAAAATATCTTTGTTTTAGAAGACTAGCGGTTGTTTATCAAATTTGACGGTAAATAAATTCTTGATCATCTGACTTTGTTAGTCTTTTGAGAAAATCTTTTGGAGATTGGAACACAAATTTTGCAGGAAGTTGTGGTTTCACCTCTAATATTAATATCGAATTTCAAACAATTCTCACAATTTTAATAGTGCTTGAAATCATGATTTTAAAATTGTAATTTGTGAATCTGACTCTCAAACATTTCTGAAATTTATTCAAAAGATTATACTCACTATTCATTTTCATGCATTTCTAGTAAATTATATCCAATATATTATTCATAATGAATAACATATTGTCCTTGTTTACATCTTATACGGAAAGAATACTATTTATCGATTTGTTTGTTAAATTGAGAATCTCATTCATACAAGAATTAAAAAATATTTTTTATACATATTGTCCTTATTTACATCTTATGCGAAAAGAATACTATTTATCGATTTGTTTGTTAAATTGAGAATCTCATTCATACAAGAATTAAAAAATATTTTTTATTTATCTTTCTCCTTTAGATGATATTTATTTAGCAGATTCTAAATTTTTTTTAAGAAGTGTAATTTTTTTGTTATTTCCTTTCTCCTTTTGTTATTTCCTTTATATATATATATATATATATATATATATATATATATATATATATATATATATATATATATATATATATATATATATATATATATATATATATATATATATATATTTTGTTGTTTATGGTCCAAAAAAATATATCTAAAGGTGAAAAGACGTGAGATAATTTCTATCAAACTAATAATAATATAATAACTTTAAAATTCCTTTGAAAGTGTACATTATGCATTCCACTTTGGAATGATAGCCACAAATCAAGGTGGAGCAGCTCAACAGCTGGTGATAAGATGATGTCCAATTTTCATCAAGACATGTTCACCAACTCTAATAATTGTTTCAATCATGAAAATTAATAATTACTCTTTCCGTCTTAAAATTGTTAAATTGTAATTTGATTGTGTTGAAATAGTATGTGTCAAAAGGAAGTTGTTCAATTGAAGAGCTTGTGAATCAAAGCAAGTTAAACACAAATTTGATTGATTTTAAATTTAGATAGATTTTATTTAGATCTAAAATAGATAGATTTGATTTAGTACAAAAATAGATATTTTGGGCTTTTATAGTTTTGGGTTTTGGCTTAGTGAGCAAGCTAACCTAAATCTATAAATAGAGGGAGTAACCCCTAATTTTGTAATTAAGTCAATTTATTGTAATCACAGAATTTGCAGTTGCAAGTGATTAATAAAGTTTTCCACAATTTGTGGGCAGAGAGAAACTCTACAGAAAATAATTGTCTTCATTCTTTTCTTTTCTTTTCTCATAATTCATTGTCATTGTGTGGTGATATCGATCTTGTTCATCAAGATTGGTAGAAATTCATCATAGATATTTGGTAGATTTCTAACATCTGATATCAGAGCTCGGTTAATCGATTCAAAGGAAGTATTGATCAAGAACGATTGGGGAAGAAGAAGAATTCACGATGGCGAGTTATGGGAATGCAAATTATCCAACAACTCTACCAATTTTGAAAGTAGACAGCTATGAGAATTGGTGCAAACAAATGAAAGTTGTATTCAGGTGTCAAGGTCTTTGGGATCTTGTAAAGGATGGACTGGAAGCGCCTGGAGAAAACACTTCAGAAGAAGAAAAGAAGAAACACACAGAATCTGAGAAGCTGAGTTATAAAGCACTCTTTATAATTCATCAATGTCTGAGTCCAGAAAATTTTGAAAAAGTGAGTGATTCAGAATCTGCAAAAGAAGCTTGGGAGGTTCTTGAGAAGTCTTTTGGTGGTGCAGAAAAGGTGAAAGAAGTGAGGTTACAAACTCATAAGAGAACGTATGAATTGCTTCAGATAGAAGATAGTGAGAGCATATCTGATTTCTTCACTAGGGTTACAAAACTAGTGAATCAAATCAAGGTATGTGGAGAAACATTAACAACAAGAGCTGTTGTTTCGAAGATCTTGAGATTTTTGGCTCCTAAGTTCGACCACGTGGTGGTGGCTATAGAATAGGGGAAAGACTTGTCGAAATTGACAAAGGAAGATCTTCAAGGGACGCTTAAATCTCATGAACAAAGAATGAATGAAAGAGCTACAAGAAAGTCGAAGAGTGATGTGGCTTTGCAGGCACGTTCAAAAAAAGAAACCAAAGGCAAAGGAAAGTGGTTCGACAGAGGTGGAGGTGGCTACAACAAATTGACTGGTAGAGGAAACCAGAACGAAGGAAACATGTAGAATCAGAGAAGACCATACCAAGGCAATCAAAGAGGTGGTGTTGTAAATAGAGGAAGAGGTGGTGGTCAAAAACCTGACAAGAGTCACATTCAATGTTACAATTGTCAGAAGTATGGTCATTATTCGACTGATTGTCCAGAAAAGCGAAAGAATCAAGAAAGTGATACAAAGTTTGCAAAACATGAAGAAGAAGAGATGATGCTGATGGTCACCACAAGAGATGAAGATAAATTCAAGGACCAATGGTACTTGGATTCAGGATGCTCATCACATATGTCTGGAAGGAAAGACTGGTTTGTCAACATAAAGCCCTCAATGAAAAATATGGTAAATTTTGCAAATGACAATACCCTAGCAACTGAATATATTGATGATGTTATGATTATGATGAAAGATGGCAAGAGGTCTGTAATTTCCAATGTGTTGTACATACCAGACATGAAGAGCAATTTTCTCAGTATAAGGCAGTTGGTCGAAAAGAATTATAAAGTGTCGATCGAAGATAAGATGATAAGAGTCGTCGACGCAAATGGAAGATTAATCTTGAAGGCTCTTATGTCTCAAAATAGAACCTTCAAGATCAAACTAAATGTGATGGAGCACAAGTGCCCTTCGACTGCAGTTAGCAGAGATGAATGGATATGGCATTATCGACTAGGCCATCTCAACTTCAGAGACATTATAGATTTGAAGAGAAGAAATATGTTTTCAGGATTGCCATAAATCGACATTCCAAACGAGGTATGTGAGGAATGTGTGCAGGTGAAGAAGCACAAGAATAGCTTCAGGAAGGATGCAGGAAGCAGGTCGAAGGTTATTTTTGAAGTCATATACTCTGATGTATGTGGACCAATCCAGGTGGATTCGATGGGAGATAATAAATACTTTGTTACATTCATAGATAATTTCAGTCGAAAGTTGTGGACTTACTTGATCAAGAAGAAAAGTGAAGTGATTGAGGTATTTGCCAAGTTTAAGTGTATGGTCGAAAGACAAAGTGGTCGAAAACATAAAGTTTTGAGAACTGATGGTGGTGAAGAGTATTTGTCGAAAGACTTCAACAAGTTATGTGAAAAGGAAGGGACTGTGCATGAGGTGGTGTCACCCTATACTCCACAACATAATGGAACTGCATAAAGGAAGAATTAAACCATCATGAATATGGTGAGAAGTATGTTAAAAGGCAAGAATTCACCTAAAGAGTTTTAGGGTGAAGTTGTGTCGACTGCAACATACATTTTGAACAGATGTCCTACGAAGAAGCTAGAAGGAATTACTCCAGAAGAATGTTGGTCTGGTGTGAAGCCTAGCTTGAGTAATCTGAAGGTATTTGGATCTATAGCACATACACAATTCCAGATCAGTTGAGAAGAAAACTTAATAACAAGTCGAGTCAAATGATTCTAGTTGGATATCATTTGACATGAGGTTACAAGTTGTTCGACCCAGTGAACAAGCAGATTTTGATAAGCAGGGACGTGATCATAGATGAGCTTAAAGAATGAGATTGGACTGAAAAAGGTCAAGAAAGATTCAGTGGGAATCCTACTTGAAGAACCAGAAACTCAAGTCAAAAGAGAAGTTTGACAAGAGGAACCAGCAGTTATAGATCAACCAAGTATAAGCAGACCTCAAAGAACAAGACGCATGCCTGCAAGATTGCAAGATTCTGTGATTACATCGGACGATGTGATATATAATGAAGGCGAGTTGGTACATTATGATTTCTATGCAGATGTCGAACCTGTCAATGCAGCTGAAGCATTGAAGGATTCAAAGTGGGTGAAAGAAATGAACGAAGAAGTGAAGTTTATCAAAGACAACAACACTTGGTCACTTGTCGAATTGCCTCAAGGCAAGAAGGAAATTAATGTCAAATGGGTATACAAAGTGAAAATGAATTCCAAAGAGGAAGTAAATCGACACAAAGCAAGACTTATGGCGAAAGGATTTCTACATAAAGAAGGAATAGACTTCGATGAAGTTTTTGCACGTGTTTCTAGGATCGAAACAATCAAGTTAGTTGTTGGTCTAGCAGAAATAAACAGATGGCACATATGTCAGATGGACGTGAAGTGTGCATTCTTGAATGGATCCTTAGACGAAGAAGTTTATGTTAAATAACCAGTTGGGTTTGTGAAACATGACAAAGAGAGAAAGGTGTACAGGCTGCATAAAGCCATGTATGGATTGAAGCAAGCTCCAAGAGCTTGGAATAAGAAAATTGTTAGTTTCCTAAGGGAGAAGGAATTTATGAAGTGCACAACTGAACATAGAGTATATGTAAGAAGAAGCAATAGTAAATTGCTTATAATATGTCTCTATGTCGATGATTTATTGATAACAGGTAGCTGCAAAAGTGAGATCGAAGACTTCAAAGGTGATCACAACAAGGAATTCGAAATGTCTGATCTGGGTGAGATTTCATATTTCTTTAGCATCGAATTCTACAAGAGCAATAGAGGTTTGATGATGCATCAAAGAAGATATGCAAGAGAAATTATCAAGAGATTTGAGATGGAAGAATGCAACTCAACTTCGACACCTGCAGAACCAAGACTGCAACTGTCGAAAGATGCAGATAAAGATGATGTCGACCCAACCCAATACAGAAGACTTATTGGGTCATTGAGATACCTTTGTCATACAAGGCCTGACTTAGCATATAGTGTAGGTATGGTAAGTAGATTCATGCAGAAGCCAAAGGTATCACATCTAACAGCGATGAAGAGGATACTAATGTATCTCAAATGAACTCTCGACTATGGCATTTTGTTTCCTGCAGCTAATAAAGGAAAAGAATGCAAGTTAGTGGGATGCACTAATTTGAGTTGGTGTAGTGATGCTGAAGATCGAAAATCAACAGCAGGATATGTGTTTATGTTAGGTGGTGCAGCAGTTGCTTGGAGTTCAAGAAAGGAACCAATAGTGGCATTATCATCATGCGAAGCAGAATAAATAGTTGCTTCTCTTTGTGCATGTCAAGCAACTTGGATGACGAACTTAGTTGAAGAGATAACAAGGAAAGATCATGGAGCAATTACCATGAAGATCGACAGCATGTCAGCTATCAATATGGCGAAGAACCTGATAACACATGGTTGAAGCATGCACATCGAAATGAGGTTCTGCTATCTTCGGGAGCAAGTAGCAGATGAAAAGATGAATTTGGAACACTGCAGAACTGAGAATCAGATTGCAGACATCGTGGCGAAGGAAGCGCATGTCAAAGTATTCAGAAGACTAAGAACCATGATTAATATAGATAGTTTAGACACAATGAATTAGGTGGTGTGTTAAATTGTAATTCGATTGTGTCGAAACAGTGTGTGTGTCGAAGGGAGGTTGCCCAGTCGAAGAGCTTGTGGATCCAAGCAAGCTATAGACAAATTTGATTGGTTTTAGATTTAGATAGATTTGATTTAGATCTAAAATAGATAGATTTGATTTAATACCAAAATAAGTATTTCAGGCTTTTATAGTTTTGAACTTTGGCTTAGGGAGCAAGCTAACTTAAATTTATAAATAGAGGGAGTAACCCCTAATTTTGTAATTAAGTCAATTCATTGTAATCACTGAATTTGCAGTTGCAAGTGATTAATAAAGTTTTCCACAGTTTGCAGACAGAGAGAAACTCTGCAGAAAATAATTGTCTTCTTTCTTTTCTTTTCTCATAATTCATTGTCATTGTGTGGTGATATCAATCTTGTTCATCAAGATTGATAAAAATTTATCATAGACATTTGGTGGATTTCCAACAAAAACAATAATCTTTCTCGGTATTATTATAACTAAATATTCTTTTTTTAAGTTTATTGAGTAATAAATGTATCTGATCTATATAAAAGATCAAATACATTTATTATTCAATATATCTAAAAAAAATCTTTATTTATAATAATGGTCGGAGTAGTAATTGTTTAAGGTTGTTTGTTATACGGAGGTTAAGAAAAAGTAACGATTTAGTCAATAAAAGTAACATCTTTATAAAATTACCTTTTATTATTATCGGTGGTAGTATGTTATCATATTTGTAATGAATGTATACAAGAGATAAAATTGATAAAAGTTAATTATATTTCCTCAGTTCCACAATGAATAATTCATTTGGAATAAAATAATATCTTAAATGAACGACCCATTTCAATTTTTAATACACTTTTTTAATTTTATCCTCTAATTAGTTAACATTTTTCATCATTTCTAATATATAATGAGGAGTACTATAGTAAAAATATAATTCTCTTTCTTAATTTTTCTATTTTTTTAATAAATATGAAATAATAGAATGCGTCAAATCATTGTGAGACGGATAAAATAATTCCATTGAAAAAGTATTATTATTTTGAGACAATTTTTTAAAATTAAAAAAATAATTATTTTAAAATAGATGGAATAATATTATTATCAATCATCACTTGTTTAGATGAAGACATGAAAAAAGTGATATATTGATGTTTATGTTTCATTGAAAAAAATAAAAAATATAGTCTGTGATGTCGATATTTTCACTTTTATCATTAGAAAGTAGTAGGTGTTTATTTGTCGGTTTTGTATCAGATTGTTTGCACTTGTCGTGGGTATGAATTCAGCCACGTTTTTGTTATGTCGGTTGCATCCAGGCTAAAAGTTTTGCAAGATTTAAATCTTATTTAAGTTCTATATATATAATATAACATGTAGTGGGTCATAGTTTTAATGGATTTAATCGTATTAGTTTGTTTATCTCCGAGGCATCTAAATAGAAATGAACCATTTATAATTTTACTTTTGGATTTGATGACTTTTTTATTCAAATAAAATTTAAATGGCACAATGAACATTCCTATGGATATGAACGTTTATGGATTTTTTTTTAATAAACCAAAATATATTAAACAAAAAGAAAAAGATTATAAGGAATATAAGACAGAACCAAAAGCATTATAAACAAAATTATAAGAAATGAACGCGTTGTTCTTTAAGTTAATCCTTGTAAAAATTGGCTTCTCTAAAGATACAAGTTATCATGAAATCGATATTAAGAGTATACGTCTAACACGTAAGTCAACGAAATTTAATCTTCTACGACACTAAATTATAATTCGAGAACGCTTTCATAACACAAATATAATCAATTTCCAACCAAAATTTCGACCACCGTAACTCTTTAGCTTTCTCAATGGCAAATTTTTTTGCCAGGATGGATACTTAAAATCGTATGAAATATAAAGGTATTTTAAATAGTCAAGTTTATATTTAAATAAAATATATGTTGAAAGTACAATTCCCTGTGTCGAAAGTAGTATGTTGCTCGACACAAAGTTGTGTCGAAGCTTAGTGTGTCGAGTTGTGTTAAGTCGAAATGTCTAAGCAATTTGCTAGACAGAATTTCGACTAGACCTATTTTAGTAAGTGTAATTGAATTAGGTTAAGTTGTTATTTTGGGCTTTTTCTATTGTGAGAATTTTAGCTTATGGAGATAGCTAACTCATTATAAATAGTGGGAGAAACCCCTATTTTGTAACACATTGACTATTCACAGAATTTACAGTTGCAAGTGAATAAAGAAGTTTTCCACAGTTTGTGGGTAGAAAGTTACTCTACAGAAACCCTAAATCTCTTTTCTTCTTTAATTTTCTTTTCTTTTCATTATCATTTTGTGGTGATAACAATCTTGTTCATCAAGATTGATAGAAATTCATCACAGGTTTTGGTGGATTTCCAACATCTGGTATCAAGAGCTCCGATTGAGCGATTTAAGGTAAGCAAGAACGATGGAAATGAATCATCCGAATAGGCATTTTCTAGCAAGTCTTCCAATTCTTAAAGCTGATAACTGTGAGAATTGGTGCAAGCAGATGAAGATTGTGTTTTATGTCAAGATCTTTGGGATCTTGTGAAACATGGATTAGAACCGCTTGAAGAAGACACTTCAAAAGAAGAAGAGGCGGAATACAGAGAATCGAAGAAGAAGAATTATAAAGATCTCTTTATAATTCATCAATGTCTGAGTCCAGAAAATTTTGAAAAGGTTAGTGATATAGAATCTGTAAAGAACGTGAGGTTACAAACTCACAAAAGAACGTATGAATTGTTTCATATGGAAGATAGCGAGAGAATATCTGATTTCTTCACTAGGGTTATGAAACTAGTGAATCAAATCAAGTTTTGTGGAGAGACGCTAACAACAAGAGCAGTTGTTTCAAATGTCTTAAGATCTTTAGCTCCGAAGTTCAACCATATGGTAGTTGCCATAGAATAATTGAAGAACATGTTAACTTTGTCAAAGGAAGAGCTTCAAGGGACGCTTGAATCTCATAAGCAAAGAATGGATGAAAGAGTTGCAGGCAAGTCGAAGAGTGATGTGACTTTTAGGCGCAATCAACAAGAGACAAGAAAGAAAAAGGAAAGTGGTTTGACAACAAAGATAGATGAGGCTACAGCAATTTGATTGGTAGAGAAGACCAACAAAAAGAAATTGTGTCGAATCAAAGAAGACCCCCATACCAAGGTGTTCTTGCTAAACACCAAATATGAGATTTCCCTGTTGCTCGGAGGATGACAGGGAGAGCCTTAAACGAGTGAGAGGATGTTGTTTATGATATTGATGGATTCAGAGTCTTACACGAGTATGTGTAAGCTCCAAGTGATGTGTCTTGCTTACCCCTCAGTCGAGAGCCCTATATATAGAGGCATGAACCTCATTGATTACTGCATGTAACTATTATGGATTTCCATGTTACGTAACTGAGTTGTCTTAAAGGCAAGTAATATCCGCTGTCACCAATGATGGATATTATCATAATGTGCACCATTGTATAATGATGAGCGGTTACACCCCCAATGGACCGACCATTGCATAATGGCTCCATTATGGCCAAGCTTAGGGTAACCTTTGGATCCAAGGTATGAGCCCGACTGCTGCCTCTTCATCTTCTTCCATGGATAATTACATGATCCTCTGATCCTACAACCCACCTATTTAGGCCTTATGATCTCGACCCTGGATGGTAACCAACTGCTTGTCTACTTGCCTTTCTCAGTCTTTCAACCATGCCTTACCTTTTATCTCTTCTAGCCCGGGTAATAAATCTATGTATGAACATAAGCCCCACGAGTATATGGCTTTTACCTGAATCCTTATTGTCGGTCAATGTAGAAATGGATCTATGCTCCAGGCTAGGCCTCTAAGATCGGACGATGATACCCCGACGTGTGTGTTACTCACGCCCTAGTTTCTCAACAGTCCCCTGGTCTCTTATGCGTAATCATTGCTAAGGCAAATTTTAAATATTTATACATGCTTCCTCTTCTTTAAGCGTTTTATCTCCCATAAATTTTCTTTTATAAAAACCTTTCCTTTTCTGTTTTCGAAAAACTCTCCTACTCCCCTTTGCAAGCACTCTCATCTGTTTCTTCTAAAAAAATCTCTCAATCGACCACTATTACCAGGTATTTCTTCTCTTCCTTTACCTTTATTTTTTGTACATTTTTATTTTTGAGGGATGGTTATCATCAAAGAGTGTGATGATTTTGGAAATAAAAGATGTAACAGTAATGAGGAGAGGAGATTCGTATTGGAGGAGTGCATGCAAGAGATGAGAGTTGCTTTAGGTATAGATTAGTACGCACGGGTAATGAAAGTTTATAGTGAAGTGTTTACTTTTGAAAGTGATTCTCACCCCGATTCTTCATGTTTTGTGGAGGTCCTGATGCAAATTTCCATCTCTTTTAGTGAGAAGGTGATGGGTTACGATCAAAGCTCCATGGATGAGGTGGAGATAGCGAAGCTTCGCTTTCTGCAAAATGTGTCCTTAACTGGGAATGAGGAAGATGTGGTCTTGGAGGCTTGTATCCCTTGCGAACAGGTTTGTATGTCCCGACCCAAGAGAGTACGAGACAAGTGGTTTTATTTCTATGTCGAGGTGTTAGAAGATATGTTTATTCACATCCCTTTCACTGATTTTGAAGTGGATGTATTGAAGACGATTAATGTAGCCCCCTCTCAACTTCGCCCTAACAGTTAGGGTTTTATCAAAGCTTTTGAGATAATCTGTGAAGCGTTGGATGTGACTCAGAGATCCCCAAAGCGGATGAAGACCGTAATGATGGATGAGGTATGTCGGGTTGATTGGGAAGTCTCGGCTTTGATGCAGGAGACTGGTGAGTTCTCAACTCCGATCTCCAATAAGAATAAGTTCTGGTCAAAAAATTTGATGGGATGAAGTTCCTTTATGACCAACTCAATACCACCGAGGATATCAACATGGTGAAGAGCCTTGGTCCTCAGAAGCTCACCCAGAACCTGAGTTCTTAACTGATGAGGTGTGATGTGTTGGTCCAAGGTTTATTTGAGTCCCGGGACAACTTAAAAGAGATGTGTACAAACCTTAAGAAGGACGTACAACAGCTGACAGAGAGCGAGAAGTCTTATGCTAGCAAATGTTCAGCTTTGGAGAAGAAGTTGCTTGAAGAAATCTCAAAGAACAAGTCTATGACCAAGGAAAATGAGGATCTTAAGGCCTCAAATTCCAAGCTTACTGATGGTTTGAGTGTTGCATAAAGGTCTTGCGTCAACCTGCAAAAGTCTTTGGAGAAGTCTCATATGGATATCCTAATGCTGGGGATATGGCTTTCGATCGAGCTAAGGATCTGGTGTTGTGCCTCTATCCAGATTTAGACATCTCCTTAGTGGACTTTTTCAAGAACATTGTGGATGGTAAGCTGGTGGATGTGGAAGCTAATGAAGACGGTGATGAGTCCCCGACCACAGGTGAGCCGAGTACCGACGATGCTTCCCAAGCCAATGTGACCAAGAGATTCCTAATTTTTCTTGAATACTTGATTGTTGGTCACCCTTTTTTGGTGGGTGCACTTTTGTAATAGCTTTTGAATGCCTTTTGCCTGTTCTGACATTACCCTATGGGCCTTTTATCATTAATTGTACTTTTTCTTTTATTTTGCACTTTCTGTTTATGTTGGTTTTCACTTGTATGTATTTTGTATGCCCATACGTGAGAGGATTATGGATTTATGGTAGCCCCCTAGTCACGTGGTTTTGGCAAAAACCATAATGATTAGTTTCGAAGGAAAGGTCTTAATCCTCTTTGATATGCCTGATGCTTCTTTGCAACAGATTAGTCGTGTAGGCTTGTGGAGGACGGGAGGCGTCTTTATGTACTTAAACACTTTTGGGTGATGGGCCATGTACTTATAAAAGCCGATATCTATGGGCTATAAGGTTATGCCTAGTTGGCTCATGAGGATCACACTTTAGGTGGTTCGATTTTGGTCAAAGGTGTGATGTCTGGGGAGGTTACACCTGAGGTGGCTCAAGATGCGAGTCAAGGCGTAGAACCTTTGAAGATGCGGAGTCCGATTTAAGGTTCATAGATGAGAAGGTTACACCTAAGGCAACTCAAGATATGAACCAAGGTGTAGAACCTTTGAAGGGGCGAAGTTCGATTTAAGGTTCATCGCCGAGAAGGTTACACCTGAGGTGGCTCAAGATATGAACTGAGGTGTAGAACCTTTGAAGGGGCAGAATTATATTTAAGGTTCATCACTACGAAGGTTACACCTGAGGCGGCTCAAGATGTGAACCAAGGTGTAGAACCTTTGAAGGGGAGGAACTCGATTTAAGGTTCATCTCCTAGAAGGTTACACATGAGGCGACTCAAGATATGAACTGAGGTGTAGAACCTTTGAAAGGGAGGAATCCGATTTAAAGTTCATCTCCGAGAAGGTTACACATGAGGCGGTTATGAACCGAGGTGTAGAACCTTTGAAGGGGTGAAATTCGATATAAGTTTTGTCACCGAGAAGGTTACACCTGAGGCGGCTTAAGATGTGAACCAAGGTGTAGAACCTTTGAAGGGGCAGAATCTGATTTAAGGTTCATCACCGAGAAGGTTACACCTGAGGTGGCTCAAGATATGAACTGAGGTGTAGAACCCGAAAAGGTTATACCTGAGGAGGTTTAAGTTTGAACCAAGATATAGAGCCTTTCAAAGTGAGTATTTTGATAAAAATGATGCTTTTATAGGCTGCCTCATCAAAAATCATGGCCCTTGCTAAGGAAAAGAGTGCACCTATTTTTTATTCATTATTAAATGAGCTTACATGACTTTAGCTGAAATAAATCCTAAGACTAGAAACATGCCATGTCTTAGGAATTTCTATGTCATCTAATGTATCTAGCTTGTAAGCTCAATTGCTGAGTTTCTCAACAACTCGGAAAGGTCCCTCCTAGTTTAATGAGAGCTTCCCCTTCTTTATTGGATCTGTGGTTCTCTTTAGAATCAGATCCCCTTTGAAGAAGATTCTTTATTTCACCTTCATGTTGAATCTCTGGGTTATCCTTTGTTTGGCTGCAATCTCACAGACATGTGCCATGTTTCTGATTTCATCAAGTAGGTCTAGGGATGACAAAGTAGGCGGCCCACCCCGTTTAGGTCCGTCCCGTTTAAGCCCGTACAAAAGCGGGGCGGGGCGGGCAAACTTAGTCAAGCTTGCCCCGTTTACTAACGAGTTTGCGGGTTGGAGGGAAGGCCCGCCAATTTTTTTAGTTTTTTATTTTACAATTTAATTTATTACATAATTTACAAAATTTTTAACATTACTAAAGAAGCCGAAAAAAGATATTTTTTAACAACGCATAATATAACTTCAACATGTCTTAAGTCCAAACACTTTAAAAAATAAAATAGATAAAGACCAATTTCAAGAAAAACATACGAAATAGACTATAGCACGATAAAAAATGTATCAAAATAAATAAATAAACAACACATATCATCATAATCCTAGTTAAAAATTAATTACTAAAAGAACCCAATTAATAATTTACACAAGACAAACAATGATAACATTATAGTGCATAAAACATCACACTGCATAAAATAGTAGTGTATAAAATATTAACACCTGACTTTCTCATTGTTTACATCATATAGACTATTATATTAACTGATTCCTTAATAGATATATCTTAAATTTGTCACACGTATACTCTAATAGAATTCTTCCTTTTCTTAAAATTAACATTTGTTTCTAAAGAAAAGACGTGAGCTAATGTATTGACAACTTAATAATTCTTCATTCCATACAATTGTTCTTGTATTTCAAGTTTTTCTAACCAATACATATATCAGAAAGTTATATAAAGAACCTTACAATTATAATTAAATTTGTCTGTATAATAATTTAGAATGTAGTTCAGTCACCATAACCCAAAAATAATATTATTGTTTTTATAGTTAAAGTTGTCTTAATTCTAAGTAAAAAGTAAAAAGTTGTAACAAAAAGCCCGCGGGTGTTGTACCCCAATTTTTGCCCCTAAGATCCCTTCATCATACCCTTTTGATTCAATCACAACAAGATCACATTAGAATTCTTGCTTCCCCTCCCTATACTTAGCTTTGCTCTTTGAGGAATCACCAAGCACCTTGACTTGTGTTCTTTTGTGATCATGAATATTTTTGTCTTGATTTCTTCTTTTAATTAATGAAATGCAATGTTGGATTGTCTTGCTTGTTACTCATGTAGGTAAAGGCAATAAGATTCAGCAAGTTTCTCCATGGGTTCATGAGTTTATTTCCATGACCTAGTCAATGAAGCTTGAGAAGTTCAAACCTCACCATTAAAGTTCTTTTGGAAGGGATGGCATGGCAAGGTTATTTTGGTTCACTACATTTCCAAGTTATCAAGATTTGATCCAAAAAGTACAAGGGGTTTGTGATACGGTGGGAAAACTGACTTGAGGTTTTGCGTTTCGTCGCAAATGTCGCGGTTTAGCAAGAGTCGCCACCGACTTTTATTTTATCTAAAAGGAAAGGTAAAAAATCACAGGAAAGACCTTTGAGATGTTTTCTTGAGTTCGAGGGGTAGATTATGAAAAGGGAAGGTGCTAGCACCCTTTTCATCCATGGTTTTCCATAGTCTCTTAGTTACTTGCTTAGATCACTTGCTTTGCTTTGAAATTGTTTAAAATGGTGCTTAGTGTTTGGTGTGATTTTGAAAGTATTTTGAAAAGAGGCCATTCGTTTAGGCAATCTTTGTAATGATTCTCGTTCGTAAGAATGTATACAAAGATGTTTGTCTTTACAAAAATGTTTTAATATTTTGTAAGTTGCTTGGAAATGTTTTGGAAATGTGTGTGTGTGTGTTTGTTTTTGAAAATAGCAAGGATTGTTTTGAAATGGAGCAAGTAACTTAGAAGCTATCTACCTACTCAAATGTCTTTCCTATACATTTTTATTCCTTTGACATTGTTGATTTACCATTGATTTGGTAAACAACCCTATCTTTGGATGTTAAACGGGACGGACGTGGGTCATCGTATGACCATGATAGCAATGTTGCCAAGTATCTTAGCATTTTTGAGGGACCAATATCATCTTTGTTTAGGCAACCTTTTGATAGCGTCATCAAGGGACTATGATCTTATTTTTGTATTGTTTTTCCAAGATATTTCGCGTGCGTAACATGGCCATTTTAATTTAGGAAACCAAGTGGGTGAAATCATAAGGGTGCTTGTGTGCAAAGTGTGTCATTTTTCAGGCATTTGATTTGTCTTGTATTAGGTCTTTTCTATTTGTTTGGTTTTTGTTCTTGTCATGCAAACCCTAGTTTACTAAACATGGTATAAATGCGATAAATTGCGTAAATGTAAACTAAGCTATTACAACAATTATTATGGGAGGGGGGATACAAGTTTTTGAATGGGGATATTGCAGAAAATAAACCCTAAAAATACTATTACAACCCAATTGAATATTGTGCAAATTAAATAAATATACAAATATTTAAAATGCAATGCAAATGTACTTATGTAAAAAAATGTTTTATATTTGATTTTTGTATGAAAAAATAAATTAACTAACCCTAGAAAATAAGGAAAAATAATAATATTATTTTTGAAAGGAGGAAACCCTAATTTTTTTATTAAAGAAAATATATGTTCTATATTAATATTTTGTCCATTTTTTGTACAAGAAAATAATAAATAATATTATATTTCAATATTAAAAATTAAATATGTATGAAAATAAATATTGTATGTGTATGGATAATATAATAAAAATGTATAGTATTTTTAAAATGTATTTACAAATTTTATTTAAGAAAATAAAAGCTATTATTCTAACAAACTATTTTTTATGCAAAAAAAATAATAAAAAAAATAAAATAAAAATTGCAAAAATAAAGAAATTATTTTTTATGATTTTTTAATATTCAGAAAAATAATTAAAAGCAGTAAATATAAAAATATAAAGAAAAATGCAAATATATAAAATAATAGTCAGGGGGTGCAAAAGTAATCCAGGAGGTGCAAAAAGTAAAAACAAAAAGGCCAGGCGCGCCAAAAAGCCCAAGGCAACTCATCCCTGTCCTCCAGCCATCTCTGCGCGCGCGTTTGCCTTCAAACCTGTAACTCTCAGATGCTTGCACAAAAACAAAAACTTATAACATGAAACTTGTGGGATTTGAGCTCACAATTCCAACCATATAAATTATGTGACCTAACTCTAAAAGATCAAGGAGAATTTCAATGGCCCTAATTCGTGACCTAAAAAATTCAGGAACTTCAAGCTTCAAATTCTCATGACACGGTTAATATAAATGACAAGTATGCATATGTACCGCTTCACCATGTTAAAGGCTATATTTTTTCTTTACAAATCGTGGCTTGAGGATGCCTATTCAGAGAGATAGAGTTTTGAAAATTACCTCCTTCAGTTGGATTTGGATAGAGCAATGCAGGGACTTTGATGGAGGCCTGAGGATCGTGTGAGCTTCCTTGAACTTCCTTCAAGCTATTCCAATGCCTTGCTTGCTTTGTGGATGGCCAGAAGTCTCTGCACAAGTCAAGCTGCAAGCTCCAAATTTGAAAATGGCAATGGATGAAACAGGGCTTACAGATGTAGGGTAAGAGCTTGGATAGCTTTGGTAGGATATGTGGAAGGTGTTTCAAGTGTCAAGCCACAAAACGCACGAGCAAAAAATAAATTGACTAAGATTTTGCAGAAGTTCTGAGTTTAGGCAGAAATTTGGAGTTTTTGAGTTTTTGTGAGTTCTGGATGTCAAGCAGTCGTCTCTTGCATTGTGACAAGTTTGTATACTTGTATAGAATGGATACAAAGTCCACTCTTCCCTTGCTGTACAAGTTCTGACCTTTTGGCAACCTTTTCTGTCATTTGAAGAAAAGCGAAGTGACTATTGCAACATGCTTGTAATGGATGGCTTGTGAACTGATAGGAGTTGGTACAACTTGCTTAATACCTGTGTGAATTATTTATACCAAAGGGACAGGTCCAAGGCTCAAGATGGACAAAATTGCAAAAGCTCACCTTTATGAAAATGGCAATGTGAACTTTATGCCTAAAATGGAATTACAACTTGTGTAAAGTTCCAAAAATAAAGATAAATCCTCTAACCTCTGAGTTTGCATTTAATTATTGAGTGTAGAATGAGTTTAGGACCTGTAAAGCAAGGTACAAGCATCATGGATCTGATTTGCAACTTGATACTTTATAAAAATGGCATGAACAAAAGTGATAAAATGCCAACTTCCCTTCTTCGATTCTCCCTAACCAAAAATGATCTTGGAGAGTTCTCAGAAATTTTGAAAATATTGCAATATGCTCTATAATCCATCTTTGAAATTAATTTTGAGATAACTCTTGGAACTAGGTGAAAAATGTCCATGAAGTTGGGTCCAAAACCTGCCTAAATTAGGGCAAAATTTCACTAAGTTATTTAGTTCATGGACCTATGTTTACAAATTCATAACTTGATATCCAAGCATCTTTTGGGAAAACTTTGTGAAGCAAAGTTGTAGATTTCATGGAGGACTAAAACTTTCATGTTGGAAGTTTTCTTTGAACCTGAAGAGTTAGATTGGCGAGTTTTGCCGTTCGTGACTCGAAGGTAAAAGATGATTGGACACTAGAGTGCCCGTAAATTTGCACTCGTCAAAGTGTAGTTGAGGGAATGAGCTTAAAGATGCCATTTGGAGAGGTGATAGGATCCTGTTGGAGATGGGCTTGTAGATGCCATCCAATAATGTTTGTCGAATTGTAAGTTATAAGTCAAAATAATGAGTATCAGAATGGTGTCCGCATCTGGAACGTATCTGAACCGTATCTGGAGACTGAATCTGTACGAGCAAAGGAATAGCAACCGTGTCTGGAGCGTATCCGAGATGTGTCCTAAAGTTGGTGTCTGAATGAGTAACATAATGACTTCCGTGTCTGGAGTATATCTGTATTGTATCTGAATCAGAATCTGAATGAGTAACAAAATGACTTCCGTGTCTGGAGTGTATCTGTACTGTATCTGAAAGCTAAATCTGAATAAGCAACAGAATGGCTACCGTGTCTAGAGCGTATCTGAACTTGAATCCGAATAAGTGACAGAATGGCCTTCGTGTCTGGAGCGTATCTGGACTGTATCTTGATAGTTGAAATCTGAATGAGTATCAGAATGGCATCCCTGTCTGGAGCGTATTTGTACTGTATCTGTAGTTGAAATTTGAATGAGTATCAGAATGGCTTCCGTATCTGTACTGTATCTGAAGTTGAAATCTGAATGAGAATGAGTATCAGAATGACTTCCGTGTCTGGAGTGTATCCGTACTATATCTGAAGTTGAAATCTGAATGAGAATGAGTATCAGAATGACTTCCGTGTCTGGAGTGTATCCGTACTGTATCTGAAATCTTTGAACATTGTTAATGATAACTGTTAATGTTAGCTGAAACACAAAGTTATGTTGCATGAAATGTATGATGCAATATATGTGCTTTATCAATGTTTATGATATATGGATGTAATGTATGTGCATGTAAGCTGATTTGCTGAGGAAAATAAATCCTTGACCGCTGCTGGGGATTAAAAATCCTTGGCGACTTCACTGGGGATATAGGGATTCTTCATGTCTTGAAGTTGGAGTATTGATAAAAATTTCGTTGTGAGAGTAAAGCCATATACTGCTTGAGTAATCTTCTTGGGGAATTCAGAGAACTTTGATGACTTCTGCTGGGAATTAAAAATGAGAATCTTCATTCTGTCGGGGAGCAATGAAAACTCTATGGGGAAGAAAGCTATACTGCTGGGGAGTAGGTTCAGGAGTTTGGGTTGTATGCCAATCTACTGGGGAGTTATCAGAAGTTGTTGTCTGCTTGGTTTTCAGGCTTCAAGATAACTTGCTGGGGAATTTAGAGCGAGTAGATGGTTTCCGCTGGGGATTGATAGTTGGAAATTTCAGCTCCGCTGGGGATCTGTAGTTCAAAGTTTTGGCTCCGCTGGGGATCTTGATGATGTGCTGTAGGGATTGTTCATGGAATAGCCTAAAGACGTTTTCCTAATCTTTCAACCTGCCAGTAATTGTTTTTTCCATCTTGTTTATTTGTAAACAGTAATTATGTTCAAATGCATATGTTCATTAATGAATCATTGGGCGTTTTTGCAAATAAAACACAAGTGTAAAAAGAAAAAGACAAATGGTTTTCTGCACTTTAAAGAGATATCTTTGTATTTACTTTGAATAAGTGTTTGTGTATAAAGAAGACAGACATCCTATTAAGAGGATGATGTCATGAAAATAAGAAAATTTTATACAAAGAAAGATAGCTATGTGTAAAAAATCCCATGGAGTTCCCATTCTGCTATAGCCTTCGTATCTCTGAACATCTTTTCCATGTGTTGCTTCGTACAAAGATGATTGGATTGATCAGAAGCTCAGAGTTTGTCAGTGAAGAGATTGTCTTTAAAGTGATCCGACGAGACATAGTCATACGCTTTAATTCCCTAACTTTTGCCTGAATCGCCATTTCGGGTTTTCGATTCACCGGGAAACCCTTTTTTGCCCAAGTCTCCCTTTCGGGTTTTCAACTTGCCGAGTGTACAATTTTTTTTTGTTTTATCCCTAATTTTTTCCCGAACCTTTTGGTTCGCCGGGATACCCTTGTTTTGCCTAGGTGTGTCAACCTAGCGGGTCTCTTATGCATAGTATCTTTTGACTATGTCTACGTTCGCAGAGTGCGGCAGGTCGTCGCTATCCATGGTGGTTAAGATCATCGCCCCACCAGAAAAGATGTTCTTGATTACAAATGGTCCTTCATAGGTAGGAGTCCATTTCCCCCTGGGATCACTTTGTGGCAAGATGATGCGCTTGATCACTAAATCTCCAACTTGATACACTTGTCGTCTGACTTTCTTGTTGAAAGCCTTGATCATCCGCTTTTGATACGTCTGACCATGGCAAACAACAATAAGTCTCTTTTCGTCAATTAAGTTTAATTGATCAAGTCGGGTTTGGATCCAATCGTCTTCACTCAAACCTGCGTCCTTCATGATTCTCAAAGAGGGGATCTAAACCTCAATAGGTAAAACAACCTCCATGCCATAAACCAAAGAATAGGGTGTTGCCCCAGTTGATGTGCGAGCCATGGTACGGTACCCATGGAGAGAAAACGGTAGCATTTCATGCCAGTCTTTGTAGGTGGCTGTCATTTTCTGTATGATCTTTTTGATGTTTTTGTTCGTAGCTTCGACAACACCATTCATCTTTGGCCGATAGGGGGATGAATTGTGATGTTGAATCTTGAGCTGCTCGCACAAGGCGGTGATCATAGTATTGTTAAGGTTTGTACCGTTATCAGTGATGATCCTTTCGGGGATACCGTACCGGCAAATAAGATTCTGTTTGATGAAGCGGGCAACAACATTCTTAGTAACGGACGCGAAGGAGACTGCTTTGACCTACTTTGTGAAATAATCAATGGCCACCAGAATGAAGCGGTGTCCATTGGAGACTGTAGGCTTGATCTCCCCAATCATATCAATTCCCCACATAGCAAAGGGCCAAGGAGCTGTTAAGACATTTAGAGGAACCGGAGGCACGTGCACCTTGTCTGCATAGATTTGACATTTATGGCAGGTCTGGGAGTGTTGATAGCAGTCTTCTTCCATGGTAGACCAGTAATAGCCTGCCCGTAGAATCTTCTTTGCCATCGTATGCCCTCTAGAGTGAGTGCCGAAGGTACCTTCATGAAATTCAACCATAATCCTTTCAGCTTCAATCTTGTCCACACAACGGAGTAGAATAAAATCATGATTGCGTTTGTACAGGATGCCATTACTTAGGAAGAACTTAGCCGAGAATCTCCTTAAGAACTTTTTGTCATTGACTGAAGCTCCTTCAGGGTATTCTTGAGCCTCGAGATATCTTTTGACTTCATGAAACCAAGGCTGGTCCACCACTTCTTCAGTATTAATCTCGTGACAGTGTGCGGGTTCATCCATTCGTTCAATGGTGATATGGGGAGCCTCGTTATCCAAATTAAGTTTAAACATGGATGACATTGTAGCTAGAGCATCTGCTAGCTGATTTTCTTCTCGCGGGAAGTGCTCGAAGGTAATCTGCTCGAAATGTGGTAGCAATGTTAGAACATGTTCTTTGTAAGGGATGAGGTTTGGATGCTTAGTGTCCCATTCTCCTTTGATCTGATTGATGACCAAAGCTGAATCCCTAAACACAACTAAAGATTTGATTCCCAAGTCTATGGCAGCCTTGAGACCAAAGATGCACGCTTCGTACTCTGCCATGTTGTTCTCACAGTTGAAGCAAAGTCTGGCTGTGAAAGGAGTATGGCATCCTTCCGGAGATATAAGCACAACACCGATACCGTTACCAAGCGCATTGGATGCCCTATCAAAGTACAGGGTCCATCGGGATCCTTGTTCAGGTCCTTCATATGGCCTGAAATCTTCAACATTGTCCAATGTCATGATGTCTTTGTCAGGGAAGTTAAACTTCATGGATTGATAATCTTCTACAACTTGATGGGCCAGATGATCAGCTAGCACACTGCCCTTTATAGCTTTTTGGATTATGTACTGTATGTCATATTCTGTCAGGATCATCTGCCATCTAGCTATCCTTCCAGACAAAGCAGGCTTCTCAAAGATGTATTTTATTGGATCCATTTTAGATATCGGCAAAGTGGTATGAGTCAACATATACTGTCTTAGCCGGCGAGCAGCCCATACCAAAGTGCAACAAGTTTTCTCGAGCAGTGAATATCTTGTTTCACAGTCGGTAAACTTTTTGCTAAGGTAATAAATGGCGTGCTCTTTTTGGCCAGACTCGTCATGCTGCCCCAGTACGCACCCCATTGAGTTCTCTAAGACGGTCAGATACATGATTAGAGGTCTTCCTTCGACGGGTGGCATCAAGACAGAAGGCTCTTATAAATACTCCTTGATTTTATCGAAAGCAATTTGACAGTCATCATTCCATCTAACTACCTGATCTTTCTTCAGCAGTTTGAAGATTGGTTCACAAGTAGATGTTAGGTGAGAAATGAACCTAGCAATGTAGTTTAGGCATCCCAAGAATCCTCTGACTTCCTTCTCGGTGCGAGGAGCAGGCATTTCTTGTATCGCTTTGACTTTGGCAGGATCAACCTCGATGCCTTTGTTGCTGACAATGAAACCTAAGAGCTTACCGGACCGGACTCCGAATGTGCACTTGTTTAGATTCAACCTTAGCTTGTACTCCTTTAACCTGACAAACAACTTTTGCAAGTGATCAAGGTGTTCTTCTTCAGTTTGTGATCGGGCTATCATGTCATCTACGTAGACCTATATCTCATGATGTATCATATCATGAAACAAAGCTACCATGGCGCGTTGATAGGTTGCCCCGACATTCTTCAGCCCAAATGGCATCACTTTGTAGCAGAACGTACCCCACTGTGTGAAAAATGTAGTTTTCTCCATGTCTTCAGGTTCCATTTTGATCTGGTTATAGCCTGAGAATCTGTCCATGAAAGAAAATACTTTGTGTTGAGCTGTATTGTCAACCAGGATGTCAATGTGTGGAAGTGGAAAGTCATCTTTAGGGCTGGCCCTGTTTAAATCTCTATAATCCACGCACATTCTCACTTTGCCGTCCTTTTTAGGCACGAGAACAATGTTAGTAACCCATTGTGGATAGGAAGTAACAGCCAGAAATCCAGCATTGAACTGCTTCATAACTTCTGCTTTGATCTTCTATGACATGTCAGGTCTCATGCGGTGGACTTTTTGCTTCACTGGTGGACAATCTTCTCTTGTGGGTAGACGGTGTACAACAATGTCTGTATCGAGTCCCGACATGTCTTTGTATGACCAGGCAAAGATCTCAACATAATCATGCAACAACTGAATTAGGCGCTCCTTGACACTCGGCTCTAGATTGGCACCCACTCTGATTTCCTTTTTATCTTCCTCGGTGCCCAAGTTGATTGTATCCAACAGCTCCTCATGAGGTTGAATAGCTCTTTCCTCTTGTTGTAGTAGTCTGGCCAATTCCCCTGGCACCTCACAATCTTCCTCACCTTCGTATTCGGCTTGGTAGATCAGATCTTCAGAGTCACTGAAGGCTATAGCAGTATCATTACCCATGGGTTCCGGAATGGAAGGGTACCCGCATTTGTGAGTGTGGGTGTGTGTAAGGGATAGCCATCTTAAAACAATAAAATGTACAAGAAAGACAATGAGCACAAAAGGTTTATATATGAGAAAGCGTCCATGATTCATTAAATGACATATGAAAATGAAATAAAAACCCTTACAAATGGACCGTTGTGCCTCGGGTAAGACACAAGGTTGAAAATGTATGAATTGTTTGTGAATTATTACGAGTCCAACAGAAATGTAAAAGGTAAATTACTGTGATATGAAAGTTATTGGGATGAAGTCTTTGGCTTCCCAGTTGCATAGTCCTCCACCGACAGTAGGAAATATCCAATCTTCCAGGCTGCCATCCTCTTTATTGTCTTCTAGTGCATTAACCCCTTGGTGGCTGATCTTCACAGGTGGCCCTCCGGCACGGGCGCAGCGCACACTCTTATGAGCAGTCGAAGTAAACCCCAAGCCAAACTTGTATGACTTATACGAGATGTCTGGAAGCTGCCCCCAGATGGTGGATCTGCCTTCTTCCACTACTGCCTTTGCATCCTTTAGAGAAGACATCTGAGGTTGAGGTCTTGTGATCATAAGAATCGAGGATACCGCCTTGGTCGCCGCTATTTCCTGAGAGACTTCTTCAAAATTTTGGAAAGGGGTTTCGATGAACTCGCCATCTAACTCCACATATCGGAAAGAATTTAGATGGATAATCATGTATTCCTCTTCCCCATGGACAATTATGATCTTCCCTTGGACAGGGTACTTCAGCATCTGATACAAAGTGGAGGTGACAGCACCGGCGTTGTGAGTCCAAGGACGTCCCAACAGATAAGAGTAAGAAGGACGGATGTCCATCACGTAGAAAGTTGAATTGAACGTTTGGGTTCCCACCTTGATCGGGATGTCCACCTCCCCATGGACCATCCTCTTAGACCCGTCAAATGCTCTCACAATTATATTACTGGGTTTTAATGTCAGCCCCTCACAATCCAACCTATCAAGGGATTTCTTTGGCAAGACGTTCCGAGATGAACCGGTATCTACCAAGACATGGGATAGGGTCGTTCCTATACACTCCACTGAGACATGTATTGTGTCGTTGTGTTTTCTCCCTTTGGATGTCAAGTCAGCATCGGAGAAACCCAGGCCATTGTCAGCTGTCAAACTGGCCACACACTCTTGGAATTGATCAGCCGACGTCTCTTGCGGTACGTGAGCTATCTTCAGAAACTTTACCAAAGCTTTAGCGTGTGCCTCGGAGCACAACAAAAATGCTAACATAGAGATTTTGGAGGGGGTCTGCCCCAGTTGTTCAACCACATCATAATCACTCTTCTTAATTATCCTCAAGATTTCTTCCATCTCCTTCTTGGACGTTTCAGGAATAACTAGTGATTGAGCCTTCGTCAGGATAGACTCCTCTTGAACATTCTTTCCTTTATTCTCAGCAGTGGAAGTAGGGATAGGAATTGTATTGTCTTCTTTGTCGGTAGGTATGCTTGCAGGTACAATCACTGGTACAGATGTAATCTTCGGAACGGCCACGGGTCCAAAGACTGCCTTTGGAGGGGCAATCTCTGGAGAGAAGATTCTCCCACTACGGGTAATATTGCTTGTTCCAGCAATGTTACTGACATCGGAATTGTCCTCTTCGAAGCTCTCTTCTTCGGTAGTCAGTTCAATCTGTTTGACACCATGGTAGTAGATTTCTCCACCATAATTCCATGGTACCGTTTTATCTGATTTGTATGGGGTTGGCCCGGGCATTGTCATCTTAAGCGGAGTAGTCACTGGAGCAGATGTAATCCTAACGGGTCTTTTAGGGACCCTGGAAGGATTGGCGTAGATGGTTATTATTGAAAATTATTTCACTGGAACGGGTGAAACGGGAGCTTTCTCAAATAAAATTTCCTGGTTATCAATCAGTTGTTGGATACCTTTTTTCAACAGAGGGCAGTCAAATGATGAAGATAGGCAGACATGGAAATCTTTGTCACAACCTGGGAACACACTAGCTTTCAAAAAATTCAACTTGATGATCAGGAGCGGAGTTAACAGTTCATCCACGGTAGAAACAAATAGATCTTCCTCGATAGCATTGGCATTGTGTCCATGCCTAGGCATCGGAGCGGAAATAACATTCGGTTTTTCAGGCGCTTCAAACTTAACTTCCTTTGCGTCTATCAGGTCTTGAATTTTGTTCTTCAGAGCCCAACAGTTGTCGATGTCGTGCCCTGGACTTTCAGAATGGTATGCGCACCTGGCATTCGGATGGTAATGTGGAGATGCAGTATTGGGATTTTTAGGGGCCTCTTTCAACATGGCTAGATTCAACTTCAGAAGATGTGGTAGGACTTGAGTTGGAGTCATGTTAATCTTGGTGAATTGCCGTACTGACCTTTCCACCCTTTGCTGATTATTTCTTGGCTGGTCTGATGCAGACTTTTGAATCATAACAGCCCCCACCGTTGGTCGGCGCTCGGTTCTTCCCTGATTCCTCTATGAATAGACAACAGACACTTCCTTCTTTCTAGTGAAGGGATTTTTCACAACAGCAGAGGCAAACACATCTTTCTGAATTTTCCCACTTCTTATACTGGCTTCCACCCTCTCGCCAATTAGAATCAACTCAGTAAACCCTGCGGAGGAGCTCCCAATCAGATGATTAAAGAAAGGGCCTGACAGAGTTCCCAAGAACATGTCCATTAGCTCCCTTTCAGATAAAGGTGGTTTCACCCTTCCGGCTAGATCCCTCCACTTTTGGGCGTAGTCTTTGAAACCCTCATTTGATACCATAGCCATACTCTGGAGTTGAGTACGGGTTGGTGCCAAATCAGCGTTGTATTGATACTGTTTATAGAAAGCAGTTTCCAAGTCTTCCCAATTATGGACATCAGCCCTCTCCAACTGGTAGAACCAATCAAGCTGCGTTCCTGATAAACTGTCCTGATAAAAGTGGACCCACAAGTCTTTATCAACAGAATGCGGTTGAATTTTCCTGACATAGGATCGTAGGTGCATTTTGGGACAAGACACCCCATCATACTTGGAAAATAGTGGCACTTTAAACTTTGGCGGGATTACTATTCCTGACACCAGCCTCAATTCCTCAAAATCTAGCCCCGGTACTCTCTGTATCTCCATAGCAGTTATGCGCTCTTCCAGGTGTTTGTATTTGTCATCGGCCGGAGGGTATTGTTGTTCAGAGTAGTCCTCTTCTTCCTCTTCTTCTGCTTCAGAATCTGATGGCACTGCCATTTCTTTTCCTTTTCTCTCCCCTTCATCAGAAGTTGTTAGAAAATCTACGGTCCTTCTGGCATGTCCCTGAAACCTTCTGCCCATGATAACCACACCAGCTGGCTTCTTCTTCTTTTTCTGTTTCTATTTCTCTAGAAGAGTCTTTAGCTCCTCCTGCCCCTTGGCTAAGGTCAAGAGTAACTGTTGAAATTGTGAATTCTGAGCTTGTAAATCTTTGACCGTTTGTTCAAGATCCATCTTGCTGAAATAAACAGTAGAATGATGAGGAAACTTGTTGCAAAGACCTGTTTATGCTCATGATGAATGATATGTATTCATGCAATGATTTCAAGGATTTGAAAATTCAAATTTGTGTTAAACAAAAAAGAAACACACATTATATTAATAAAATAGAATTTGAATACATCAATGCCCCTAGGGCAAAATAGTACAGAATTCTAAGATAAAAAGACATTGCACATCCTCTTTGGTGCAATGTAGGTGTTGAGAGTCTGCTCTTCATGAAGTAACCGAGTGAGTTCTAAAACCTTCTTCTCGCTTGCATAGAATTGGGCTTCGAAAGTATCATGTTCTTCCTTGAGTTATATCCAACTCCTTTGTAGATTTTCGAGTGATGTCGACATGTCAGGATGTAAGATGGTGTATGGAACCTCTCCTTCCTTAACAGGCTCTATAATCACTGGGAGAATGGAGGGGTAAGGCTTCATAAGACTTTGGGCACGGGTTCGTACCCACTTGAGGTAAGGCTCAAGAGGGATGGAATTCTTGTGTCCCAGGGTCTTACTATCTACCTTGTTTGGCATCCTCCAAGCTCGGATGAACCTTTGGCGAAGACCTTGATCGTCGTTGTCGAAGTCGAAAACCAAACCTTGAATCAACATATCATCTGGGCTATCCCTTCGGGCATAACCAAACTGTCTTAGAGCCAAGCATGGGTTGTAGGTGATGCCTCCCCTAATGCCAAGTAGAGGGACATTAGGGAATTCCCCACAACGGTCGACAATGATAACATTCTCTTTGGATCGAGAACACCAATGAATATCTGAATGTTTAAGTGTCATCAACCTTTGTGACCACCTCAAACCTTGCTCATTCCTCAAGACTAATTGGGGAAGATGAGAAATAAACCATCTTTCCAGGAGAGGAGTGCAACACATAAGAACACCTCTTTTCCTCATTGTACGAGTGTGAAAAGAGTGTAGGATATCCCCAAGCAATGTAGGCACTGGATTGCGTGACATGAAGATTTTGACAGCACTTACATCTATGAGTTGGTCAGGATTAGGGAAAAAGACCATCCCATAGATGAGAAGAGCTACAATCTCATCAAAAGCTTGCAAGTCTAAGGAGTTCCAACAACTTTGGGCCTTCTCAAACAAGAACTTTGCCAAGAAGCCTTTGACACCACTTCTAGTTTCCCAATGGGTTGTGACATCAGATGAGTGCAAGTGCAGGGCTTGAGCAATCTCTTCTGGCTTTGGATCTCTTTCCGTACCGTTGAAGGGTAGTTGATTGAGAATAGGAATCCTCAAGAGTTGAGAGAATTCTTCCAAAGTAGGCACAAGCTGGTAGTCAGGAAATGTGAAGCAGTGATGCAAAGGGTCAAAGAACTGGAAGAGAACCTTCATCATGTCTTCCTCTGTGTTGGAGGTGACCAAGTTGAGTAGACGACCATGTCTCTCGGTGAATGGAGAGTTCTCATGAATCCTTGAAGCTAGCTCCTTGAGTTGTGGAGGAATTCTTACAAGGTTGACTTGGATAGTTTTCCTGCGAAGTGAATCCATAACCTACAAAACAGGAACAAAGATGAATTTCCAAAATCCTTGAAATGGTTAGTGGATGCAAATGATTCTTCATGATGTCCATGATGTTATGCACAAGTATATATGTACAAGAAAATCACACAAGTTCCTAGTTTAGGCTTGCATGGGGTTTCATAGGTAAGTACCCTCTTGAAGTTTAGTTGGCTCAACCTGTCCTAGAAATAGTAACCGGGTTCTAAAGAGATCAATATCACTGGATTGTTTCCTTGTTCATTGTTTCAATTCAAGCCTCTTTACTGGCAACCGAAATATTCCAAGGAACCAACCCTCAATGAGTGTAGTATCGAGTATCTACCAACTTCGGACTGCACCAAATTCAGTCATCTCATTATATCCTAAAAGGCCAAGTTGGTCAAGTAAAGGTTCTAGAAGTTCGTTAGTGCTTCATTACATCACTCAGCGGCACCGTATTCTCTTTGATTGACTCAAAGGCTACCAGTACCCAAAAATATGTCACATTAACATAGCTATTGCTTAGATCGTGTCGGTATACCCCGCATAGTTTCCACAACGTATTGCTATTTACCTATAATGTTTCCAGAAATCCGGGTAGAGGATTCAAACCCAAACAATAGAACCAAAATGTAAAGAAAACAAGTCAAACAATTGTAAGCAAATAAAGGTGATCTAAACCCTAAGGTAACCCCACTTTTATAATATTCCCCAGCAGAGTCGCCAGTTCTGTGATACGGTGGTAGAACTGACTTGAGGCTTTGCGTTTTGTTGCAAATGTCGCGGTTTAGCAAGAGTCGCCACCGACTTTTATTTTATCCAAAAGGAAAGGTAAAAAAGCACAGGAAAGACCTTTGAGATGTTTTCTTGAGTTCGAGGGGTAGATTATGAAAAGGGAAGGTGCTAGTACCCTTTTCATCCATGGTTTTCCATGGGCTCTTAGTTACTTTCTTAGATCACTTGCTTTGCTTTGAAATTGTTTGAAATGGTGCCTAGTGTTTGGTGTGATTTTGAAAGTATTTTGAAAAGAGGCCATTCGTTTAGGCAATCTTTGTAATGATTCTCGTTCGTAAGAATGTATACAAAGATGTTTGTCTTTTGAAAAATGTTTCAATATTTTGTAAGTTGTTTAGAAATGTTTTGGAAATGTGTGTGTGTGTTTGTTTTTGAAAATAGCAAGGATTGTTTTGAAATGGAGCAAGTAACTTAGAAGCTATCTACCTACTCAAATGTCTTTCCTATACATTTGTATTCCTTTGACATTGTTGATTTACCATTGATTTGGTAAACAACCTTATCTTTGGATGTTAAACGGGACGGGCGTAGGTCATCGTATGACCATGATAGCAATGTTGCCAAGTGTGATACGATGGGGAAACTGACTTGAGGTTTTGCGTTTGTGTTCGTAAATGTTTCGGTTTAACAAGAGTCGCCACCGACTTTTTATTTTATCCAAAGGAAAGGTCAAAAAGCACAGGAAAGACCTTTGAGATGTTTTCTTGGGTTCGGGGGGTAGATTATGAAAAGGGAAGGTGCAAGCACCCTTTTCATCCATGGTTATCCATGGGCTCTTAGTTACTTGTTTAGATCACTTGCTTTTGCTTTTCAATTGTTTGAAATGGTGCTTTGTGTATGGTTTTGAAAGTATTTTGAAAAGAGGCCGTCGTTGTGGCAACCTTTGTAATGATTCTTGTTTGAATGTATACAAAGGTGTTTTGTCTTTTTGGAAAAATGTTCAATGTTTGAAAGTTTGTTTTGGGAAATGTTTTGAAATTGTGTTGTGATGTGTTTTTGAAAATAGCAAGGATGTTTGCAAGTTTTGTTCAAGTTACTAAGAGCATCTACCCTATCTACTTAAAGATCTTTCCTACACATTTTTAACCCTTTTACATTGTTGTTTTACCATTGTATTTGGTAAACAACCTTGTATTTGTATGTTAAATGGGACAGGCGCGGGTCATCGTATTGACCATGATAGCAATTATGCTAAGTATCTTTAGCAAGTTTTTTGAGGGACTAGATCATTTTGTATAGGCAACCAAGATAGCATCATCGAGGGACTATGATCTTTTTGTTTTGTTTTTATTTTGCCAAGATACTCAACATGCATACCATGGCCATTTTAAAGGCAACAAGTGGATGAAACCCTAGGGGTGCATGTGTGCATTGTGTTGTCAATTTACATGCTTTTATGTCTTGTATTAGGTCTAGCTATTTGTTTTGATTTTGGATATTGCATACAAACCCTAATCTCTATCATGGCATATTTGAAAGTAATAAATGCGTAAAAGTAATCTAAGCTATTACAACATTGATATGGGGAGGGGGATACAATTTTGAATAGGGGATTATTTGCAAGAAATTAAAAACCCTAAGATTATTACAACCAAATTGGATTCTTTGTTCAAATAATAAATAAACAAATAATTAAATGGACAATTAAATAAATGTGCAATATATTATAAATATGCAAAAGAAATGTTTTTTGTATTATTTTTATATATGTAAAAATGAAATATTTAATGTATCAAAAATAAGAAAAATATTATTTTTATTAAGGATGGAAACCCTAATTTGTTTTAAGAAAGTATATATATATATATATTATGTATTATTTATTTATGCACAATAAAATAAAAATATATACAAATGTCAAAAAAATAAAAATATGTTAGAAAAATATTATTTAAGTATATAAATAAAAAAAGTAAAAATATAATATTTTTTTGTAGTATTTACAAGTTTTTTATTAAGAAAGTAAATGTATATATTATTTAATAATTATTTCTATGTCCAAAAAAATAATAAAAATAATAAAATAAAATGTGAAAATTTATGAAAATGTTTTTGGTATTTTTTAGTGTTTAGAAAAATGAAATAAAGTCAGAAACTAAAAAAGAAATGAAAAAAAATATAAAAATATAAAACAATGGGCCAAGGGGGTGTAAACAGTAAGGCTAGGGGTGCAAAAAGCATGAACAAGCCAGGGCCCAGCCCAGATCCAGCTTCGTCTTCAACCTTTGAACAAAATATGCGCACCCTGTGTACAACTTCGTATCTCCTGTTTCACTGCTTAAAAACAAAAACTTGCAACATGAAAGTTATAGAACATGATCATACGATTCCAACCATATAAAAAATGTAATCTAACTCTCAAAGACCAGAGAGAATTTCTCTGGCCCTAATTTCTAACCTAACTTTTTCAGAAAGTTCATCAATCAAATTCTCTCAACACAGTTAACTTAAATGAAATCTATGCATATGTAAAATTAAGGGCAATGAGTACTAAATTTTTTATTCACAAACCTAAGACTAATGATTCCTAAATAGAGAGATAGAAATTTGGAAAATACCTGCTTCAGTTGAACTCGAGTATGGCAATGTGGAGGTTTTCAAGGAGGCCTGAGATGCTTGGGAGCTTGCTTGAACTTCCTTTGACCTTCCCCAATGCTTAGTTTGCCTGAATAAGCCTGTAGGAGTCAACCTATGAGCAAGTACAAGTGAGGCTGGATAAAATTTGCAATTTGTAGCAACATGAAGAATGCCATGGATCAAAGTGACTTTTTGCCAAATTCAAACCTTCGATTCTCCCTAACCATAAATGATTTTGGAGAGTTCTTGGACATTTTGGAAAGCTTGTAACATGCTCTACAATCCATCTTTCAAATGCATTTTAAGATTCCAATGGGAACTAGGTGAAAAATTGCCATGAAGATAGGTCAAAATCCTGCCTAAACTAGGGCAAAATTTCACTAAGTTAGAATGTATTTGGACCCTTGTTCACAAAATCATAACTTGAGATCCAAGCATATTTTGGGAATACTTTGTGAATAAAAGTTGTATATTTTGTGTTGGACTACAACTTTTATGTTGGAAGTTTTGTTTGAATACCATTGCATCACGGTGAAAATGTTGGGTAAAGTTGGGAAAAAATAAGAAAATTTCATAACTTAGAAAAATTCTAAGTTATGAAATTTTTCAATCTTAAACCCTAATTTGCAAAATTAGGTTTCTTGGTGAACAAGTTTCATGTTTTGACACATCTTGATGAAAAATGACCATTGTCACTTGATTTTGACCAAAAAGTCAAAGTTTGACTTTTCAGTGTACAATTGATTTTTGATCAGTTGATTGGAAAATTCATCTGTCAATCCAATGCTTTTGAGATCTTTTGAACCTTTTGATTAGGTTAATATGATGCCATTGAGTCCTTAAATCCATGCTTGAACCCAATTTGCCATTGGCTAGGTGAAAAGTCATAAATTGCCCTTCTGCAGTCAAAACCCTAAAATGACCATTTTACCCTTTTGATGATATGATCAAAATTCTTGAGGAGTTGTGGTCCAAACTTGATCAAATGGTTCATATGAGTCTATAATGTTGATGTGGATAAAAAATTATGAGGTTTGACTGTAAATTGGCCACAGTTGACTTTTTCCCAATACAGCTGATTTCTAGGTCAACTGTCCAATTGACTGGGCAAAAATTTGATTCAAGGCTTGAAACTTGGTATGGGCAATCTTATAAGTACAACATGAAAGTCACATTAAGAATTGAAAGTCCAAAAATCCCTGTGCAAACTCAAACCATAATTTCAGGTCATCAGTGCAAGGAGATGTCTCGAGTAGAGCAAACCTTGATCCTGTCTGGAGTCCAAAGAGTCTTGTGAGGGGAAATCTTGATAAAATGAGAGGGAAAATTTTGGGGTACAACACCAAGTATATTAGCATTTTTGAGGGACCAAGATCATCTTTGTTTAGGCAACCTTTTGATAGCGTCATCGATGGACTATGATCTTACTTTTGTATTATTTTGCCAAGATACTTCGCGTGCGTAACATGGCCATTTTAATTTAGGAAACCAAGTGGGTGAAACCCTAAGGGTGATTGTATGCAAAGTGTGTCATTTTTCATGCATTTGATTTGTCTTGTATTAGGTCTTTTCTATTTGTTTGATTTTTGTTCTTGTCATGCAAACCCTAGTTTACTAAACATGGTATAAATGCGATAAATTGCGTAAATGTAAACTAAGCTATTACAACAATTATTATGGGAGGGGGGATACAAGTTTTTGAATGGGGATATTGCACAAAATAAACCCTAAAAATACTATTACAATCCAATTGAATATTGTGCGAATTAAATAAATATACAAATATTTAAAATGCAATGCAAATGTACTTATGTAAAAAATGTTTTGTATTTGATTTTTGTATGAGAAAATAAATTAACTAACCCTAGAAAATAAGGAAAAATAATATTATTATTTTTGAAAGGAGGAAACCCTAATTTTTTGATTAAAGAAAATATATGTTCTATATTAATATTTTGTCCATTTTTTGTACAAGAAAATAATAAATAATATTATATGTCAATATTAAAAATTAAATATGTATGAAAATAAATATTTTATGTGTATGGATAATATAATAAAAATGTATAGTATTTTTAAAATGTATTTACAAATTTTATTTAAGAAAATAAAAGCTATTATCCTAACAAACTATTTTTTATGCAAAAAAATAATAAAATAAAAAAAATTAAAATTGCAAAAATAAAGAAATTATTTTTTATGATTTTTTAATGTTCAGAAAAATAATTAAAAGCAATAAATCTGAAAATATAAAGAAAAATGCAAAAATATAAAATAATAGTCAGGGGGTGCAAAAGTAATCCAGGAGGTGCAAAAAGTAAAAACAAAAAGTCCAGGCGCGCCAAAACGCCCAAGGCAACTCATCCCTGTCCTCCAGCCATCTCTGCGCGCACGTTTGCCTTCAAACCTGTAACTCTCAGATGCTTGCACAAAAACAAAAACTTATAACATTAAACTTGTGGCATTTGAGCTCACGATTCCAACCATATAAATTATGTGACATAACTCTAAAAGATCAAGGAGAATTTCAATGGCCCTAATTCGTGACCTAAAAAATCCATGAACTTCAAGCTTCAAATTCTCATGGCACAATTAAGATAAATGACAAGTATGCATATGTACAGCTTCACCATGTTAAGGGCTACATTTTTTCTTCACAAATCGTGGCTTGAGGATGCCTATTCAGAGAGATAGAGTTTTGAAAAATACCTCCTTCAGTTGGATTTGGATAGAGCAATGCAGGGACTTTGATGGAGGCCTGAGGATCATGTGAGCTTCCTTGAACCTCCTTCAAGCTATTACAATGCCTAGCTTGCTTTGTGGATGGCCAGAAGTCTCTGCACAAGTCAAGCTGCAAGCTCCAAATTTGAAAATGGCAATGGCTGAAACAGGGCTTACAGATGCAGGGTAAGGGCTTGGATAGCTTTGGTAGGATATGTGGAAGGTGTTTCAAGTGTCAAGCCATAAAACGCACGAGCAAAAAATGAATTGACTAAGATTTTGCAGAAGTTCTGAGTTTAGGCAAAAATTTGGAGTTTTTGAGTTTTTGTGAGTTCTGGATGTCAAGCAGTCGTCTCTTGAATTGTGACAAGTTTGTATACTTGTATAGAATGGATACAAAGTCCATTCTTCCCTTGCTGTACAAGTTCGGACCTTTTGGCAACCTTTTCTTGCATTTGAAGAAAAGTGAAGTGACCATTGCAACATGCTTGTACTGGATGGCTTGTGAACTGATAGGAGTTGGTACAACTTGCTTAATACCTGTGTGAATTGTTTGTACCAAAGGGACTGGTCCAAGGCTCAAGATGGACAAAATTGCAAAAGCTCACCTTTATGAAAATGGCAATGTGAACTTTATGCCTAAAATGGAAGTACAACTTGTGTAAAGTTCCAAAAGCAAAGATAAAGCCTCTAACCTATGAGTTTGCATTGAATTATGTAGTTTAGAATGAGTTTAGGACCTGTAAAGCAAGGTACAAGCATCATGGATTTGATTTGCAACTTGATACTTTGTAAAAATGGCATGAACAACAGTGATAAAATGCCAACTTCCCTTCTTCGATTCTCCCTAACCAAAAATGATCTTGGAGATTTCTTGGACATTTTGAAAAGCTTGAAATATGCTCTATAATCCATATTTGAAATTACTTTTGAGATACCTCTTGGAACTAGGTGAAAAATTTCCATGAAGTTGGGTCAAAAACCTGCCTAAATTAGGGCAAAATTTCACTAAGTTATTTAGTTCATGGACCTATGTTTACAAATTCATAACTTGAGATCCAAGCATCTTTTGGGAAAACTTTGTGAGAAAAGTTTTAGATTTCATGGAGGACTACAACTTTCATGTTAGAAGTTTTCTTTGAATCAAATTGCATCATGGTGAAAAAGTTGTGAAAAGTTGGGAAAAAATAAGAAAAATTCTAAGTTATGAAATTTTTCAAATTCAAAACCCTAATTTTCAAAATTGGTTTTCTTGGTGAACAAGTTTCATATTTTTACATATCTTGATGAATTATGACCCTTGGAATTTTATTTTGACCAAAAAGTCAAAGTTTGACTTTTCAGTATACAGTTGACTTTTGATCAGTTGACTGCAAAATTCATCTATCAATCCAATGAACTTGAGATCTTTTGAACTATGTGATTAGGTCAAGATGATGCCATTGAACCCTTGAAATCATGTTTGAACTCAATTGGTCATTGGCTAGGTTAAAAATCAGAAATTTCCCTTTCTCAGTCAAAACCCTAATTTTGACCATTTTGCCCTTTTGATGATTTGATCAGATTTCTTGAGGAGTTGTGATCCAAACTTGATCAAATGGTAAATATGAGTCTAAAATGTTGTTGTGGATCAAAAATTATGAAGTTTGTCTGTAAATTGACCATGGTTGACTTTTTCCCAATATAGTTGATTTTTAGGTCAACTGTCCAATTGATTGATCAAAAATGTGATTCAAGGCTTGAAACTTAACATGAGAAATCTTAGGGGTCCAAGATGGTGTATGAAAGTCACATGAAGCATTGGTGATCCAAAAATAATTGTGCAAACTCAAACCCTAATTCTAGGTTATTAGTGCAAGATGAGGTGTCTTGAGCTAACCAAACCCTAATCTTGTCTTGAGTCCAAGAAGTCTTGTGAGGAAACTCTTGATAAATGAGAGGACAAATTTTGGGGTACAACAGGGTTGATTGAGAAATAGTCATGGTTGGACAAGGTCTTGTTTCCATTGGTCACAAGTGCATATTTTTCTCAATTATCAAGATATGGAAGTGGGTTGTGGTTTCTATGAGTTCACATTATAATCCTCAACAACTTATATTTAAAAAGCATTTGTTTTGGTACAAGAAGTTTGTTCAAAATTGTCAAAGTTCCTCAAGGCATGTTTCTTAGGAGCTAGGGTTTTGAACTTCAAAGGAGTATATCTTGCCCATATTTTGGTATTTTTGAGTGATTCCAAAGACATCATTCTCTTCAAAGGGATATAAACAAATCACTTCAAAAGTTCCAAGGAGTTTTCATGTGGAAGAAACTTGATGATGAAGAAAGATTACAAGTCCTCCAGATGAACCCCCAATTTCTCAAGTTTGACTTCAAATGATCATAACCTGGTCAATTTTTATCACCTTGAGCCCATTATTTTTCCATAATGATCTTGAAGATGTGAACTTTATGCCTTCATTTATGTGCAAAGTGAGAAAATGGATGGAAGTTTCCTTAAGGATATTAAAGATTATAGGTCATTTTATGAAATATTGCCAACTTCAACAAATCATAACTTTCTCAATTTTTGGAGATTGTGAATGGTTCAAGTTTCAAAATTCCATTCAAGAGATCTACTTCATGCCATCTTTTTTGGTCAAGAGCAAATTCCAAGTGGAAGGCTATGTTTGGATGCAAGACAATATATGTCACTTTTGAAGAAAAATTTGAAATATTTCTAAGTATGGAAAGTCAACCCTTTTTCCTCAACTTTGACTCAACACAACTTTCAGCTCAAGCATCCATTTGATTCCATTCTTTTTCCATTGCAAATCTTGAAACCTCACCTTTCTAAAGCATCAAGAGTGATGCCCTAAGACCCCTTGAGTTGAAAATGCCATTGGTCAGAAGTTGGCACTTTGAAACTGAATTTCTCACCAAGTCAGAATATTGAAATCCCTAATGTGGCCTCTAATCACAAGTTTTCCACGCGTTTTTTCCTCTAAACATGTTTAGTGAAGTTCCGGATTTGTTTAGCACCTAAAACGCAAGGATTGGATGAGTTTTGGTGAAAATTAGATCACACTTCACTCGTGCATCTGGTTTGCATGAATTCCCTCCAAAATGCATCATTTACTCTTCCTTTTGATCCCATTTGCTTCTCCTGTAAATACATGAACTATCCCATTCGTTTTCTCAAGTTTGGATAACCAGAATCACCCTGCCAAACTTGTTCCCTAACTCAGAATTCAGCAACTTCGAAATCCATTCTCAAGCCTTTTTCAATCCAATTTTTTCATCAATTCACCTTCCTTGATCTTCGCTGAAGCTAACCATATAATTACATTCAATAATCGTGCCCTATATTGCTCCATAGAAGTCCAGTTTCAGAGCTTTGCATCTCAACTTCAATAGGTAGATTTCTTCATCAATTCATTAAAACTTTGATATTAATGTGATGCTCTCATTGCCCTGGTTCTAGTTGCAACACTTACTTCTTACTAGAAACACGTTTTGACCATGAAATTTCAAATCCCTTTTCAAAACCTTCCTTCCAAATTGCTTGAGCTACAATTTATATAAATTTGGCGCAAGGGTGTGGTTGTCTTCGTCTTGAAGAGAGAAAGCGAATGACATAGGTCTGAGATTCTGATTTTACAGTTCAAGAGACCTGCAATTCACGTTGGTTGGAGGTTGAAGATGACCAACGTGTCATCTTCCAACCAATGATGGCACGCCACTTGTTATTTTTGAATTTTGATTTTGTTTCTGATCCAGTGCTTTATTCACTAATGACCATGATATGCACATCGCGCCAGATTCTTTGGATTTGATTACTAACACGTTTTGACTCTCATCCAATGGTCCACATATTTTTGACATTTATTTTCTTTTCTGATTTTTTATATTTAATTGTTATAAACTTCAAAAAATCATAGAAAATTCATTTTTAGTCCAAAAAATATGAAAAAATTATGAAAAATATTTTTGATTATTCTCTTTCTAATTTTTATTTTTTCACAATTTAATTTTGTATTTTGATATTTTTTATAAATTTACACTTTATTGGAATTGTTTTAAATGTTTAAAAATACTTTTATGCATTTTTAAATTCTAAAAAAATTATGGAATGATCCAATGATATTGTGACAAATATTGATGACTTTATTTTCTTTTTGTTTCTAACTTTGCTATTTTTTAAAATCATTTTTGGTTTATTTCTCCCATTTCTTTAAATTTTAAAATAGTTTCTGACTTTAAAAAATTACCAAAAAATTTATAAAATTATTTTAATTCATTTCTGATTTTTCTATGGTCTTACTTTTTTATTTCTTGATTAGTTTGAACATAGTTGACATTTTTCTCTTTTATTTCTATTTTTAAACATTATTTTTAAACCTTTTTGTATATGTTAAAATGTAATATTATTTTGTGATTATTTTCTGGCTGATCTTGGGTTAAATGTTTGATCATGAACTTTATTAACATCATTGGATCCATGGTGTTGAGTCTAACTCCACAAAAATGGATGAATGATTTTAATAATAGTTTGATTAAATTTAATCCAAAAGTGGTTTGTATATTCTCTCACACCCCTCTTCATCTCATCCTCTTCTTATTGCACTAAATGTTGTTGGAGCATGATCTCTATATCATGTCTCAAAACAAATGGTGCATAGATAGCTATTGACCGGCCTCAAAATAGGTGTGACTTCTATATAAGTCCACTTACGATTGCTTAACATAGCACTAAATTGAATAAATGATCAATCATGGCCCAAACTTATATTTGCAAGCCCAAGTATATTAATTTGATATCTTTGATCCAATAACCTTGAGATTCATTGTGTGGAGGCTTTGGTTCTATCAATCCTCAAATGGATCTACAACATCTTTGGTCAACGCTGATCACTTAAACATCGTTGATCATTAAATGATACTGATAAGGATTCCAAATGGATGATATACTTGACAAAAAGTAAATGCAACTTGTTATGTGGAGGCTTTGGTTCTACCAATCCTCTAATGAGTTCCAAATGCAAGTTTCAAGATGATCACCCAAATAACCATTTATCACTAATAATTAATTTTATTTTGTGTTTTTATTTTATGCTCTTTACTTTATGCACCATTTACTTTTAGCATTTACAATTCATGCTATTTTTCATCTTTGCTCACTTGAGCCCCTTTATATTCTTGTCATTTTTTATTTTGCTCACTTGAGCTTTTCTTTTCTTTTGAAGACACCTAATAATTAACATAAACCCTAAAAATATTTAATGATACTTGTACTATTTGGTTACTACCCTTGGCATTATGGAGCATTGGACTTTTTGGACTTAGGATTAGAAACCTTGGCCTATGATTGGAGACCTTGTGATCTTATATGATTATTTTGTCTGGAGCTCTTGAGGTTCACCTCAATACATTGGGTTGTTTGATTGTTTTGTGTGCAGGTTATTTTTATTACACCCTTTGTTTATAATATGAAATTCGCCCGTATACAGCCGTTACTCTGCCCAATTTTTGTGAAGACTTAATACACTTGAAGTTTGGTTCTCTCAAGAGGTCTAGTATTTTTGCTTGTTTGGTTTCAATCCAAATAATGGGAATTCTATCTTGGCTCATAGTGTCCAGTATTGGCTTCTTGTTGGTTAGATAGTTCTTATCCCTAGCATTTACCATATGCTTTAGGATAGCCTCTTCTTCTCCTCTCATCCTCTTTAATTTCAAAAATCTTCTCCCTCCTTTTGAAAACCCTTCTTGTTTTAAACTTGAACCACTTTCATAATAAACTTGGACTTAGGTCCATGCATTTTCAAACATTTTCATAAATAAACTCCAATAAACTTAATAATACTTTGACATCCTTTTTGTAAGAAGACTAAAAGTCAATCAATTTCATTTCAAACCATTTTGCCACTTTGGCTTTTATCTTTAAACTTTTCTCAAAAAAGATTGAACTCTTGCCAATCCTTGTAGTGATGCAAACAAATATACTTCTACAATATATAGTGAAGAGAGATATTTTCCACTTGGGTGTTGAGTGAGGCATTTTTGATTTTAAAGTCCAAGCCATATCCTCCACTTTGAGATGATGCAAATTCTCCTTTCTCATGATTGTGGGTAGTAGGTATGTTTTCCACACGGACAATGACGATGATGTTTTATCCCATAAAATTAACCAACACATTTGTGTTTTAAATTTTTTAAAAGAGGAACTACGTGTACCCTGATCCCCTATTGCAGGAAAAGGTGGTACATAGGCACTAAAGGTTCGCAACCGCGGCGGGTGCAAAAATAATAAATATATTTCTTTTCTCAACTCCACCATCTATTTTATACAACTTTTTTTTCATAGCCAAAATATACAGATTTTACAAAGAGGTTCATGCGGAGTATCGTAGATGTTTAGGGTGCTAATACCTTCCCTTTGCATAACCAACCCCCTTACCTTGAATATTTCCCCCTCTTTTTGGGTTATTCGCTCTTTCCCATTCCTTTGGAAACAATAAAACACGGTGACGATTTTTATTTTGATTTATATAAGTCTAGTCAATCCAATGGCTTAGTCTTAAACATTTTTACCGCTACAGAATAATGGCGAATTCACTGGGGAAAGATTAACCTCTTGCTGGTCCATCCCTAAGTGGGTTGAGCCTATCTTTGTTTATATATGTATATATGTTATTATTGTTTTTGTGTTATATGTTGTATATATGTTTGTCTGGATTTTCCTGGCTTTCAGAGTGCTTGGTGATTACTTATAAGTCCTATACCCGGACTTGGGTCGCCTTTAAGATAGGACGGGCGGTATAGTCATGTTAACTTTGAGGGAGTAATCCTAAAAAAGGAGGCATGAGATCCCCCACTCAGTGGATGCCCCTTTGACTGTAGTGTTGTTTACCGAGGAATCGAGAAGACGTACTGCTTTCGACCTGAATACCCTGCTGAAGCTGAGGACCGTAGAATACCTAAACCATCTTGGCCTTTTAGGTGTAGTGTGTAAGCTATAACGGAGTAATCTGGAAATAGTTGTCACGCGATACTACACTCAGACAAGTTTTTTTTGAGAATATTACTAATTACCGAGTTAATCAGGAAGTTGATAATATCCGAATGAAGGATGTAGACTCTGGGAACCTCTAGAACCTTGTTCGGCAGGTGATAACTTTTAGACCAATACCTTATGGGTAATACCTTCGACCTCATGCTCGTGACGTTGAACCTATGAACCCTATATGTGTGATCTTGTGTGTGATTGCTGCATCATGCATCCATGCACTCATAAGCATCTTTTGGAGAGATCATATTTCAAGGGATTTAAAGGTTGACCATTTGTGAATATCTCAGGTACTTTTTAACCATGGGATTCTGGAAAGAGAAAGAACGGGAAGTACAATTTCAAGGATCCTAAGATAGATGAGTTGATCAGTCTAATTCCCGAGATTGAGTGTTCTGCAAATTTTCGGAAGAAGTATGGATCCATTATTCCTCTCATAAAGCTGAAGATGAAGTAGGGTATTCTCTCGACCTTGGTCCAGTTCTATAATCCGATGTATCATTGCTTTTCTTTTCCCGACTATCAGTTGATGCCTACACTGGAGGAGTATTCTTATCTGTTGGATTTACCTATTACCGATAGTGTTCCTTTTACTGGTTTGGAGGATGGGCCAAAACCACATGAGATTGCTGCTTTGATTCATCCGGGGAAGTCTGAGGTGGAAGCCCATATGACTACTAAAGGAGGGATTAGAGGATTACCAGCTCAGTTCTTATTGGAGAAAGCTCGTTACTTTTCTAGGATGAAGAGTACAGTCGCTTTTGAGGCCATCTTTGCTCTACTTGCTTACGGGTTGTTCTTATTTCCTAACGTGGACAAGTTTGTTGACATTAATGCTATTAGGATCTTCATGATTGGAAACCCAGTTCCTACCTTATTGGGTGATGCTTATTACTCTATTCATCTTCGGAATTCTTATCATGGGGGGATGGTTATTTATTGCTCGCCTATCTTATACCGGTGGTTTATCTCTCATATGCCTCAGTCTGATGCTTTTTGGGATGTCAAGAAGGAACCTCATTGGACTCGTAAGATCATGGCACTTACTCACTCAGATATTGATTAGTATCATCGAGCTTACCAGGATATAGAGATTATTGACAGTTGTGGTAGTTTCCCCAATGTACCTCTTCTTGGTACAAAGGGAGGAATTAACTATAACCATGTTCTTGCACGACGACAACTTGGTTATTCGATGAGGGATAAACCAAATAGTATTCATTTGAGTAGTTTCTTTCTGAAGGAGGGAGAATACCATAGGGAAGCTAGGTAGAATATTGCGAAGGCCTGGCGTCACATTCATAAGAAGAGTAAGAAGGATTTGGGACCTAGGGGCGTTGTTTCTTTGGAGCCATATCTTCAGTGGGTCCAAATGAGAGCTATTCAGTTGAAGATGTCGTATTCTCGGGAAACACCTATGCCTGATCTGTTTGTGAAGACCACTTCTCCCTTATTAGATGATCTAGAAGAGTCGCATCTTTCTTTGGTCAGGATGCAACATGAAAAGGACGCTTGGAAGAATAAGTGCCAAACATTAGAGATTTCCTATAGAGCATACTTGAAGGAGAAAGACGACTTGATTGAGATCCTTGAGAGTCGAGCGGTAGAGACTATGGAGAGGAAAGGGGATTTATTTTCTCCTAAGCCTCAATCGGATGCTGCTCACTCACTTCCTGATTCAGGTGATTGGAAGAAGGTTTCCACCAGGTATGCGGAAGAAAACCAGATATTGAAGGCTCAGATTTCCAGGCTTACAGGGAAGCGCCAGCGTATAGAGTGATCTCCATCAGTTTTACTTCTCAGGGTTTTAGATTTTATTTTCATCTTGTACTTGGGATCATTGAAACTTGTAATCCATTTTGGAGTTGTTATAATAAAAATTTTCAGTATTTCAAATGCGTTATTACTTTGATATTTGCAATATGTCCATAAATTTTAAATCCCTTGAAATATTAAATAAAATGAAATCATATGCATTACATATCATGCATAATATTGCACATATTTCTTGAATTTTTTATGCATATACAGGTGTCTTACCAAGCTTCTTTACTTCGTTCAGCAAGCTGACTCACCACTACAACACTCGGGCTAATCTCAGAAAGTATATGGACAACTTAGAACAAGAGAATCGCGAGTTGCGCGAGGAGGTTTCTGCTTTGAAGGTCGGCATGGCCAATCTTACTACTCTGGTGGAATCTCTGGTGGCTGCTCAGAATCAGCCACCGAGTGTCCAAACTCAACCAACAAGGGCAACTACTGAAGCTCCGACTGTTCCCGTATCTGCCACTCCAACTGTTGTTCAGAATCATATGCCTCAAGGTTATATATGGGGAATTACAGATAATTTTGCACCTGAAGGTTTCAATCTTGGTCCTCAAGATACTCCAATTATTTAGACTATTGTTACTTCGTCACCTCCTGTGGTGCATGCTGCTCCTACTGCGCCTCCTTCAGTGAATATGGTTCCGTTTGTTAATGATGATGTGTTTCGTCCTTTCCCTCCATCGAGTGAAGACTTGGGTCTTTATGACAAAATGGATGATTTTCAAGAGCAGTTTGACAAGATGCAAAGAGAGATGAAGGCCCTCAGGGGAAAAGAGCTATTTGGGCAGAATGTGAATGAGTTATGCTTGGTCCCGAATGTCAAGATACCTGCTAAGTTTAAGGTCCCTAAGTTTGAGAATTACAAGGGCAACACTTGCCCTCGTTCTTATTTGGTGATGTACGTGAGGAGAATGTCTACCCATACTGATGATCAGCGTCTGTTGATTCACTTTTTTCAGGATAGTTTGACCGATGCTGTGCTGGAGTGGTATATGAGTTTGGACATCGCCAATATCCATACTTTCAATGATTTGGGGGAAGCATTCATCAAACAATACAAGTACAACATGGACATGGCGCCTGGCCATGATCAACTCAAGGCCATGGTTCAGAAAGACAGGGAATCGTTCAAAGAGTATGCACAGAGATGGTGTGAGGTAGCCGCCCAAGTGATTCCTCCCATGGAAGAGAAAGAGATGACTAAGATTTTCTTGAAAACGATGGGTGCTTTCTACTACGAGAGGATGGTAGCAAGTGCGCCAAATGACTTTACTGAAATGGTAGGAATGGGTATCCGCTTAGAGGAGGCGGTAAGAGAGGGCCGTTTAATGAAGAGTGAAATTTCTGGAGGTGTGAAGAAACCATCTTTTGGGTTTACCAAGAAGAAGAAAGGAGATGCAAATGCTGTTATGCAAGAAAGGAGGGTTAATACTCCTAGAAGGAATTATCAGCGTCATCAACAAGTCTCCTCAGTTACTCCAGTTGTGGGTGCCGCTCCAACTACCGTTGCTTATCCCCAACAGGGGAATCAAAGGTATAATCAGAGAAGGGAGAGTTATGACCCTATTCCTATGAGCTATATAGAATTACTATCGGCGTTGATTCAAAAGAAGTTGGTTCAGACTCGACCACCTCCAGCCATACCATCACCATTGCCTTGGTATTACAAAGCAGAACAAACATGTGCTTTTCATCAGGGAGCACCAGGGCATAATATTGAGAATTGTTATCCTTTAAAGACTGAGGTGCAGAAGTTGGTAAAGTCTGGTGTTCTATCTTTCAAGGATGTGGGACCTAATGTGAAAGACAATCCTCTATCCAAGAATGGGGGAGTAAATGTTGTGAATATGGTGGCCGGTTGTCCAGGCGACTTCCGGATTTTTGATATTAATCTGGTTAGAGGAGATTTGGTGAAAATGCATGCAAACCTTTGTGAACTTAGCTACTATACACATGACCATGCCGGTTGTGCTATTTGCAGTACAAATATACAGGGTTGCGATAAGATAAAGGCTGATTTACAAGATATGATGGATGAGGGCCTAATCCACATAATTAGGCCTAGGGAAGAGTATGAAGAGGAGGTGAATATGGTTTCTGGATGTCCTGGAGAATTCAGAATTTTTGATGTAGAATATATGAATGAAGACCTTGTGCAATTGCATGCTACCTTCTGCCATATGGCTGGCCAGGTGGAACACCAATATGGATTTTGCCGAGTTTGCTGTCGATATTTCCGAGGATGTTCAATCGTGAAGAAGGTTGTTCAGTTGTTGTTAGACAATGGAATTATCAAGGTTACAAGTCAAAGGGATGATTACCATGAAGTTGATATGGTTGAGGTTTGTTTGACTGAAGAAGGGTCGGATGAAGAGTATGCCTCCGCAAATGAGTGTTTCTCCTCCGATGAGGATTTGTTTTCTAGAAAAGACTCAATAATGACTGATTGTATTGAAGAAGGGGTAAACGTCATTGTACCTTGTTTTGGGGAACCCGCCCATCTTGAAGTTGAATTTTATAGCAAGCCAGTTGTTACCCTATTAGTGATGAGTTTGCCGGGTCCTATCCCCTACAAATCAGGTAAGGCTGTGCCTTACAAATACAACGCTACAATCTTAGAGGATAAAGTGGAAGTTCCCATCCAGCCAATGCCTGATGTTGGGAATATTGCTGAAAATAGCAGGGTGACCTGCAGCGGTCGTGTGTTTGCACCAGTCGTTCGAAGAGATGTTAGTGATGGAAAGAAAATTGTTGAGAATGTGTAACCCAAGAAGGCTACGGGTGAGACTAGTGGGGCTGAGTTAGAGAAAGAAGTGGATGATATTTTAAAGATAATCAAGATGATCGACTACAAAATTGTAGATCAGCTACTGCAAACTCCTTCAAAAATATCTATCTTAGATTTATTGATGAACTCTTCTGCTCATAGAGAATCCTTTATGAGGGTATTGGACCAAGCTTTTGTGGAAAGTGATATGCCAATAGACCAATTCAGCAGTGTAATAAGGAACATTACGTCATGTAATAACTTGAGTTTCTGCGATGATAAATTACCAGATGAAGGAAGGAATCACAACCTGACCCTCCACATCCCCATGAATTGCAAGAATGATTCACTATCCAATGTGATAATTGATAATGGATCCGCGTTGAATGTTATAATGAGGAGTACGCTTATGAAGTTGAAATATCAATGAATGCCTATGCGCCCGAGTGGCATCATTGTGAAAGCGTTTGATGGATTAAGGAAATCTGTTATTGGTGAAGTGGACTTGCCTATTCATATAGGACCACATTTGTTTCAAATAACTTTCCAGGTTATGGACATTGTTCCCGCTTATAGCTATTTGTTGGGACGACCGTGGATTCATGAGGTAGGGGCTGTCACTTCAACTTTACACCAGAAACTGAAGTTTGTACGTGAAGGGAAAGTAGTGATCATAAATTGGGAACAAGCATTATTGATATCTCATTTGTCCTCTTTCAGCATTGTGGAGGTGGATGAAGCTACTGTTGGAACCCAGTTCCAAGCCTTGTCCATTGACAATATAAGAGGAAATGAGAATTCCATGGTTTCACTTAAGGATGCGCAACAGGTTGTATGTAAGGGTCATAGTGAAGTGTGGGGACAGATTGTGGATCCACCTGTGAACAAGAACAAAGCTGGTCTGGGGTTCTCTTTGAAGAATGACAAAGGTAAGGGCATGAAGCCGAAGTCTTCCGCAAGAAAGTATCAAGACATCTTTCGTAGCGGGGGTTATCTTCATCCAACTGTTTCCGGGATTAATGCCATTGTAGAAGATGAAGCAGAGCAGGAAATGCCAAATTATGTGACGCACAGAGTTAGGGTTCATAATTGGATCACCATTGATGTTCCCTCTTGCATACATGTTTCAAAGTAATTTGTTTTGTTAATCTTTTTGAAAAGCTTTCACTCTGCCCAAGGTGGAAGTATTAATGTTGTAGGGCTTATCTGTTTGATGTGACCTTTAAAATCAATAATAAAAGTTGTCTTTGTTTCCCACATTATGTCTTTATTTTCTGCTTTGTCTTGGAAAATGGTAATAAGAAAAAAACCTTTCAAAATAAATAATAACTGAAATTCAATCTGCATGATCACTTGTTATATATGTCAGTTTCTAAAAGCAATCATAAATCATATGTGCAGATTAATTAAAAAATACGTTGAATACAATGACCCTGCATCCTCTCCCAACTTTGAATGTCCTATGTATGGGGCTGAAAAAGAAGATTATCATGAGATTCCAGAAGAGGTATCACAATTGCTTGAGCACGAGGAAAATACCATTCATCCATATAAAGAGCCATTGGAAGTGATTAATTTGAGTTCAGAAGAAGATCTGAAGGAAGTCAAGATTGGAGCATCGCTGTATCCTGATGTGAAGAGCAGGTTGATTGAACCGATTAAAGAGTATGTGGATATTTTTGCTTGGTCTTACCAAGATATTCCTGGTCTAGATACAGATATTGTAGAGCACCGTTTGCCGTTGAAGCCAGAGTGTCCACCAATTAAACAAAAGTTGAGAAGAACTCACCCAGATATGGCAGTGAAAATCAAAGAGGAGGTTCTAAAGTAGATTAATGTTGGTTCTTGTGACGTCAGTGTATCCTTAATGGATTGCCAATATTGTCCCAGTATCGAAAAGACGGAAAAGTCCGCATGTGCGTAGATTACAGAGATCTAAATAAAGTTAGTCTAAAAGATGATTTTCCATTGTCACACATTGATATGTTAGTGGATAGCACAACAAAATTCAAAGTTTTCTCGTTCATGGACAAATTTTTCGGGTATAATCAAATAAGAATGGCTCCCGAGGACATGGAAAAAACAATGTTTATCACACCCTGGGGAACATTCTATTACAGAGTGATGCCCTCTGAGTTGAAGAACGCTGGTGCAACGTACCAGAGGGCTATGACAACCCTATTCCATGATCTGATGCACAAGGAAATCGAAGTATATGTTGATGATATGATTTCCAAATCCCAGACTGAAGAAGGGCATGTAGAAGATTTGTTGAAGTTGTTTCAGTGTTTGAGGAAGTATCGTCTCTGTTTGAATCCAAATAAATGCACCTTCGGTGTTCGATCAGGAAAATTATTGGGTTTCATTGTTATCCAGAAAGGAATTAAAGTTAACCCTGATAAAGTCAAAGCAATTCAAGAGATGCCAGCGCTAAAAACTGAAAAGCAAGTCAGAGGTTTCCTCGGGCGTTTAAATTATATTTCCAGATTCATTTCCCACATGACTGCAACATGTGAACTGATCTTTAAGTTGTTAAAGAAAGATCAAGGTTGTGTGTGGACGGATGACTGCCAAAGGGAATTTGAAAGTATTAAAAAATATCTGCTTGAACCTCCTATCTTGCTCCCTCCCATTGAAGAAAGACCGTTGATTATATATCTGACAGCGTTAGATAATTCCATGGGTTGTATTCTGGGACAACAGGATGAAACAGGGAAGAAGGAGTTCGTCATTTATTATCTTAGTAAAAAATTCACTGATTATGAGTCACGGTATTCCATGATGGAAAAGACATGTCCGTTTTTAGCCTGGGCGGCAAAGCGTTTGCGGCAGTATATGTTGAATCACACTACTTGGTTGATCTCCAAAATGGATCCAATCAAGTACATTTTTGAAAAGCCTGCTCTTACTGGGAGAATTGCCCGTTGGCAGATGTTGCTATCTGAATATGATATCAAATACCGCACTCAAAAAGCTATTAAAAGTAGTGTGTTGGCAGATTATCTTGCTCACCAACCAGTGGAGGATCATCAGTTTGTAGAATATGAATTCCCCGATGAGGATGTGATGTTCTTGAAAGTGAAATATTGTGATGAACCATTGCCTGAGGAAGGTCCTGACCCTGAATCTCGTTGGAGTATGATATTTGATGGAGTTGTGAATGCTTATGGTAAAGGAATTGGTGTTGTGATTGTCACTCCACATGGATCGCACATTCCTTTTACTGAAGGGTTAACATTCGATTGTACTAATAATATGGAAGAATATGAGGCTTGCATCATGGGTCTCGAAGAAGCTATTGATCTCAGAATTAAAAATCTAGATGTGTATGGTGATTCAACTTTGGTAATAAATCAGATTAAAGGAGAATGGGATACTCGTCACCACGACTTTATCCCTTACAAAGACTATGCTAGAAGATTATTACCCTTTTTCAATAAAGTTGAATTCCATCACATTCCTAGAGATGAAAATCAGATGGCGGATGCTCTGGCAACTCAGGATTTTATGTACCAAGTGAATACTTGGAATGATATACCTCGAATTATGGTTCGACGACTGGATAGGCCCGCTCACGTGTTTACAACAGAGGAGGTAGCAAATGAAAAACCTTGGTATCATGATATCAAGCATTTTCTTCAGACTCAAGAATACCTGATCGGTGCATCGAATAAAGATAGAAAGACACTGAGAAGATTGGCTGGCAGTTTCTTCCTCAGTGAAAAATGTGTTGTATAAAAGAAATTATGACATGATCTTGCTCAGATGCATGGATAGACACAAAGCAGACATGTTGATGCATGAGGTTCATGAAGGTTCATTTGGCACTCATGCCAATGGACATTCGATGACTAAAAAGATGCTAAGGGCAGGTTACTATTGGCTAACAATGGAATCTGATTGTTATAAGTTTGCAAAGAAGTGTCATAAATTCCAGATTTATGCAGATAAGGTCCATGTGCCTCCGACACTTCTCAATGTGATTTCCTCCCCGTGGCCTTTCTCTATGTGGGGTATTAACATGATAGAACCCAAAGCTTCGAATGGACACCGTTTTATCTTGGTAGCAATTGATTAATTCACCAAGTGGGTGGAGGCTGCTTCATATGCTAATGTTACTAAGCAAGTGGTTGTGCGTTTCATCAAGAATAATCTTATATGTCGGTATGGTGTGCCAAGCAGAATTATCACCGACAATGGCTCGAATATGAACACTAAAATGATGACAGAACTGTGTGAAGAATTCAAGATTGTTCATCATAATTCCTCTCCGTACAGGCCAAAGATGAATGGGGCTGTTGAAGCTACTAATAAGACTATCAAGAAGATTATCCAGAAAATGGTCGTTACTTATAAGGATTGGCATGAAATGCTCCCTTTTGCTTTGCATAGATATCTAACATCTGTCTGCACTTCAACAGGAGCAACCACGTTCTCCCTGGTGTAAGGAATTGAAGATGTACTCCCAGTCGAGGTTGAGATTCCCTCTTTGCGTGTGATAATGGAAACCAAGTTTTCAGAGGCCGAATGGGTCCAGAAACAGTTTGACGAATTGAATCTGATCGAAGAGAAGAGGATGACGGCTTTGTGTCATGGCCAGTTGTATCAGAAAAGGATGAAGAAAGCTTTTAATAAGAAGGTCAAACCTCGTGAATTCAGAGAAGGCGACCTCGTTCTCAGGAAGATCATGTCTTTCAACACTGATTCTAGGGGCAAGTGGACTCCCAATTTTGAAGGCCCATATGTTATCAAGAAAGCCTTCTCTGGCGGTGCATTAGTTCTTAAAACTATGGATGGCGAGGAGTTCCCACGTCCCATGAATGCTGATGCAGTCAAGAAATACTTGGCCTAAAGAAATAAAAGAACAACTCGCTAAGTTGAAAACTCGAAAGGGAGGCTTAGGCAAAAAAGAGCGTCTCGGTAGGCCGAAAACCCGAAAGGGCGGTCTAGGAAAAAATTAGAGACATAAACAGAATAAATTTCCCGCTAAGCTGAAAACCCGCAAGGGCAGTTTAGGCAAAAGTTATGGACTTTCTTGGCAAGTAACTACATCTGACAAGACTTGATCATTGGAGCAACAATCTTCTCGGATTCTCATCACAACTTCAACAGAAGTTGCTGCTCAGGATTTCAAAAGTTGTTAGAGGGGATAATGGTCATTGTATCTCAATGTATCTTTTCCATTATATATTACCATTTTCTGAACTTTGTAATTATCCATGGAGTCTCGCCATTCACAGACTACCATTATATTAATGAAATTTGAGCCTTTATCCAATTCTTTGTATTTATTATTTTATTTAGCTTGCAAAGACTCCATTTATTATTGATAATAACTTTCAAAGCAAAAAGATTAATTAAAAAAATCGATTTTTCAGAAAGAATTTACAATTTGCTTTTACTTTAGAATTTATGATGCGAAATAAAAAACAACAACAACAAAATGGTGATCCCAGGAATGGACAAACTCCAGTTTGTTTTAAGAAGTTTTTGTTCCCCTCGGGAAGGTTTACTCAGGATGATTCGCCGTGTTGGGTTCGTGACTCCAGTATCCTCGGTCAAGTTTGGATTCATTTCTCTTCTTTTCTGAGTTTTCATGATGTGAAGTCTCAATCCGAGATTTCTCCAGTGAAGTTTCCGTTCGGTCTAATGGAAGTTATTTTTCCTGAGAAGTTGGTACCATAATCACTCTTGAAGAACGCAGGTCTCTGGTTTCTCTAGTGAAGAACGTATTGTGGTTTCTTTGAGGATGTGGTGTTAACCTCCCCAATGAAGTAGGTCTGAATTCCCCAGTGAATGTTTTGATGTTTTGGTGTCCATCTGCTTTACTTGAGACTGGTTTTGCAATCCCCAGTAGAAGTGTTACTTTTGAAAACATTTGTTTCCCTAGTGAAGCCTGAAGAAGGATGTTCTATCCCTATATCTGTACTATGTTGTCACTTTGTTTTGTTTACTTCCAGATTATGTTTCTCCCCATTAAAGCTAAAGCAGGCAGTAGGTTTTGTTTCCTCAGTTGGCATTTACTTTTCTTGGAATGATCATCCTGGATGTGGTTTAGCCGAGTGTTGTTCGTGCCCGAGTTGGTTTTTCCTGGTTACTCCCAGTGTTGTATATCTGTTTTGTCAGCATACGCACGATAACACTCATACATTCATACATACATCATGTATAACTAAAATTGGCAAATCATTGTTCATTGACATTTTTTAATATTTTTGTTGACATATCACACTGTTCTGCAGAGTTATGTTATCCTCTCTTCAATAGAGCGTTGGCCTTAAGAAGAAAGCGTATATTCTTTCAATGTCCCCACAGAGTTGTCCCTCGTGGAAGATATTTGCTTTAGCCTTCCTGTACAGCTCTTTGTTTGGATGGATTTGGTTTTCCCTCTTGAGTTTATTTCTCAAAGGATGTATTTTGGTTGACTGTTTCATCCCAGTTTATTTCTGGTTTGAATCTGTGGTTCCACAACAATGTTATTTACTTTGGATTTCTGAAAGCTTCGACTTTTTGTTTGTGCATTTATTTTGCACGAGAAGACTTTATCTCCTCAGCAGGAATATCGTCGCATTTCCCTAGGAAGTCATATTTATTTCCCCAGGAAGTCATATTTCTTTCCCTAGGAAGCCATATTCCTATCCCCAGAAAGTAATTTCTTTTTACAATCCTCCATGACAACAAGTAGAAGGTTTATTTATTTGAGCAACTTGTGCTTCCTCGTAAAGTCGACGCAACTTTTTTTTGCTATCTTCTCTATGAGTGGATAGTTTGCAGTCCGTCGTTAGTTTACGCCAGTGGATGGCAAGACTTTCAAATTTGCAGAAACAGCTCGCTATGAAATCTTCGCAAGTGGAAGTCTCTTTATTTGAGACGACTTACATATTACCCTTTCCAGGAAAAGTGCCTAGGTTAAAGAAGAAGTTAATACCCGTTCGAGGCGAAATGCCATAATTTTAGAGAAACTTGTTATCTTTTTGCTACCCTCAGTGAATGTTGGTAGTTCATCGTCAGTGAACGGCGGTGCTATGATATATTCCTCTTTTTACCTTCAATGAAATTTGGTAGGTCATTGGCAGTGAACGTCGATGATTGTTATCTTTTTGTTACCCTCAATGAATGTTGGTAGTTCATCGTCAGTGAATGACGGTGCTATGATATATTCCTCTTTCTACCTTCAGTGAAAGTTGGTAGGTCATTGGCAGTTAACGTCGATGATTATTATCTTTTTTGCTACCCTTAGTGAATGTTGGTAGTTCATCGTCAGTGAATGGTAGTGCTATGATATATTCCTCTTTCTACCTCCAGTGAAAGTTGGTAGGTCGTTAGCAGTGAACATCGATGATTGTTATCTTTTTGCTACTCTGAGTGAACGTTGGTAGTTCATCGTTAATGAACGGCGGTGCTATGATATATTCTCTTTCTACCTTCAATGAAAGTTGGTAGATCACCATCAGTGAAAGTTGGTGTTTGTTATCTTTTTGCTACCCTCAGTGAACGTTGGTAGTTCATCGTCAGTGAATGGTGATGCTATGATATTTCTTTTCCTTCTACCCTCAGTGAACGTTGGTAGCTCACCGTCAGTGAACATCGGTGTTTTTATTTCTTTCCCCTTTATACCTTCAGTGAATGTTAGCAGCTTTACCTCCAGTAGGAGTTGGTGTATCCTTTGACCATTTTACCATCCTCTCTGGGTCGGGTCGCTCTCTTGTTTCTTTATCATTGTTACATCCCCAATGGTGTTCTGTGTCTCTTTGGTTTTGTTCATATGCATTCATGATCATAAACATTTGCATGGCATCTTAGGGCCAAAAATAGGGTTTGTTTTATATTTAAGTATCTTCGATCGTGTCGACACGAAGATTTTTAACCTTCGTATCTCCGGATAGAAGAAACTTAAATAAGGGCAGCTGTTGTACCCAAATTTTTTCCCCTAAGATCCCTTCATCATACCCTTTTGATTCAATCATAACAAGATCACATTAGAATTCTTGGTTCCCCTCCCTATACTTAGCTTTTCTCTTTGAGGAATCACCAAGCATCTTGACTTGTGTTCTTTTGCGATCATTAATATTTTTGTCTTGATTTCTTCTTTTAATTAATGAAATGCAATGTTGGATTGTCTTGCTTGTTACTAATGTAGGTAAAGGCAATAAGATTCAGCAAGTTGCTCCATGGGTTCATGAGTTTATTTCCATGACGTAGTCAATGAAGCTTGAGAAGTTCAAACCTTACCATTGAAGTTGTTTTGGAAGGGATCGAATGGCAAGGTTATTTTGGTTCACTACATTTACAAGTTATCAATATTTGATCCAAAAAGTACAAGGGGTTGATTGAAAAATAGTCATGGTTGGACAAGGTCTTGTTCCCATTGGTCACAAGTGCATATTTCTCTCAATTATCAAGATATGTAAGTGGGTTATGGTTGTTATGAGTTCTCATTATCATCCTCAACAACTTATATTTACAAATAATTTGTTTTGGTATAAGAAGTTTGTTCAAAATTGTCAAAGTTCCTCAAGGCACGCTTCTTAATCTAGGAGCTAGGGTTTTGAACTTCAAAGGAGTATATCTTTCCCATCTTTTGGTATTTTTGAGTGATTCCAAAGACATACTTCTCTTCAAAGGGATATCAATAAATCAATTCAAAAGTTCCAAGGAGTTTTCATGTGGAAGAAACTTGATGATGAAGAAAGATTACAAGTCCTCCAGATGAACCCCCAATTTCTCAAGTTTGACTTCAAATGATCATAACTTGGTCAATTTTTATCACCTTGAGCCCATTATTTTTCCATAATGATCTTGAAGATGTGAACTTTATTCCTTATTTTATGTGCAAAGTGAGAAAATGGATGGAAGTTACCTGAAGGATACTAAAGATTATAGGTCATTTTATGAAAATTTGCCAACTCAACAAGTTATAACTTTTTCAATTTTTAGAGATTGTGAATGGTTCAAGTTTCAAAATGTCATTCAAGAAGCCTACTTCATTCCATCTTCTTGGGTCAAGAGCAAATTCCAAGTGGAAGGCTATGTTCGGATGCAAGACATTATAAGTCACTTTTGAAGAAAAATTTGAAATATTTCTAAGTATGGAAAGTCAACCCTTTTTCCTCAACTTTGACTCAACACAACTTTCAGATCAAGCCTCCATTTGATTCCATTCTTTTTCCATTTCAAAGCTTGAAACCTCACCTTTCTAAATCATCAAGAATCATGCCCTAAGACCCCTTGAGTTGAAAATGCCATTGGTCAGAAGTTGGCACTTTGAAACTGAATTTCTCGCCAAGTCAGAATTTTGAAATCCGTAATGTGGCCTCTAATCACAAGTTTTCCACGCGTTTTTGCCTCTAAACATGTTTCGTGAAGTTCCAGATTTGTTTAGCACCTCAAAACGCAAGGATTTGATGAGTTTTGGTGAAAATTAGATCACACTTCACTCGTGCATCAGGTTTGCACGAATTCCCTCCAAAATGCATCATTCACTCTTCCTTTTGATCCCATTTGCTTCTTCTATAAATACATGAACTATCCCATTCATTTTCTCAAGCTTGGATAGCCAGAATCACCCTGCCAAACTTGTTCCCTAACTCAGAATTCAGCAACTTCGAAATCCATTCCCAAGCCTTTTTCAATCCAATTTTTTCATCAACTGACCTTCCTTGATCTTCCCTGAAGCTAACCATATAATTACATTCAAGAATCGTGCCCTATATTGCTCCATAGAAGTCCAGTTTCAGAGCTCTGCAACTCAACTTCAATAGGTAGATTCTTTCATCAATTCTTCAAAACTTTGATATCATTGTGATGCTCTCATTGTCCTGGTTCTAGTCGCAACACTTACTTCTTACTGGAAACACATTTTGACCATGAAATTTCAAATCCCTTTTCAAAACTTTTCTTCCAAATTGCTTGAGCTACATTTTATACAAGTTTGGCACGAGGGTGTGGTTGTCTTCGTCTTGAAGATACGGAGCGAATGACATAGGTCTGAGCTTCTGATTTTATAGTTTGAGAGACCCGCAACTCACGTTGGTTGGAGGTTGAAGATGACCAACATGTCATCTTCCAACCAATGACGGCACACCACTTGTTATTTTTGAATTTTGATTTTATTTCTGATTCAGTGCTTTATTCACTAATGACCATGATATGCACAGTGCGGCATATCCCTTGGATTTGATTACTAACGCGTTTTGACTCTCATTCAATGGTCCACATATTTTTTACTTTTATTTTCTTTTCTGATTTTTTATATTTAATTGTTTTAAACTTCAAAAAATTATAGAAAATTCATTTTTAGTTCATAAAATCTGAAAAAATTAAGAAAAATATTTTTGATTATTCTCATTTTGATTTTTATTTTTTCACAATTTAATTTTGTGTTTTGATTTTTTTTTTAATTTACACTTTATTGGAATTGTTTTAAATGTTTAAAAATACTTTTCTGCATTTTTAAATTCTGAAAAAATTATGGAATGATCCAATGATATTGTTACAAATATTGGTTACTTAATTTTATTTTTGTTTCTTACTTTTCAATTTTTTTCATTTTTGGTTTATTTCACCCATTTCTTTAAATATTAAAATAGTTACTGACTTTAAAAAATTACCAAAAAATTTATAAAATTATTTTAGTTCATTTCTGATTTTTCTATGGTCTTACTTTTTATTTCTTGATTAATTTTAACATAGTTGACATTTTTATCTTTTATTTCTATTTTTAAACATTATTTTTAAACCTTTTTGTATATATTAAAATGTAATATTATTTTGTGATTATTTTCTGGCTGATCTTTGGTTAAATTTTTGATCATGAACTTTATTAACATCATTGGATCCACGGTGTTGAGTCTAACTCCACCAAAATGGATGAATGATTTTAATAATAGTTTGATTAAATTTAATCCAAAAGTAGTTTGTATATTCTCTCCCACCCCTCTTCATCTCATCCTCTTTTTATTGTACTAAATGTTGTTGGAGCATAATCTCTATATCATGTCTCAAAACAAATGGTGCATAGATTGCTATTGAACGACCTCAAAATAGGTGCGACTTCTATATAAGTCCACTTACGATTGCTTAACATAGCGCTTAATTTTGTCCCGATTCGAATAAATGATCATTCGTGGACCAAACTTATGTTTGCAAGACCAAGTATGTTAATTTGATCTCTTTGATCCAATAACCTTGAGATTCATTGTATGGAGGCTTTGGTTCTACCAATCATCTAATGGATCTACAACACCTTTGGTCAACGCGGATCACTTAAACATCGTTGATCATTAAATGATACTCATAAGAATTCTAAATGGATGATATACTTGACAAAAAGAAAATGCAACTTGTTGTGTGGAGGTTTTGGTTCTACCAATCCTCTAATGAGTTCCAAATGCAAGTTTCAAGATGATCACCCAACTAACCACTAATCACTAATAATTAATTTTATTTTCTGTTTTTATTTTATGCTCTTTACTTTATGCACCGTTTACTTTTAGCATTTACATTTCATGCTATTTTTCATCTTTGCTGACTTGAGCCCCTTTATATTCTTGTCATTTTTTTATTTTTCTCACTTGAGCTTTTCTTTTCTTTTGAAGACACCTAATAATCAACATAAACCCTAAAAATCTTTAATGATACTTGGACTATTTGGTTACTACCCTTGGCATATGGAGCATTGGACTTTTTGGACTTAGGTTTAGAAACCTTGGCCTATGATTGGAGACCTTGTGATCTTATATGATTATTTTGTCTGGAGCTCTTGAGGTTCACCTCAATACATTGGGTTGTTTGTTTATTTTGTGTGCAGGTTATTGTGATTACACCCTTTGTTTGTAATTTGGAATTCACCCGTATACAGCCGTTACTCTGCCCAATTTTTGTGAAGAATTAATACACTTGAAGTTTGGTTCTCTCAAGAGGTCTAGTATTTTTGCTTGTTTGGTTTCAATCCAAAGAATTGGAATTCTATCTTGGCCCATAGTGTCCAGTATTGACTTCTTGTTGGTTAGATAGTTCTTATCCCTAGCTTTTACCTTATGCTTTAGGATAGCCTCTTCTTCTCCTCTCATCCTCTTTAATTTCAAAAATCTTCTCCCTCCTTTTGAAAATCGTTCTTGTTTTAAACTTGAACCACTTTCATAATAAACTTGGACTTAGGTCCATGCATTTTCAAACATTTTCATAAATAAACTTAATAATACTTTGACATCCTTTTTATGAGAAGACTAAAAGTCAATCAATTTCATTTCAAACCATTTTTCCACTTTGGATTTTATCTTTAAACTTTTCTCAAAAAAGATTGAACTCTTGTCAATCCTTATAGTGATGCAAACAACTATACTTCTATAATATGTAGTGAAGAGAGATATTTTACACTTGGGTGTTGAGTGAGGCATTGTTGATTTTAAAATCCAAGCCATATCCTCAACTTTGAGATGATGCAAATTCTCCTTTCTCATGATTGTGGGTAGTAGGTATGTTTTCCACACGGACAATGACGATGATGCTTTATCCCATAAAATTAACCAACACATTTGTGTTTTAAAATTTTTAAAAGAGGAACTACGTGTACCCTGATCCCCTATTGCACGAAAAGGTGGTACGTAGGCACTAAAGGTTCGCAACTGCGGCGGGTGCAAAAATAATAAATATATTTCTTTTCTCACCTCCACCATCTATTTTATACAACATTTTTTTTCATAGCCAAAATATACAGATTTTACAAAGAGGTTCCTACGGAGTACCATAGATGTTTAGGGTGCTAATACCTTCCCTTTGCATAACCAACCCCGTTACCTTGAATCTTTCCCCCTCTTTTTGGGTTATTCTCTCTTTTCCCATTCCTTTGGAAACAATAAAGCACAGTGATGATTTTTATTTTGATTTGTATAAGTCTAGTCAATCCAATGGCTTAGTCTTAAAATGTTTTTACCGCTACAGCGGGCAAAACCTGCACCGCCCCTCCTAAGCCCGCTTTTTAAAGCGGGTTAGGCGGGGTGGGCTAACTTAAGGTACCGAGCCGAAAACCTTAGCCCAACCCGGCAAAAATGATGGATCAAACGGGCTGGCCCAGCGGGCCCGACCCATTTTGCCACCCCTAAGTAGGTCAACTTTGCTTGTTAGATGCTCTTTATTTATACTATCTTCAAAGCTTACTATTCTCTAGGATGGAGTGTTGACTTCTACAGGGATTATGGTATCAGCCCCTTATACCATTCTCAATAGAGTTTCTTTAGTCGTGGAGTGAACTGTAGTGTGATAAGACCATAATATCTCGTGGAGATACTCACCCCATAATACTTTTGCTTCATCTAACTTCTTTTTCATCCCAATTAGGATAACCTTGTTAGCTAACTCTGCCTATCCGTTTGCCTGAGGGTGTTCTACTAAAATGAATCGATTGATGATTTCGATCTTTCTGCAGAATTCTGTTACAGATGAGCATGCGAACTGGGTTCAGTTATTTGAAACGATAACCCAGGGTAACCCAAATCTGCAAATGATATTCCTCTAGTAAAAACGCCTGACCCTTTCAGCTGTGATATGGGCCACGACTTCTGCCTCTATCTATTTGGTGAAATAATCAACCACAACGATTAAGAATTTTAGTTTTCCTTGTGCCACCGGAAAAGGTCCAAGTATGTTTTTCCCCTATTGATTAAAATGCCACAGGGATACTATGGAATGGAGAAATTTGGTCGGGGTGTGGATGAATGGTGAGAATATTTGACATTTTTCACACCGGCTTATAAATCGGACATAATCTTTAAGCATGGTAGGCCAATAGTACTAGACCCTTAGTATTTTGCTGTACAAGGCCCAGCCTCCGATGTGATTCCCACATACGCCTTCGTACACCTCTTTGATTACTATGCTCATGTCGTCTTCTGAGATGCAACGTAAGATGGGTGCTGATATTCCCATTTTGTATAGCTTATCTTCCACCATGCGGTATCTTTCTAAGATCCTTTTCACGCGTTTGGCCTCCTCTTTGTCAGATGGCAGTTCATTTTGTAGCAAGTATTTGATTATGGGAGTCATCCACCCCACTTTTTCTTCTATAGTGAGCACTTCTCCTTTCTTTATGCTTGGTGATTATAATGTTTCTTGAATCACATTTTTGTTTAGACCAGAGCCCTTTGTGCTATCCAGCCGGGCCAACAGGTCGGCTCAAGTATTTTCTTCTCCCGATATGTGACATATTGTGAACTCTTGGGATTACTCTGTGAGCTTTATAGCCCGTTGTAAATACTTCAGGAGAATGGGGTCTTTTGTATGGAACTCTCCCTCGACTTGTCCGACCGCTAATTATGAATCGGTTCAGACGAGCAGGTGGGTTATCTCGATTTCTTTAGCTAATTTCATTCCGACGATCAAAGCTTCATACTTAGCACGTTGTTTCTAGTTTGGAAGTTGAAGTGCAATGAGTATTCCAGGACCAAATCACTGGGTCCATCTAATATAATGCAAGCCCCACTGCCTCTCAAATTCGATGATCCATCCACGAAAAAAAACCCATTTTGAGGATGTTTCTTCGTTCATCAGAGAACTCACTTCTACCACGAAATCGGCCAAAACTTGAGACTTTATACTGGTGCGCAGGGGTGAAATCTATGTCATATTCTGAGAGCTCTACAGCCCATTCTACCATTCTTCCAGCTAAGTCTGGTTTCTTGAAGATTTGTTTTATGGGGATATTTTTTTTCACCAGGATGGGGTGGCCCTGTAAATAGTGCCTCAGCTTTCTTGTTGTTATGATTAATGCCAGAGCTAACTGTTCAATCTTCCAGTATCTGAGTTCTACTCCTCGAATTACATTGTTGACAAAGTAAATCGGCTTCTCGCCTGACTCCATGTCTTGGACTAGAACCGAACTTATGGCTATGTCTGACACTGCTAAGTATAATGTTGTGATACGGTGGGAGAACTGACTTGGTTATTTTTGCATTTGATCTCAAATGTTGCGGTTAGCAAGAGTCGCCACCGACTTTTCTTTTATCCAAAAGGAAAGGTGAAAAAGCATAGGAAAGACCTTTGAGATTGTTTCTTGAGTTCGGGAGGTAGATTATGAAAAGTGAAGGTATTAGCATCCTTTTCATCCATGGTTTTCCATGGGCTCTTAGTTACTTGCTAGATCACTTGCTTTTTTGTTTGAGAATGTGCTTTGTGTGGTTATTTTGAAAGTATTTTGTAAAGATGCCATCGTTTAGGCAAACTTTTTAATGATTCTCGTTCATAGAATGTATACAAAATGTTTGATCTTTTGAAAATGTTTTCATGTTTGAAAGATGTTTTGAAAGTGTTTGTGTTTGTTTTAAAATAGCAAGGATGTTTTTGTTTTGAAATTGAGCAAGTAACTAGGAACATTATACCTACTCAAAAGTCTTTTATATTCATTTCCTCTTTCCTTTGACATTGTTATCTTACCATTGATTTGGTAAGTAACCCTATCTTTGGATGTAAAAGGGACGGGCGTGGGTCATTGTATAACCATGATTAGCAATGTTGTAAGATATGTTAGCATTTTCTTTGGGGACTAAGATCATTTTGAAAGGCAACATGGATATCGTCATCGAGGCACTATGATCTTGTTTTTTGTTTGTTTTTGCGAAGATACCTCACATGCATAATATGGCCATTTTATAAGGCAACAAAGTGGGTTTACCCTAAGGGTTCAAGTGTGCAAATGTATTGGTTTACATTCTTGATTTGTCTTGATAAGGGTTTGCTATTTGTTGGTTTTAATCTTTCCATACAAACCCTAATTACTAGCAATTGGTATATAAAGCATTAAATTATGGAAAATAAAAATACTAAGCTATCACAAAGCTTTAGGGGATGGGGGTACAAATTTATGAATGGGGATTGCAAGAAATTAAAGTCCTAATTATCTATTATAACCATATTGAAATAATATACAAGAAATGTAAAATGGACTTGTTTTGTTTTTGTTAAGAAATTAATTTACTTACGAAAATATTTTGATCTTTTTGTTCTAAAAGAAAATGAAATAAAACATGTGAATATGAAATATTTTTGGTGTTTTTGGTTATTAAAAGAAAAAATAAGATAAATAGGAAAATGGAGTCAGAATCAGCACATTGCTGAAACGAGGAGGAACAAAAGTTCTGACTCTGATACGTTACAAGAGAGAAAATGTTAGTAGGCAAGTAGAAGGTCAGAAGTTCTGGACCTGGGTACACCAAGTTCTGAGGTTGCTGAGAATAGAGGAAACCCTAAAAGCTCTGATTGTTGAGGGGGTTTAGAAGTTGTAGTGTAGCTGGGAACCTAGAAGTTCATGTATCGCTGGCAAGTCAGAAGTTCTGGCTATTTGAGAGAGTGAGGTGATAATGCTGTTGGGTAAGGTTGTTTAGAAGTTATGATTTAGGAATTTTGTTTGACAGATAAATGGGTGAAAATGTCACTAAATAAACCTAAAAAAAAGATGCTTCTGGGGATAGAACCCAGGACCCTTAGCATTAATGTCTTATGCGCACGCTTTCTACCACTAGGGTGGTTGTACATCCAGTATTAGAAACAAAAGCATAAACATATAGCATAAAGTAAATTCTGATGATGCGCTTCATCTCTTTCTCTACACCAATCAGAGCATCTGCAACTTAGTCATTTCTCAACAAAACAAAAATGCACACATAACAGTTTTGGAAAGTTTCATTATGGTTTCAGAAACATGAAAAATGTCAAAACTGTAAATCAGAAACAAACATGTATCTGCTAAACCTAGTTTCCTTAAGAAGTTCTGAACTGACGTTCTCTCTACTTAGGCAGACAAATACATGAAACTTCAGAATATATACAACAACAGGATCAGGATGTCTACAATTTATTTTGAACATGCAAGTCTAACAATGCCTAAGTAATATGATGAGAGTCAACAGAAGCTTACCTTGCAACTGGAAAATGTTCAATGAGCTGGAGTCTGGTTCTGACTGATTGTAATGTTCTGATCAGCTTCCTCACGTATTCAGCAGACTGGAACAAAATTTAGCTTGGGTTATGAAAGGTGAATGGATGACTTGGTCAAGAAACTCTTGAGGGAAATTGAAGTTTGAATGCAAGAATAAAAAACTAGAAGGTTTTGTATTTGTGTTTGCAGTTTCGGATTTCTGGATATTTTAGCAAGGTTTCAAAGATTTTTCTTTTCAATTTTTTCGACCCCTTTCCAGTTGCCAATGAAGTTCAATTTATAGGCAAGAACTTTGTAGCTTGGAGAAGTCAAAAGTACCAACATCGTGCTAGCGTGGTGGCTTGTTCTTGAAGCAAGATAAACAAGTATGGTGGTTAACAACTTTTAGTCGTGCCTAAGCTGGATTTGTAAGCATGAATTAAGGAAAAGTACCCTCAGAGGCAAAAGCAAAGCATGGACCCAACATAAACTTGTACAAAAGTTTGCTTTTCAAGGACATCAATGGTACTTCTTTCTCACACGTGAGTAAATCCCTTGGATAAAAAGTCAAAAGTGGTTGTGTGCATTAAATGATGACGAGATTTATCAAATCATAAATCCTGCGCTATGAGATTGTGCATCATAGCCTAAGTCTGGGTCAGAAGTTCAGCATCAGCGTAACTTAAAATAAACATCCAACTTCTGATCTTGGAATCTCTCTGCTCCAGCATGTTCTGAAGGAGTTCTCAGACTTTTTTGAAAGCTTGTAACACGCTTTATAGGCTTTCCTTGAATTACTTTTGCAAACTCTGGCTGAACCTTAGTGAAAACTGGCCCAGAAGTTCTAACCAAACTCTGTTTTGAAAATGTCCAGAATTTACTGAGTGCTTCAGTTTCATGGACATGTCTTTGAACATCTATAACTTGAAATTCCAGCATTTTTACGAGAAGTTTTATTCTGCAATATTTTAGGTCTTATTGAGATCTAAAACTCTTGTATTAGAAGTTCTTCCAGAATCAGCTTGCATCATGGTGAAAATCTGGCCAGAAGTTCTGAGCTTGTCATACTTCTTAAACACTTAGAAAAAAATTCTAAGTATTTAGAATTTTGACTTTTTCAACATGAATCTTGACTTATGATTTCCCTGATGAAACAAATTTCATGCCTTGATGAAATATGATTCTTGAAACTTGATTTTGATCTAAAAGTCAAAGTTTGACTTTTCAGTGTGGGAATGACCATTTTGCCCTTGTGAATGACTTTCTTGGAAAATTTGTAATTCAAGGCTTGAAATTGAATGGAAGCAAACCTGAGGGTCCAGGATGATCCTTTGAGAAATGAGAGGGAAAATTTTGGGGTACAACAACTGCCCCTGTTCAATCTTCTTAAACCTGAAGAGTTGGATTGGCCGATCCACCATTCGTGACTTGAAGGTGGAAGATGATGGGACACTAGAGTGCCCAAAAATTTGCACTCGAAGATAAATTGTGAATGGGCTTATAGATGCCATTTGGAGGAATAAAGGAAATTTGCCAAAGATGGGCTTATAGATGCCACCCAAAGGTGACTGTTGACAGAAAATGGACTAAGGCTGAACTTGATTTCAACTAGAAAAGAATCAGAATAAATCTTTGGAGCGACTTATCTGAACCAGAAATGTTCCTTTGGAAAGTATCAGGATAAATCGTTGAGGGGTTTAAACTGAACCAGAAGAGATATTGAATATTCTTTAACTGGAAAGAATCAGAGTAAATCTTTGAGTGATTTATTTGAACCAGGGAAAGCGTCTGTGGGAAAAAAAATCATAATACATCATTGAGAGATTTATCTGAATCGGCAGGGTTCCTTTGGAAAGTATTAGGATAAACCGTTAAGGGGGTTAAACTGAACTAAAAGAGATCTTTAATATTCTTTAACTGGAACGAATCAGAGTAAATCTTTGAGTGATTTATCTGAACCAGAGAAAGCGTCTGCGGGAAAGAATCAAAATAAACCATTGAGATATTTTTCTGAACCGGCAGGGTTCCTTTGGAAAGTATCAGGATAAACCGTTGAGGGGTTTAAATTGAACCAAAAGAGATCTTGAATATTATTTAACTGGAAAGAATCAGAGTAAATCTTTGAGTGATTTATCTGAACCAGAGAAAGTGTCTGCGGAAAAGAATCAAAATAAACCGTTAAGAGATTTATCTGAACCGGCAGGGTTCCTTTGGAAAGTATCAGGATAAAATGTTAAGGGGTTTAAACTGAACCAAAAGAGATCTTGATTATTCTTTAACTAGAAAGAATCAGAGTAAATCTTTGAGCCATTTATCTGAACCAGAGAAAATGTCTGTGGGAAAGAATCAAAATAAACCGTTGAGAGATTCATCTGAACCGGAAGGGTTCCTTTGGAAAGTATCAGGATAAACCGTTGAGGGGTTTAAACTGAATCAAAATAGATCTTGAATATTCTTTAACTGGAAAGAATCAGAGTAAATCTTTGAGTGATTTATCTGAACCAAAGAAAGTGTCTGCGAGAAAGAATCAAAATAAACCATTGAGAGATTTATTTGAATCGGCAGGGTTCCTTTGGAAAGTATCAGGATAAACTGTTGAGGGGTTTAAACTGAACCAAAAGAGATCCTGAATATTCTTTAAATGGAAAGAATCAGAGTAAATCTTTGAGTGATTTATCTGAACCAGAGAAAGCGTCTGCGGGAAAGAATCAAAATAAACCATTGAGAGATTTATCTGAACCGGAAGGGTTCTTTGGAAAGTATCAGGATAAACCGTTGAGGGTTTTAAACTTAACCAAAAGAGATCTTTAATATTCTTTAACTGGAAATAATTAGAGTAAATCTTTGAGTGATTTATCTGAACCACAGAAAGCGTCTGTAGGAAAGAATCAAAATAAACCGTTGAGAGATTTATCTGAACCGGCAGAGTTCCTTTGGAAAGTATCAAGATAAACCGTTGATGGGTTTAAACTGAACCAAAAGAGATCTTGAATATTCTTTAATTGGAAAGAATCAGAGTAAATCTTTGAGTGATTTATCTGAACCAGAGAAAGCGTCTGCGTGAAAGAGTCAAAATAAAACGTTGAGAGATTTATCTGAACCGGAAGGGTTCCTTTGGAAAGTATCAGGATAAACTGTTGAGGGGTTTAAACTGAACCAAAAGAGATATTGAATATTCTTTAACTAGAAAGAATCAGAATAAATCTTTGAGTGATTTATTTGAACTAGAGAAAGTGTCTGCGAGAAAGAATCAAAATAAACCATTGAGCGATTTATCTGAACCGGCAGGGTTCTTTTGGAAAGTATCAGGATAAACCGTTGAGGGGTTTAAACTGAACCAAAAGAGATCTTGATTATTCTTTAACTGGAAAGAATTAGAGTAAATCTTTGAGCAATTTATCTGAACCAGAGAAAGCGTCTGCGGGAAAGCATCAGAATAAATTGTTGAGAGATTTAAACTGAACCGACAGGGTTCTGAAATAAATATCTATTATGTAGAGGGTTGACCAGTCCTTTCTTGGGAATTGATCTATAATTTACTTGTTGAAAATTTTGATGATAATTTTATTGATCTTTCCTGAAAAAGATGAAGAGTTAGTTGCATGCAATGCCATGATGTATGAAATGCATGGTATAATGTTGTTTCTCAAAATAAATGAGATCGCGTTGTATGTGTGATACGGTGGGAAGAACTGACTGTTTTGGAATGCTGGTTCACATTTTGCGTTTGTTTTCGCAAAATGTCGCGGTAAGCAAGTGTCGCCACCGTCTTTTATTTTATCCAACAAGGAAAGGAAAAAAGCACAGAAAAATTCCTTTTTTCGAGATGTTTCTCGGGTCCGGGGAGTAGATTATAGAAAGAGAAGGTGTTAGCACCCTTTCTATCCATGGTTATCCACGGGCTCTTAGGTACTTGCTCAAAGTGTTTTCAAAAATTTACTTTCTTTGTGTTTGTGGGTTTGAAGAAGTTTTTGTTTGAAAGGTGTAAGTGTGAAAATTTGTTTTGTTTTGGAAAGAGCAAGTACCTGAGAACCATCTACCTACTCGAAAAAGGAATCAATTTGTGCTAATGTCCTTTAGGCAATGATATCCCACTATTGATGAGTAGGTAGCATCGTCGTTGGAGTTTTAAGGGTCAATTCCATTAAGGGACGTGCGGTCACTAAAGCAATGTTAGGACGCCTTAGCGGTAACCCTAATGTCTTAGATCATTTTCCCGAGGCAACCGTTTCGAGGCAACTATAATCTTTGGACAAGAGGGCGACCTCTAAAACTTCCTATACTCAATGACCGCGTTTGAAGGCAACCGAGTGAGGTGTACCCTAAGAGTGCGCATGTGCGAGTGTGTTGTTTCGGTTAATTTTATCTTTGTACATGTCAATGGTTATCTATGTTGATTTTAGGTTTAAACATTTGATCATTTCATGCATTCCCTATTATCGAACATCTAACAGTTTATGAGTTGCGGAAATTAAATTGCGGAATTTAAACTAACTATTACAAGGCGTCGGGTATTTACATCGCCAAAAGCAACCCTTGAAATTAAAATGCGGAAAATAAATAAAGCGGTAAAAATATTTAAAGTCCTAATTATCTATTACATTCCAAGAAACAGATACAATATTGGATAAAAATGGATCGCGTGCGAGAAATTAAATCGGGCGAGTTCTAGGGTTTTGACCCTTTGATTATTAAAGAGGATTTTTTGTTATTTTGAATTTATGGAAGAAATTAAATTAGGTTAAGCATTAAATTAATAAGCTAATTAATTAATTAATGAAAATAATATTTTTTTATATTTTTGACATTTAAAGAAATAAAAATAAATTAATCAAAGTTAATAAAAAACCCTAATTGTCTAAGTTAATTTTAATTATTGCAAAAGATATTAAAGTTATTTCCTAATTAAACTAAATTAATTAAATTAATTAAATTAATTTTATTAACAAAAATAAATTAAAAATGCTGCAAATTAATTTTAATAATGAAAATGTATTTTTTGGTTTTTTGATTTTATTTAAGAAAAAAAAATTTGGTTGGTTGAATAATAAAATAATAGCAAACAATTAAATAAAAAAAAAGAAAGAAATAGAGAAAGTTAGAAATATATGGGCCTGATTAGAGGGGTCTTGATAGCAATTTTGTGGCCCATTAACATTGGCCTGACTGACTTTTTCTGATTCCACATGTGCACGTTGACTTGGGAGTATGGTGGGCATCCCCTCTGGACCACCAGATCTGGCCTGGGGCCATCTGGCAAGCATCTGAATGAGGATGTATGATAGGTCACAATCCTTGACATGCATTGGAATATCTGAAGAAAAACAATAAAGCAATATGGGGGGGACCTGGGATTCGAACCCAGGTCCTGTGAGTCATTGAGCAACGCTTCTACCACTGCACCAACACGCTTCTATTGTTATCATAATGGATAATAATAATAATATAGAAAAAAAATTAATTATGCCAGAAAACAAAAAAAACACGCGCCAAGTTTGAATCAGCGAATGGGAGGGGGGCGCGTCATTGTCTTCTTCGTTCACCCTGGTTATTTACCTGCGGATTTACATCCGCAGCTAAATCCGTATGACATTCCAAAAATCAAGCCTAGGCCATGAAAACGAACCCCAAGACCATTGTTCTATTCGTCTGGGCATCCTGAGTACACCTATACCATTCTTGGACCTTGATTTCGCCTGTACAAGAAAACCCCAAAAATACAAACCAAGAACCCTAGATTCGGCTAGGGGTTATAGGCCATATAAACACAATTGGTTAGTGCAGAAAGCTTCTAAATTGAACGATAATCATGAATATGTAAAGATTTTGTAAGAAAAATGCAAGAACAAGGACATACGAATTCAATTGAAAGACCTATTTTTGAGACACTTACAGAGCTCTAAGGCGCGTATGGAGACTGGTTTTGGATTGGTTTCGCTTCAAGGATGGTCCAGTAATGGATTAGCGTGGAGATTTGCTTCTGAATTGGCCTCTATGCACGATTTCAGTTTCAAGCTTTTTGCCAATTTTTTCAAGTTTGCTTTTTGTGTTCTTGCAGCCTCCAACCTTCCAATTTGTGCCTCTTGCCTTGTATATGTATAATGCAATGTATTAGGTCAAGTTTTGTGGACTGAATCCTTGTACATTATGGCTTGGAGATTTGATTTGATCCTCCATTGAAAACCTTCCAATTTTGTCCAAAATCCATCTTTTTGTTCATGATATGGTGAGATACGAATTTGATTCAATTGATGATGATGATTAGGTCCTGAAATAGCCAAAAAGAGATCAAATAATCAATGTTTGGATTTTATTTGATTTAAATTGATTTAAAATGAAATAATTCATTAAAAAATCAAATTAAATAATAAAATTGACAAATGGTCACAAGGCTGAAGCTAGGACACGTGTGGAGTGTGACAAGATCAAATCAAGTGGAAAAGAATGGGCCCATTTGACAAAATTTGAAGTTTTGGGGATAGTTGACTTTTGGCAATTTTGCAAAAATGCCCAACTTCAACAATGCATAACTTCTTCAATTTTGAACTTTTGGAAGTGTTCTTGGACTTTTTAGAAAGCTTGAGATGTCCTATAACCAACCATTTTGGTCTCAACGCATTTTGATATTCCATTCTCAAGTTATAAGCTTTGGAAAAAAAGGTGTTTTTGTTGACTTTCAAAAATGACCTATAATGTCCAAATTTGTAATTTCTTGTGAGTGCATTTCTTGATCTTGATGTGTGAAGATGGATTGTAGGAAATTTCATCCTATTCAAAATGAGCTTTGGATGGGTCATTTCTCATAAATAATGAGAAAGTTATGCTTTGTCAAAGTTGAGTTGACTTTTCCTACAAAACCCTAATTTAGCAACTTTTGAGTCTTGATGAATTTTGAGCAATCCTTGATGAATCATGATCAACCCTTGATCAAATTATGAAATATCCTTCTAAATGAGAATGTTGGCAAAAAATCTTAAAGTTTGACTATTTATAGGTCACAGTTGACTTTTGCCCTAACACAGTCGATTTTTGGACCTCTTGAGCAATTGACTGACCAAAATTCCTCTGCAAGGCTTGAAATTTGACATGGATGAACTTGAGAACATATTAGGACATTGGTGAGAACTTGGGGTCATTTGGATGCAAGGACCTTGATGCAACACAAAACCCTAATTTGAGATTGACTGCCTTAGGAGATGACTTGACCGTCTGTGATCGGTAGAAATAGAACTGACTGTTTTTTAAGCTGGTTCACGAAATGTCGCGGTAAGCAAGAGTCGCCACAGTATTTTATGTTCTCCAACAAGGAAAGGAGAAAAGCACAGCAAAATTCCTTTTCGAGAATGTTTCTCGGTTCGGGAGGTAGATTTATAGAAAGGGAAGGTGTTAGCACCCTTTCTATCCGTGGTTATCCACGGGCTCTTAGGTACTTGCTCTTATGTTTAAAAATTGTTTGCTTTTCAAGTGTGTGTGGGTTTTGAAAAAGTTTCGTTTAAAAAATTTCTAAGCAACTCTTGTATCTGTCCTCAAGAGTGTATGAAAAATTTGTTTGAAAACTTTTTGAAAGTGTTAGTGTGAAAAGTTGTTTTGTTTGTTTTAAAAAGAGCAAGTACTTAAGAGAAGTCTACCTACCCTAAGGAATTAGGCTGTGTAAGAGTCCTTTAGACAGTACTATCCCACTATTGAGAAGTAGGTAGCACCGTCGTTGGAGGTATTCGTGTAAATTCGATTATTAGGGACATATGGTCACCGAAGCAATATTAGGACACCTTAGCGGTAACCCTAATGTCCTAGATCCTTTTTATCCGAGGCAACCGTTTCGAGGCAACTGGATCTTTAGACAGGAGGGCGACCTCTAAAACACCTTATACTTGACGACCACGTTCGAGGCAACCAGTGAGGCGTACCCTAGAAGTGGCATGTGCATGTGTGTTGTTTTCATGTTATATTATCTTGTACATGTATCATGGTGATCTACGAGTTGTTTTTAATTTTCATCCAAGTCTTGCATGCATATTAACAGTTAAGAGTGCGGAAAATAAAGTGCGGAAAGGTAAATCTACGCTATTACAAGGCGCGGGTCTATACATCGCCAAAAACAAAAACCTGTTTGGAAATAAATGCGGCAAGTAAAAGAAAGCGGTAAAAACCTAATTAACTATTACATCCTCGGAAACAGTTACATAAAATATAATGAATTGAAATAATAATGCGCGAAAGAAATTAAATCGAGACGTCCTTAGGGTTTTGACCCTTTTGAGAAATATAGAAATTTTGGTCCTTTGCATTTAATTAAATATTAACCCTAAACTAATTAATTAATTAATTAAAAGAAAAATGTTTTTTTGTGTTTTTTAGGTTTTAATAAAAATAAAAAAAAAGGAAATTAAAAGTCAAAAGGAAAACCCTAATTCTAAGTTGATTTTATTTATTGTAAAAAAAAAGTTAAAGTTAACCTAATTTAACTAATTTAATTAATTTACATTTTATTTACAAAAATAATAATTAATAGTAAAAATAATAAATAATAAAAATATTTACATCTTTTGATCATCTGAATTTATTATAAAAATAATTTGTTAGTTAATAATAATACATATAATAATTAAAAGAATTAAAATGAAAAAGAAAACAAAAAGAAAGAATAGTAAACCAGGGGGGTTGATGGACCCAAATGGAGGTGACTTTAGAAATCCTGGCCCAATAACACTCAAGCCTTTGTTGACTTTGGAGAATTGTCCAGAGTGCGCTTTGACTTGGAACATGGTGTTCCTCCTCTCATGGTCTTTGGATGGCTGTTTGAAGACACTTGGCACGCTGACCATTGAAGGCACATGATGGAATGCATTTAAGCGCCTGCACATGATTATGTTATGCAAAACAAGAAACAAATATGGGGTGGACTTGGGAATCGAACCCAGGTCCCAACGATTGCCAGACACCTCACTATCCACCAAGCCAACTGCACACCTTTGTTAGTATAGTGGGAAACAAATATTATAATAAGACAAATAATATATATGCTGAAAATACAAAAAGCGCGCGCTCATGTTTGAATGAACCACTGGGGTACTGCCAGCTCACCGTCTTCTTCGTTTTCCTGCAAAAAGGACAAAGAGATAGCGGGGGTTTTTAACCCACACAAAATAGTATGGCCAAAAATAGAGATTAGGTCTGTAAGCTATATAAATAGGGCGCGATGGTCCTGTTCAATTCGTCTTGATCTTCTGAGTTCAACCATGGGCATCATTAGTCCTAATTTTGCTTGGTCAAGAAAGCCCTAAAATCAAAGCTTCGAAACCCTAGATTTCTTCAATGGTATCTTTTGATTTAAGGCTCTATAACTCAATTCACCTATACCATCAGCTTCAGAAAGGTCATAGCAATGCAAAACAACGATTATAACATGTTAATGATGCATAAAAAGTGAGTTTCGATTCTGAAAAAGAATAAGCAAACCGTGAGTTGTTCTTGCATGCTCTTTGAGTGTTAAGGCTTGTTTTTGATTGCTACACGCTTCTGGGAATGCTAGCAATGTGTTTGAATCGCTCTAAGGCTTTGAATCATCCTGGAAGGTTGAATTCAGTTTTGACTTTGTTCTTCAATTTTTGGAATTGGCTTATGGCTTTTGACAGCAGCTCTCACGTTGCAGGCATTAGGGTTCACTTCAGTATATGTAGTAGGATGGAATTAGGGTACAACTTTGTCCAAGAATCCATGGAATAATGTTTTCAATATTTGATTTTCAATCAAATATTTTTCAATCTTTTTGATTGAAAAACCTTTCCAAATTGGGATATCTTGGTCCCCTTGATTGATACACGAAATCTTCAGCATGTGTTGATCTTATTTGCATCACAAAAAGATTTGAAAACCATATCTTGGCATTTTCCTATAATTAAATTAATTAAATGAATTAATAATCAATTAAAAATCCAATTAATTAATAAAAATAAGAAAATAATTCAATTTAATCTGAATGGGTCGTGCATAGGCCTTGGACAATGTTTCAAGAAAGAATTTGAGGCCCATTAGCAAAAATGATGTGTTTTGAGCAAAGTTGACTTTTGCAAATTCACAAAAATTTCCCAACTTCTCCAATACATATCTTTCTCAATTTTGATCCTATGAACATGTTCTTGGACATTTTGGAAAGGTCCTTAAGTCCTCTAACCAATGCCTTTGGTCCCATGTCATTTGGATTTACCAATCTAAAGTTATGGTCTTTGACTTAAAATGCCTTTTTGTTGACTTTTGAAATTGACCTATAATGTAGAAATTGATAACTTTTTGTGAGAGCATTTCTTGGACTTGGAATGTGAAGATGAGTTGTAGGAAATGTCATCCCCTTCAAAATGAGCATTGGATGGGATTTTTCTGATGAACCATGAAAAAGTTATGCCCTGGTCAAGTTACAGTTGACTTTTCTGTTGTCCAAAAATAATAACTTTTGACACCTTGATGATTTTTGAGCCATGCTTGTGAAATCATGATCAAGACTTGATCAAATGATGATTGTGGCTTTAAAATAAGACGTTGACCAAAATTTTTGACTTTTGACTGCCAAATGACCATTTTACCCCTACAGTTGGTTGTGAAGCAAATGTGACTTTTGACTATGCAATTTGATGCTGTGAGACTTGAGACTTGACATGTAGATGCTTGGCAATGTATATATGCTTATGGGAATTGTTTGGACCACTGAAAACCTCAAATTCATTGAAGGAACCAAAACCCTAATTTTGACTGTGTTAGGAGGCAATTGAACTGTGCAACCCTTGAGGAATCTTGAAGCATTTGAAGATTGATCTTGACAAATCTTGAAGAATATGGGAGGGCAAATTTTGGGGTACAACAGTTGCCCCTGTTCAATCTTCTTAGACCTGAGGATGTAGATTGGCTTGCGTGCCTTTCGTGATCCGAAGTTGGAAGATGATTGAACACTAAAGTGCCCAGAAATTTGCACTCCCATAGTAGAATATCAGCAACGTGATGTCAGGAATGGGCTTACAGATGCCATTTGGAAAGATGGTGGATAGGAGGATGGGCTTATAGATGCCATCTGGAGATGTGACAGAACCTTGTCGGGAATGGGCTTATAGATGCCATTTGGAGACTGTTGGTAGGTGGATGGGCTTATAGATGCCATTTGGAAGTGTGACAGAACCTTGTCGGGAATGGGCTTATAGATGCCATTTGGAGGTGTCGATCGCGTAAGAGATTCCTTAGCGAGAACTTGCGTACCTAAGAAAGAAAGATAATTACCTGGCCTGTTACAGGGGTTGATCTTCAAACTCTTCATGCAGATATGCCCTGGCTAGATACAGGTGTCGAATCCACAATCGATTGCTCATAGATATGCCCTGGCTAGATACAGGTATCGAATTTGGAACTGGTTGTCTACAGATACGCCCTGGCTGGATACAGGTATCGAATCTACAATCAGTCACTCACAGATATGCCCTGGCTAGATACAGGAATCGACTCTGGAATTAGTCGTCTACAGATATGCCCTGGCTGGATACAGGTATCGAATCTCTAAACTCTTCATGCAGATATGCCCTGGCTAGATACAGGTATCGAATCTACAATCAAATACTCACAGATATGCCCTGGCTAGATACAGGAATCGAATCTGGAATTAGTCGTCTACAGATATGCCCTGGCTGGATACAGGTATCGAATCTCTAAACTCTTCATGCAGACATGCCCTGGCTGGATACAGGTATCGAATCTACAATCAAATCACTCACAGATATGCCCGAGTTAGATACAGGAATCGACTCTGGAATTAGTCGTCTACAGATATGCCCTGGCTGGATACTGGTATCGAATCTCTAAACTCTTCATGAAGATATGCCCTGGCTGGATACATGTATCGAATCTACAATCAAATACTCACAGATATGCCCTGGCTAGATACAGGAATCGAATATGGAATTAGTCGTCTACAGATATGCCCTGGCTGGATACAAGTATCGAATCTCTAAACTCTTCATGCAGACATGCCCTGGCTGGATACAGGTATCAAATCTACAATCAATTACTCACAGATATGCCCTGGCTGGATACAGGAATCGAATCTGGAATTGCGACAGTTGATAGTAATCATCTTTGGATTGACCTTTTTCCTGAAAAGGCAAAACATCAGTTGTATGCAATATCATGATGTATGAAATGCATGATGTCACAATGTTTCAAAACAAGTGAGATAGTGTCGTATGCACTTTGTCATGTATGTAAATAGGATGTGTGAAATGTGAAATGTCTATGAATGTATTTTCGTCTAGGAAAATAAATCCTTGACGAATGTCGGGAAGTTAAATCCTGGGCTGACGTTGAAGAGTAGAGCTCTTCGCTTCCGCTGTGGATAATGGTTGCAAGAATAAACCGGTAGGAGAAGATGACTCTGTTGAGGAATAAACTTGGCGAAGAGATTACTCTGCAGGGAAATACTCCGTGGGAAGAGATAATGCGCTGAGAATTTGGTGATAACACCGCTGGGGAATCCATTGATAAGTTTTGTTGAGGGATTTTGATGAACTCCGCTGGGGGTAGGAAGAACTTCGCCGAGGACGATCTTTCCGTGGCAATTAGCTGAGGATAACCCAGTTATAAGCTCTGGTGGGGAATAATCTTCTGGATAAAGTCGGGGAGAGATATGTACTCTGCAGGGGACAAGCTTCCAGAATCTAATAGGGACAAGCTTCCAGAATCTACTGGGGAGATTGATTCAACTTTCCTGGGGAAACTTTTGGACTGTACTGGGGAAGTGGCTCCACTGAGGTGTCTTGTATTCCACCGGGGAACAATCTTATATTAAGACTTCCAGGGATGCTTGCTTAGGAACATCTGTACTCCGCTGGGGAATATTGAGATCTTCTGGGGATACCCAACTTCCTTAAGGCTGACAGTAGACTAACTCTGCTTGGGGAGAGTGTTGCTGACTTGCTGGAGATACTGTGCCTTTTTCAGGGCTGATGGGAGACCAACTCTGCTTGGAGAGAGTATTACTGAGTTTTGTCTTACTCTGCGGGGAGTGAAGGTATCTTGGTTACGTTCTTCAGCCGAACCTACCTTGGTACCTTGGCGGACAGAGCAACTAGATTGCTTCGACAATTCATTATTGCCCCTGTTTCTGATGTCACCTGTAATTAGTCCTTTGTTTCGCATGCAAATATTTATGAGTTAGCAATTAATGTCAAATGCATATATCAAAAATGAACATTGGACGTTCTTTGCAAAACAAAACAGATAAAGGAAAAACAATTGGCAATTTGTATGGAAAAGTGGACTTGTATTGATTTTGAATTTTGCCTGTAAATAGGCGTTTATGTACAAGAGGCTGACGTCCTAGTAAGAGAACGCCTCCGAACAACATAGAGTTTATACAATTTTGTGAAACGGAAAACAAAACAGCTATGTGAAAAATCCCACTGGGTTCCAACTATGTTATCGCCTTTATGTCTTCAAGCGTCTCATCACTTTGCTGCTTAGTTGAAGATGAAGATGATTGATAGATGCCGTCTGAACCTGATAGTTGATACCGAAAGTCTGGATGCAAGGTGATCCAATGAGACATAGTATTACGCTTTATCCCTAACTTTTGCCTGGACCGCCCTTTCGGGTTTTCAGTCCACCGGGATACCCATTTTTGCCCAAGCCGCCTTTTCAGGTTTTCGACTTGCCGGGTGTACAGATTTTTTTTCATTTCATCCCTTATTTTTGCCCGAACCCTTTTGGTTCGCCGGGAAGCCCTTATTTTTGCCTAGGTGTGTCAACCTAGCGGGTCTTTAATTCATGCGTAGTATCTTTTTACTATGTATGCATTGGCGGGGTGAGGAAGGTCGTCACCATCCATGGTGGTTAGAATCATAGCTCCTCCTGAGAAGATATGTTTAACCACAAATGGCCCTTCGTACGTAGGGGTCCATTTTCCCCTAGGATCACTTTGAGGAAGAATGATGCGCTTGATTACCAGGTCTCCGACTTGATACTCTTGGCGTCTGGCTTTCTTATTAAATGCCCTGATCATCCGTTTTTGGTACGTTTGACCATGACAAATAGCGGTGAGTCTCTTTTCGTCAATCAGGTTTAATTGATCAAGCCGAGTCTGGATCCAGTCATCTTCGCTCAAACTTGCATCCTTCATTATCCAGAGAGAGGGCATCTGAACTTCGATAGGCAAGACTGCCTCCATGCCATAGACCAAGGAAAAGGGAGTTGCCCCTGTTGACGTCCGTGCTGAGGTACGGTACCCATGAAGAGCGAACGGTAACATCTCGTGCCAATCTTTGTAGGTCACTGTCATCTTCTGCACAATCTTCTTAATATTCTTATTAGCTGCTTCGACATCCCCATTCATCTTCGGCCGGTAAAGAGAAGAGTTGTGGTGCTGTATCTTGAATTGCTCGCAAAGCTTAATGATCATCTTGTTATTAACATTGGTACCATTGTCCGTAATGATTCTCTCCGGTACACCGTATCGACAGATCAGGTTATGCCGAATGAACCGTGCCACGACGTTCTTGGTTACGGTAGCATAGGAAGCAGCTTCAACCCACTTTGTGAAGTAATCAATCGCTACCAGGATGAAGCGATGCCCGTTGGATGCCGTAGGTCTGATCTCGCCGATCATATTAATGCCCCACATTGCAAAAGGCCAAGGTGCTGTAAGGACGTTCAGAGGAACTGGAGGAATGTGCACCTTATCTGCATAGATCTGGCATTTGTGACACGTCCGAGAATGTTGGTAACAGTCAGCTTCCATTGTGGACCATAAATATCATGCCCGAAGTATTTTCTTTGCCATGGTATGTCCACTGGAATGTGTTCCGAAGGTACCTTCATGTAGCTCTGCCATGATCTTTTCTGCTTCAGTCTTATCCACACAATGCAGTAAAGTTGAATCATGGTTTCGCTTGTACAGAATGCCATTGCTGAGGAAGAATTTTGCCGCAAACCTTCTCAGGAACTTCTTGTCATTAACAGATGCACCCTCGGGGTATTCTTGAACTTCCAAGTACCTCTTCACTTCATGATACCAAGGTTTTTCAGTTACCTCTTCAGCCTCAAGATCACAGCAATGTGCAGGTTCATCCAATTTCCATATGATGATCCGGGGAGCCTCGTTGTCCCACTTGACTTTGAACATAGAAGACATCATAGCCAGCGCGTCTGCCAACTGATTCTCCTCTCTTGGGAAGTGTTCAAAAGTTATCTCTTCGAAATGGGGGATCAATGTCAACACATACTCTTTGTAAGGAATAAGATTTGGGTGTTTCGTATCCCACTCGCCTTTGATCTGGCTGATCACGAGAGCGGAATCTCCGAAGACACTCAGGAACTTAATCCTTAAGTCAATTGCAGCTTGAAGACCCATGATACATGCTTCATACTCTGCCATGTTGTTGGTGCAGTTGAAACATAGCCGGGCAGTGAGTGGAGTATGAGTGCCTTTAGTGTATATGATCACGGCGCCAATACCGTTACCCAAAGCGTTTGAGGCTCCGTCAAAGTGCATAGACCATCGGGATCCTTCCTCAGGTCCTTCATCCGGTCCAGGTACTTCACAATCAGTCACCACCATGATATTCTCGTCTGGAAACTCAAAGTTCATAGATTGGTAGTCATCCACTGCTTGGTGTGCCAAATGGTCTGCCAATACACTTCCCTTGACTGCTTTCTGAGTCGTGTACTGGATGTCATATTCGGTCAAGATCATTTGCCATCTTGCTATTCTCCCAGACAAGGCAGGCTTTTCGAATATGTACTTGATTGGATCCATTTTTGAAATCAAGAGGGTAGTGTGAGTCAACATATACTGTCTCAGCCGGCGAGCAGCCCATACCAAAGCGCAGCAAGTTTTCTCGAGCAGTGAGTATCGGGTCTCACAGTCGGTAAACTTTTTGCTAAGGTAATAAATGGCGTGCTCTTTTCGGCCAGACTCGTCATGCTGCCCTAGCACACACCCCATTGAGCTGTCAAGTACTGTCAAGTATAAGATTAGAGGTCTCCCTTCAACCGGTGGCATAAGAATGGGTGGTTCTTGGAGATACTCTTTGATTCTGTCGAAAGCGGCCTGACATTCATCGTTCCAACGTATTACTTGATCTTTCTTCAGCAGCTTGAAGATTGGTTCACAGGTAGCAGTTAGATGTGAGATGAATCGGGCAATGTAGTTCAGCCGTCCTAGAAAGCCTCTGACTTCTTTCTCTGTCTTGGGAACTGGCATCTCTTGTATGGCTTTCACCTTGGCAGGGTCCACTTGAACACCTTTGTCGCTTACGACGAAGCCTAGCAATTTTCCAGATCTTACCCCGAAGGTGCACTTGTTTGGGTTCAGCCTCAGCTTGTACAACTTCAGACGGTCAAACAGCTTCTGCAGATGGTCAAGGTGTTCCTCCTCAGTTGGGGACCTTGCGATCATATCATCGATGTATACTTCTATCTCATGGTGGATCATGTCATGAAATAAAGCAACCATGGCACGTTGGTAGGTTGCCCCAGCATTTTTTAATCCAAACGGCATGACTTTGTAGCAAAAGGTGCCCCACTGAGTAACAAAAGTGGTCTTCTCCATGTCTTCAGGAGCCATCTTGATCTGATTATAGCCGGAGAATCCGTCCATGAAGGAGAATACATTATGCTGAGCAGTGTTGTCAACCAGAACGTCGATGTGAGGCAGAGGGAAATCATCCTTGGGGCTTGCCCTGTTCAACTCCCTGTAATCAACACACATTCGGACCTTACCATCCTTCTTCGGTACTGGAACCACGTTGGCAACCCACTGAGGGTAAGAAGTCACTGCTAGAAACCCGACATCAAATTGTTTCATAACCTCAGCTTTGATTCTCTCGGACATCTCTGGGCGCATACGGCGGACCTTTTGTTTTACCGGAGGGCATTCTTCCTTGGTAGGCAGGTGATGAACCACAATGTCGGTATCCAACCCAGGCATGTCTTCGTAAGACCAGGCAAAGATTTCCACATAATCATGCAACATCTGAATCAACCGCTGTTTCACACTAGCCTCCAGATTGGCACCAATCTTGACTTCCTTTCTGTCTGTCTCAGTACCCAGATTTACCGTTTCCACTGGCTCTTCATGTGGATGAATGGCCCTCTCTTGCTGGAGTAGCAGTCTTGCAAGCTCGCCAAGCACTTCGCAATCATCTTCACCTTCGTCTTCGGCTAAGTTGATCGGATTTTCGAAGTCATAACTGGCAGTAGCAGAGTCGTTACCAGTGAGATCCAGAGTGGATTGGAACCTGTATAGGTGAGTGTGTGTAAATATAGCTGTTTTGCAATATATAAAGAAAGAAAGGGAACGCAAGATTTGAAATGCGAAAAACGTCCAATGCTTTTATTCATGATTTATGAAAATGACAAATAATAATCCCTCACAAATGAAGCCACGGTGCCCCGGGTAAGACACCGGGCCATAAAGTTTCAAATTATTGTTCGTTACAAATTCAAAACAAAGGAGTTCATTACTGAGTGACAAAAGTAATAGGTATGAAATCTTTCGCCGTGCAGTTGCTTGGTCCACCGTTGGTCGTTGGGTAGATCCAGCTGTCAAATTCAGATTCCTCCGCCTCGTCTTCAATAGCATTTACTCCCGGATTGGTGATGAATACAGGAGGTCTTCCAATCCTTGCCTTACGCACAGCCCTCTGAGCCTCTGCAGTGAAACCCAAACCAAACTTGTCAGTCTTCGGAGTGAAATCAGGAAGTCGGCCCCAGTTTGTGCACTCACCCTTCTCAACCACAGCCTGGGCATCCTTCAAGGAAGCCATCTTCAACGGAGAATCTTCTTCAGTCACCGTCTCTGCTGACGCCAGTGTTGGAGGAACCTCTTCAAAATGTTGAAAGGGGGTCTGAATGAACTCCCCATCCATCTCTATGTACCGGAATGAGTTAAGGTGGCTGACCATGTATTCTTCCTCCCCCTGCACTGTAACAATCTTCCCTCTGACCGGGTACTTAAGCTTCTGATGTAATGTGGAGGTCACAGCTCCAGCCTTGTGGATCCATGTGCGACCCAGCAAACAAGAATAGGATGGTCGGATGTCCATCACATAGAAAGTAGAATCAAAAACTTGAGAACCAACCCTGATTGGAATGTCAACTTCACCATGTACCATCCTCTTCGACCCGTCAAAGGCCCGGACAACAATGTTACTAGGCTTGAGCTCTAAACCTTCACAATCCAGCCCGTCTAGAGCCTTCTTGGGCAATACGTTCAACGAAGAACCGGTGTCTACCAACACATGGGCAAGAGTAGTGCCCCTGCATTCAATGGAGACATGCAGGGCATCATTATGGTTCTTTCCTTTGGCAGTCAGATCGGCGTCAGAGAAACCCAACCCATTATCAGCAGTTAAGTTAGCCATACAATCGGTAAATTGATCAGCAGACGTTTCTTGTGGCACATAGGCCGTCTTCAGAAAAGTGATCAGAGCCTTGGCATGGGCCTCTGAACACAACAACAGTGATAGCATAGAAATTTTAGATGGGGTGTGCCCCAGCTGCTCGACAACGTTGAAATCACTCTTCTTGATAATCTTGAGAATCTCTTCCATCTCTTGCTGGGAAGCCTCAACATTGGTTGTCTTTGGTGCCTCCATCTGGGCAGGCACATCAGTAGCAATCTCTTTGCCCCGAGCGTCAGATGACTCGGCAGCAGGGGTAGAAATAGGAACTTGGTCAGGCAAGGAAGCAGGCACACTGGCAGGTGTGATGATAAGAGGTCTCTGAATAGCTGGTGGCGCAATATCGGGTGAGAAGAGCCTACCACTACGAGTGACTTTGGCAGGCCCGGTGATGTTGCTGACACCGGTACTAGTATCAAACTCTTGTTTTACTCCAAGAACATAAACATCTGCCCCATAGTGCCACGGGACGACTTTGTCAGATTTATAGGGGATGGGCCCCAGAACCGTAATGATGATAGGAGCAATCTTCTGAGTAGACATGATTTTGACAGGCCTCTTTGAGGGAGCCTTAGGAGGGTCGTTGAAAATAGTAACAATGGATACTTCTTCAGCAGGGGTAACAGGAATAGCAACCTTCTCGAACAAGATCTCTTTGTTATCCATCAGGCTTTGGATACCTGACTTCAACAAAGGACAACCAGCAGGTGAAACAGAACCTAGAAGGAAACCTTTACTACATCCCGGAAATAAACCGGCTAGCAACAGGTTCCTTTTGACGGTCAACAACGGAGTAACAATCTCATCCACAGAGGATACATACCGGTCTTCTTCCACAGCGTTCACTCCATGCTGGGGCATGGGAGCAGTCACAACATTGGGCCTTTCGGGCGCCTCGAACTGTATTTCCTTAGCATCAATAAGGTCCTGAACCTTATTCCTCAGAGCCCAACAATCATCAATAGAATGGCCCGGGTTGTCAGAGTGATAGGCACAGCGGGCGTTGGTATTGTACTTCGGAGATGTGGTGTTCAGTACCTTCGGAGCTTCTTTGACAGTTACCAGATTGGTTGACAGCAGTTGGGCAATATCTGAGAGAGGGTCATACTGAGCTGAGTGTACTGCCTTTTGGGCCTCTCACCCCTTGGTTGGTTGTATTGCTGAGGAGCAGCAACAGGCTTTGAAATCACCACCGTGTTGACAGCTTGGCGGCGTTCCGGTTTGTTTTGTCTTCTGGGACCATACACAGCACTAGCTTCCTTCTTGAAAGGCTTCTTTTCAGTACTCGAGGATGCACCTTTCTGTATCTTCCCCGACTTGATTCTAGCTTCTATCCTCTCACCGGTTAAGATCAGATCTGTAAACCCAGCAGAAGAATTACCAATCAGGTGGTTAAAGAATGGACCAGACAGGGTCCCCAAGAACATGTCCACGAGTTCACGGTCAGTCAATGGTGGCTGCACCCTGCCATCCAGGTCTCTCCACTTTTGCGCGTACTCCTTAAAACCTTCTCCCGTCCCTAGCGACATACCCTGGAGTTGGGTACGTGTAGGAGCGAGGTTGGCATTGTACTGATACTACTTATAAAATGCAGTAGCCAAGTCCTCCCAGTTACGAATACTGGTTCCATCCAGCTGATAGAACCATTCGAGTTGAGTCCCTGAAAGACTATCCTGGAAGAAATGGATCCATAAGTTCTTGTCTGCAGTATACGATTGGATCTTCCTTACATAAGAACGGAGATGCAGCTTAGGGCAGGAAGCTCCGTCATACTTCGCAAAAGAGGGTGCCTTGAACTTGTGTGGGATCACTATCCCAGAAGATAGACCCAGATCTCCAAAATCCAGCCCCGGCACATGTTGAATCTCCATGGCACTTAGACGGTCCTCTAGTTGCTTGTACCTGTCCTCAGCAGGAGGGTACTGTTCATCATTGAAATCTGTCTCGTTGTTGGAGACCACAGGACTAGGAACCCTTCCCCCTTGGGGACTGTCTTTCCCTACAGAGGAAGTAGCTTGATCAGCCTCATTTTGCAGTGTATTCCCAAACCTCCGTCCAGTGTTAAACATCACAGTCCTCTTCTTCTTCTTCTTCAAAATCAGAGTCTTCAACTCCTGTTGACCCTGGGCTAAGCTCATGACCAACTCTTGAAACTGGGCGTTCTGGGCCTGGAGGGCCTTGATAGCTTGTTCATTTGATGATTCAGGATTCATGATGATTGCTGAAATAAATAGCGAAGAAGATTAAGCAACCTGTAGAAAAGAGTACCTGTGATGCATATGATGAATGGGATGCGTATGAGTTATGTTTTCAAAGACAATCGGGATTCAACTTTGTAGACAAAAAAGGAAACACACTTTATTAGATTAAACTTTGAATTGTTCAAGAAATTGCCTTTAGGCATTACAAGAATGAAAATACTGAAAAGGAAATAAAAGTTGTAAAAGAAACATCCAAGGCCCATCAGTGCTCCCATGGCCTCCTCTTCTTAGTGCGGATATAGTCATTCAGGACCCGCTCGCTCTCCAATTGCTTAGTCAGCTTCTGGATCTTTTGTTCCTGTTCGTTGAACCTTTCCCGATAAGAATCCCGTTCTTCCTGTAGTTGCGCCCAAGACCTCTTTAGTGTATCAACATCAGTAGGCATCTGAGGAGGGAGTACAGTTGGAGGAACCCCGTCTCTGTCAGGAAATTCAAGAATGATAGGTCTGACAGCTTCATATGGCATACCTAACCTCTGAGCACGGATGCGGACCCATCTGTAGTAGGATTCCATAGGTAGAGAAGTCTTCGGTCCCAACTCATGTGGGTCAGCTTTATGAATTCTGTCCCAAGCCCGGATGAATTTACGACGCAGCTCATCACTGTCTACCTGAAACTCAAAACTGATGTTAGGAACCAACATCTTATGAGGCCCTGCTCTTCTGGCTCTTCTGAACTAACGGAGAGCTAAACATGGATTATAAGAGATTCCTCCCTGAGTACCGATCAATGGAACATTAGGATACTCTCCGCAACGATCAATAACAGCTACCTCATCCAAACCTCTGAGAGTCCAAATGATGTCATTATCAGTGAGAGACATTAACCTATGGGCCCAACCCCTTCCTTCTTTGTTCTTTAGCACGAACTTAGGGAGGTGCGAAATAAACCACCTCACTAACAAAGGAGCACAACACCACAGAGTTCCCCGTCTTCGGGCAGTACGAGCATAGAGTTGTTGCAGGATATCACCCAAGAGAGTGGGCACAGGGTTCTGAGACATGAAGATCCTTATGGCATTGACATTAACAAAGTTATCAGGATTGGGAAATAATACCAGACCATAGATTAAGAGAGCCAGAATGTCCTCGTACGCCCTGAAGTCTAAGTCATTCCAGAAACTGTTAGCTTTACCAATCAGAAACTTAGCCAAAAAGCCCTTAACTCCGCTTCTAGTCACCCAATTATCCATTACCTCCTTGTTGGTCAAAGGAAGGGCTGCTGCAATCTCCTCAAGTCTAAGGGTCTTTTCCCAGCCAGTGAATGGAGTCTGATCCAAGATAGGGATACCAAGCAAATCAGAGAATTCTTCCAGGGTAGGGACCAGCTGGAAGTCTTGAAAGGTGAAGCAATGGTACAGAGGATCATAAAAGTGAGTCAGGACACTCATCAGCTGTTGGTCCCACTTTGATGTGACTAAACCGAGAAGAGAACCATGTCTCTGGATGAAGGAAGTAGTATTTGGAATCCTCTCAACCAATTCTTTGAGAAGATCAGGTGGGTGAACAAAATTGAGCCGAATAGTATTCCTTCGCATGGGCATCATAATGTCCTACAAAATAGAGCAAAGATGAAACCCTCTTGTCTTTGAAATGGGTCAGTCCTTATGCAGGATGCATGCAATGGTATGATGGTATGATGTTATGATAAAGCACACCACAAGTATTCACAAAAGCAAACATGATAAGGCACACAAGTCACACAAGACAGCCCTTAGAGTTTAGGCCAACATGAAGTTTAGGTACTACCCTCTTTCAGTTTCGTTGGTTAAGACCTGTCCTATCAAAAGTAACCGGGTTCTAGAGGATCTCAATATCATCGACTACCCTCGATCGGTCATAACTCCAGCATCGCAATCTTTTCTTGCGGCCAGAACCATCGCGAGAGTTTAACCTCAATAACTGTAGCATACTGCTACTGTTCTATGGCCAAGTTGGGTCAATTTAGGGTTCTAAGGTCGATTGGTGCTTAATGACTCCTCAGAAGACCCATATTCTCGTCGTTGCAACACAAGGGATATCGGTACAGACCAAGGTGTCACACCAACATAGCCACTGCTTCACCCGTGTCGGTCTACGCCGGACAGGTCCCTCACAGCTTATGCTACCTAAAAGGGTATTCCCCAGATTCGGGTTAGGATCTATGAAACTCCAAGACAAGCCCATAAATATAAAAGCAATCAAGTCATACAATTGAAAACATAAGAATGGTCTAATCCTAAGGTACACCTCACTTTATAAAGATCCCCAGCAGAGTCGCCAGTTCTATGATCGGTGGAAATAGAACTGACTGTTTTTTAAGCTGGTTCGTGAAATGTCGCGGTAAGCAAGAGTCGCCACCGTCTTTTATGTTCTCCAACAAGGAAAGGACAAAAGCACAACAAAATTCCTTTCCGAGAATGTTTCTCGGTTCGGGAGGTAGATTTATAGAAAGGGAAGGTGTTAGCACCCTTTCTATCCGTGGTTATCCACAGGCTCTTAGGTACTTGCTCTTATGTTTAAAAATTGTTTGCTTTTCAAGTGTGTGTGGGTTTTGAAAAAGTTTCGTTTAAAAAATTTCTAAGCAACTCTTGTATCTGTCCTCAAGAGTGTATGAAAAATTTGTTTGAAAACTTTTTGAAAGTGTTAGTGTGAAAAGTTGTTTTGTTTGTTTTAAAAAGAGCAAGTACTTAAGAGAAGTCTACCTACCCTAAGGAATTAGGCTGTGTAAGAGTCCTTTAGACAGTACTATCCCACTATTAAGAAGTAGGTAGCACCGTCGTTGGAGGTATTCGGGTCAATTCGATTATTAGGGACATATGGTCACCGAAGCAATATTAGGACACCTTAGCGGTAACCCTAATGTCCTAGATCCTTTTTATCCGAGGCAACCGTTTCGAGGCAACTGGATCTTTAGACAGGAGGGCGACCTCTAAAACACCCTATACTTGACGACCACATTCGAGGCAACCAATGAGGCGTACCCTAGAAGTGGCATGTGCATGTGTGTTGTTTTCATGTTATATTATCTTGTACATGTATCATGGTGATCTACGAGTTGTTTTTAATTTTCATCCGTCTTGCATGCATATTAACAGTTAAGAGTGCGGAAAATAAAGTGCGGAAAGGTAAATCTACGCTATTACAAGGCGCGGGTCTATACATCGCCAAAAACAAAAACCCGTTTGGAAATAAATGCGGCAAGTAAAAGAAAGCGGTAAAAACCTAATTAACTATTACATCCTCGGAAACAGTTACATAAAATATAATGAATTGAAATAATAATGCGCGAAAGAAATTAAATCGAGACGTCCTTAGGGTTTTGACCCTTTTGAGAAATATAGAAATTTTGGTCCTTTGCATTTAATTAAATATTAACCCTAAACTAATTAATTAATTAATTAAAAGAAAAATGTTTTTTTTTGTGTTTTTTAGGTTTTAATAAAAATAAAAAATAAAAAAAAAGGAAATTAAAAGTCAAAAGGAAAACCCTAATTCTAAGTTGATTTTATTTATTGTAAAAAAAAAGTTAAAGTTAACCTAATTTAACTAATTTAATTAATTTACATTTTATTTACAAAAATAATAATTAATAGTAAAAATAATAAATAATAAAAATATTTACATCTTTTGATCATCTGAATTTATTATAAAAATAATTTGTTAGTTAATAATAATACATATAATAATTAAAAGAATTAAAATGAAAAAGAAAACAAAAAGAAAGAATAGTAAACCAGGGGGGTTGATGGACCCAAATGGAGGTGAGTTTAGAAATCCTGGCCCAATAAAACTCAAGCCTTTGTTGACTTTGGAGAATTGTCCAGAGCGCGCTTTGACTTGGAACATGGTGTTCCTCCTCTCATGGTCTTTGGATGGCTGTTTGAAGACACTTGGCACGCTGACCATTGAAGGCACATGATGGAATGCATTTAAGCGCCTGCACATGATTATGTTATGCAAAACAAGAAACAAATATGGGGTGGACCTGGGAATCGAACCCAGGTCCCAACGATTGCCAGACACCTCACTATCCACCAAGCCAACTGCACACCTTTGTTAGTATAGTGGGAAACAAATATTATAATAAGACAAATAATATATATGCTGAAAATACAAAAAGCGCGCGCTCATGTTTGAATGAACCACTGGGGTACTGCCAGCTCACCGTCTTCTTCGTTTTCCTGCAAAAAGGACAAAGAGATAGCGGGGGTTTTTAACCCACACAAAATAGCATGGCCAAAAATAGCGATTAGGTCTGTAAGCTATATAAATAGGGCGCGATGGTCCTGTTCAATTCGTCTTGATCTTCTAAGTTCAACCATGGGCATCATTAGTCCTAATTTTGCTTGGTCAAGAAAGCCCTAAAATCAAAGCTTCGAAACCCTAGATTTCTTCAATGGTATCTTTTGATTTAAGGCTCTATAACTCAATTCACCTATACCATCAGCTTCAGAAAGGTCATAGCAATGCAAAACAACGATTATAACATGTTAATGATGCATAAAAAGTGAGTTTCGATTCTGAAGAAGAATAAGCAAACCGTGAGTTGTTCTTGCGTGCTCTTTGAGTGTTAAGGCTTGTTTTTGATTGCTACACGCTTCTGGGAATGCTAACAATGTGTTTGAATCGCTCTAAGGCTTTGAATCGTCCTGGAAGGTTGAATTCAGTTTTGACTTTGTTCTTCAATTTTTGGAATTGGCTTATGGCTTTTGACAGCAGCTCTCACGTTGCAGGCATTAGGGTTCACTTCAGTATATGTAGTAGGATGGAATTAGGGTACAACTTTGTCCAAGAATCCATGGAATAATGTTTTCAATATTTGATTTTCAATCAAATATTTTTCAATCTTTTTGATTGAAAAACCTTTCCAAATTGGGATATTTTGGTCCCCTTGATTGATACACGAAATCTTCAGCATGTGTTGATCTTATTTGTATCACAAAAAGATTTGAAAACCATATCTTGGCATTTTCCTATAATTAAATTAATTAAATGAATTAATAATCAATTAAAAATCCAATTAATTAATAAAAATAAGAAAATAATTCAATTTAATCTGAATGGGTCGTGCATAGGCCTTGGACAATGTTTCAAGAAAGAATTTGAGGCCCATTAGCAAAAATGATGTGTTTTGAGCAAAGTTGACTTTTGCAAATTCACAAAAATTTCCCAACTTCTCCAATGCATATCTTGCTCAATTTTGATCCTATGAACATGTTCTTGGACATTTTGGAAATTTATTGAAGTCCTCTAACCAATGCCTTTGGTCCCATGTCATTTGGATTTACCAATCTCAAGTTATGGTCTTTGACTTAAAATGCCTTTTTGTTGACTTTTAAAATTGACCTATAATGTAGAAATTGATAACTTTTTGTGAGAGCATTTCTTGGACTTGGAATGTGAATATGAGTTGTAGGAAATGTCATCCCCTTCAAAATGAGCATTGGATGGGATTTGTTTGATGAACCATGAAAAAGTTATGCCCTGGTCAAGTTACAGTTGACTTTTCTGTTGTCCAAAAATAGTAACTTTTGACACCTTGATGATTTTTGAGCCATGCTTATGAAATCATGATCAAGACTTGATCAAATGATGATTGTGTCTTTAAAATAAGATTTTGACCAAAATTTTTGAATTTTGACTACCAAATGACCATTTTACCCCTGCAGTTGGTTGTGAAGCAAATGGGACTTTTGACTGTGCAATTTGATGCTGTGAGACTTGAGACTTGACATGTAGATGCTTGGAAATGTATATAGGATTATGGGACTTGTTTGGACCACTGAAAACCTCAAATTCATTGAAGGAACCAAAACCCTAATTTTGACTGTGTTAGGAGGCAATTGAACTGTGCAACCCTTGAGGAATCTTGAAGCATTTGAAGATTGATCTTGACAAATCTTGAAGAATACGGGAGGGCAAATTTTGGGGTACAACACCGTCCAACTCTTGAGCAATCTTGAGCAACTTGGAGATTATTCTTGCAATGTCTTGGTGAAATTCTGGCTGCAGATACTTAATGTCACGTTCAATGTTATGACACCGTATCTGACTTACTATATGACAGTAAATACAAAAGCAATAAAGAACACAGTCAATTGTTTACCCAGTTCAGTGTGCAACAACACCTACTCTGGGGGCTACCAAGCCAGGGAGGAAATCCACTATAAGAGATGTTAATTCAGGAATAAACCAACCAGTTTATCTCCTTCACTTAAGACCTACCCAATGCAATTCCAATCTAAGTACAACTTAAACCTGAGTTCCTACTCACTCCCCCTCAATCACAGCAGTGATACATAAACCAATTTGACTTAAGAATTGATGAAGACACTCTTCAAAAACTAACACTTGATTAAGCTTCACAGCTTTTTAATCAAGCAACACAATCACTCTTGCTTCACAGCTTTGAGTGATGTACACAGCTAACTTGACTCTGCTTCACAGCTTTAGTCAAGGAACATTCAAACACTCTTACTTCAAAGCTTAGAGTGCTACACAACCCTTACAATTAGAAACCTATTCCAAGGCACTTATCACAATGATAATTGCTTGGAGTACAATAATCAAATCTATACAGATTACAAATGATCTTCTAATCAATAAAATCCCTCCTTGAAAAACAGCAGCTCTGTTGAATATATAGCAGCTGCAACTTCAGTTAGGGTTTCCAAAAACCTAGGGTTAATTCCGTTTGACCTAAAGACCAGGTCACAGGACTTTATTAACCAGGTTAGGGTTGAGCTAGGTTGCCCCCTCAGAAAACGCAGGATTCTGTTCAGGAAGGACTGAGTTATTTCCTGAAAAAACTCAGACTTATCCAATCCTGTAATCCTGTTAGTTCAGAACAGGATGTCATAACATCTGTTATGACATCTGAGAAAACCTGTCTGCTGACTTAGCAAAATGTGATCATTTTGCAAAATGCTCAGATACACACTTATAAACATCAGTATTTGAATTACAATATTTTTCTGCAAAGGTACCTAATGAACCAGTACAAACTGAACTAGAATGTTATGACATCAGTCATAACATTCACACATACACTTGGGATTTACCAAAAATGCAAGCCAATACCTAAACACCTACAAACTCCCCCTTTGGCAGATTTTTGGCTAAAGACCCTAAAGAATCAGAGATAGATAGCAGCAGAAATAAGTGACAGCAGAAAAATAGAATGTCAAGTACTAATTAAGTAAGTACCAAAATATTCTCCCCCTCTTTAGCCACAAATGGGCCAAAGATACATGTTCAGAAAATTATACAGTTATAATAAGATCAGCAGCAGAAAACAACAGAATACACTTCCAAACTCCACCAGATATCAGCAACCAACCAGCAACACCACCAAACAGCAATCATCCTTCAAGCACTGTCATCAGACTCAGAGTATTCAGGCTTCTTTCTTTTCTTGTGAGCAATGTCAGCATTCTTCTCTTTGTTTGATGTCTCAACATTCTTAGAGACATCTGGATTTGTTTTAGCATTTGAGCTTTCTTGGTTCAGAGGAACAGAAATGCCAGGAACTGAGTGGTTCTCGTTCAGAATTCTTGAAACAATTTTTGCTATTGCTTGATTAACATAGGTTGTCCCTTCCTTATTTGCAATTTCAGGGGGAACTGAAGAAGAAGGATGAGATGGATTACCAGAGGCAGAAGCTTGGGGTTTTCCTGCATGTCTTGTTCTCAACTCTTTGACCTTGGTGGGGTTAGTTCCCACTTTTCTATGAGAGGAGATCTCCAGAACGTCAGAGTCCAGACAAGAAGAGATTGTCCCAGAATCTTGATCAGAGGAAGAGGTTGAAATGGTCGTATTGGATGATGATGGTGTTTGAGACATGTTGACAGTTTTAGAGGACCAACAGCAACTGAGGAGAAATTTCTGATTGAGAGACTGGGTTTTGATGAGGAGACGAGAGAGGAAGGAAGCAAGGGAGTGTCTATTCAACTTCTTAAAAGAATTGTAGGAAATGAGAAAATACAATTTTAAACCAATCAGAACAGGCATAAGTCCTTTGATCCTTGTTTTAAGCAAAATTAATTGCTACAATTCCTCATGTTGGCAAATACCCAGCTTACCCCTTAAGTTTTCAAATTGGTTTGCATCCAAAGCCTTGGTAAAAATGTCAGCCAGCTGTAGCTCAGTGGCAACATGTTCCAATTTGATTGTCTTCTCTTCTACAAGGTCTCTGATAAAGTGATGTCGTATGTCAATATGTTTGGTCCTGCTATGCTGAATGGGATTCTTGGATATGTTGATTGTACTCAGATTGTCACAGTACAATGTCATAACATCTTGTGTGACATTATACTCAGTGAGCATCTGTTTCATCCATATCATTTGAGAGCAGCTACTACCAGCTGCAATGTATTCAGCTTCAGCAGTTGAAAGAGACACACAATTCTGTTTCTTGCTGAACCAGGAAACCAGATTACTTCCCAAAAAGAAACATCCTCCAGAGGTGCTTTTTCTATCATCAGCACTACCAGCCCAATCAGCATCACAGTAGCCAGTCAGAGCTGGTTCACAGCCATGAGTATACATCAATCCATAGTTGTAAGTACCACTTACATACTTCAAAATTCTCTTCACTTGATTGATATGACTGACTTTGGGATCAGCTTGGTATCTAGCACAAACTCCAACTGCAAAGGCAATATCAGGTCTGCTGGCAGTTAAGTACAACAAGCTTCCTATCATGCTTCTGTATAGACTTTGATCCACCTTAACCCCACTTGAATCTTTGGAAAGCTTTAGATGAGTAGGAGCAGGAGTCCTTTTGTGACTTGCATTCTCCATACCAAACTTCTTTACAATATTCTTAGCATACTTGCTTTGAGATAAGAAGATTGAGTCCTCCATCTGTGAGACTTGTAGTCCAAGAAAATAAGTTAGTTCTCCCATGAGACTCATTTCAAATTCAGCCTGCATCTGGTCAGCAAAGTGTTTAACCATATGTTCTGACATTCCTCCAAACACTATGTCATCAACATATATTTGGGCAACCATCAACTTCCTTCCTTCAGTTTTGACAAAGAGAGTTTTGTCCAAGCCTCCTTTTCTGTAGTCTTTGTCTGAGAGAAACTTTGTTAACCTGTCATACCATGCTCTAGGAGCTTGTTTCAGGCCATATAGAGCTTTTCTCAGTTTGTAGACATGATCAGGATGGGTTGGATCCACAAAACCTTTAGGTTGTTCCACATAAGCTTCCTCATTTAAGTACCCATTTAGAAAGGCACTTTTCACATCCATCTGAAATAACTTGAACTTCAGAAGACAAGCAATTGACAACAAGAGTCTGATTGATTCCAACCTGGCTACAGGTGCAAAGGTTTCATCAAAATCAACCCCTTCAACCTGGGTGTATCCTTGAGCAACAAGTCTTGCCTTATTTCTGGTGACAACTCCTTCAGCATCTGATTTGTTCTTGAATATCCATTTTGTCCCAATGATGTTAGTTCCTTCAGGTCTAGGAACCAGTTCCCAAACTTCATGTTGCTTGAATTGGTTCAGTTCATCTTGCATTGCACCAATCCAATATTCATCAGTTAAGGCTTCCTTGACATTTCTTGGTTCCATTTTGGACACAAAACAAGAGTTTGAGATGATTTCTCTAGATCTTGTGATGACTCCACTATTGGGATCTCCTATGATGAGCTCTTTTGGATGATCCTTCTGAATTCTGATGGAAGGAATCTTGCTAGCTTCCTTTGATTCAGATTCTATTGTGGTGGAGTTGGGTAGGTCATCCTGTTGGGTTGAAGTCTCAAAGAATGTCTCAACAGTACAAGGAACATCTATTTCTTCATGATAGTCATCAATTACAACATTTATTGATTCCATCATGGTTTTGGTTCTGGAGTTGAATACTCTATAAGCTCTGCTGTTTGAGGAGTATCCTAGAAATATGCCTTCATCACTTTTGGGGTCCAGTTTTCTTCTTTGTTCACGATCAGACAGAATATAGCATTTGCTACCAAACACATGGAAGTACTTCACAGTTGGTTTTCTTCCTTTCCAGAGTTCATATATGGTGGATGAGGTTCCCTTTCTCAAGGTGACCCTGTTATGAACATAGCAAGCTGTATTCATAGCTTCAGCCCAAAAATACATAGGAAGTCTTTTGGCATGTAACATTGCTCTGGCAGATTCTTGTATGGTCCTGTTTTTTCTTTCCACAACTCCATTTTGCTGAGGTGTTATGGGAGAAGAAAACTCATGACTGATTCCTTCTGAAGCACAGAAGTCATCAAACTTGCTGTTTTCAAATTCCTTGCCATGATCACTTCTGATTCTGACAATACATCCTTCCTTCTCTCTTTGAATTCTCTTGCACAGTTCTCTAAAAACTTCAAATGCATCTGATTTTTCCCTAATGAAATTAATCCAGGTGAATCTGGAAAAATCATCCACAACCACATAGGCATATCTTTTACCACCAAGACTCTCTACTTGCATTGGTCCCATCAGATCCATATGGAGGAGTTCTAGACCCTTAGAGGTGGTCAGATGTCTTGACTTTGGGTGTGACATCCTCGTCTGCTTACCAACTTGACATTCACCACAAACTCTTCCTTCATCAATTTGCAGTTTTGGAATCCCTCTGACTGCCTCCAAGGAGATAATCCTCTTCATACCCCTTAGATGAAGATGGCCAAGTTTTTGGTGCCACAGTTTCACCTCTTTTTCTTCCTTTGCAATGGAACACACAGATGAGAAATTAGTGTTCTCAGCCTCCCACAAGTAACAGTTGTCTTTGGATCTGACTCCTTTCATTACTATCTCTTGTTTGTCATTGATTACAAGGCATTCAGATTTTGAGAAATTGACCTTGAATCCTAGATCACACATTTGACTGATACTAATGAGATTAGCGGTCAGTCCTTTCACCAGCAGTACTTCATTTAGACTTGGAACTCCAGGGCAGTCCAAATCACCAACTCCTTTGATTTCACCTTTAGCCCCATCTCCAAAGGTCACAAAACTGGTGGTGTGAGGCTTAACATTATTGAGGAGGTTCTTGATTCCAGTCATATGTCTGGAACATCCACTGTCAAAGTACCAGTCTTCCTTTGCAGAGACCCTCAGGGAAGTGTGAGCTATCAGTGCAGTAGCCTTTTTCTTCCATTGAGGAGCATGTGGTACCTTTTTAGACTTAGGTTTGACACCTGAGTTCTGATTAGGGTATCCATGTAATCTGAAGCAGAAGGGCTTTATGTGGCCATATCTACCACAATGATGACATTTCCATCTTTGGTACCTTTTCCTCATGTGTTTCTGTTCCTGATGTCGAGAGTTGTGTTGAGACATCTGTTTTGACATTTGCTTATCAGAACCAGATTTCGTTGCTTCCATAAATCCTAGACCAGATTTATTTCCCACATTTTGTCCAACCTGTAGGATTTCTTCCAATTTGTCTGTCCCATTTGTCAACATCTTGACAGATTTGGTCATTTGATTTAGTTGTGAGTTCAGCAATTGAACTTTTCCTTCCAGATGACTTATAGTTTCAAGATTTGCCCTTTTTTCAGCCTCCATCTTTATGATGAGTTTTGATTGTTTCTCATTCTGCACACAGACTTCAGTACTTCTGATACACAATTCTTTGTAAGTATCAACCAGTTCTTCAAAAGTCACCTCTTCATCACTGATGTCACTTTCAGAGGTACAAACACCAGTTAAAGCAGTAACTCGTTTGGCAGTCTCTTCTTCAGAATTACTTTCTGAATCACAGTCAGACCAAGTAACTGTCATTCCTTTTTGTTTCTTAAGAAAGGTAGGACATTCAGCTCGAATATGCCCATATCCTTCACAACCATGGCATTGAATTCCTCTGCCTTGAACTCCCTTCTCTTCTGACCTTGGTCTTCTGCTGGAACTGTCAATGTTAGAGGGAATGTTATGAACATTAGACCTTGACTTTGGATCTATTCTTTTGATGAGTTTGTTGAACTGTCTTCCAAGCATGGCTACAGCTTCTGAAATGTTTTCTTCAACATCAGTGTTGGACATAAGAGCTATGCTCTTGTTCTTTTTGACACCATTATCAGTGATTCCCATCTCAAAAGTCTGAAGAGACCCAATAAGTTCATCCACTTTCAACTTGCTAATGTCCTGGGCTTCCTCTATGGCAGTTACCTTCATTGCAAATCTTTTAGGCAAGGATCTGAGTATCTTCCTCACCAGTTTTTCTTCTGACATCTTTTCTCCCAGTGCTCCTGAGGTGTTGGCAATCTCCAAGATGTTCATGTGAAACTCATGAATGGTTTCATCTTCCATCATTTTTAGATTCTCAAATTTGGTAGTCAACATCTGAAGCCTTGACATTTTTACTTTGGAAGTGCCCTCATGAGTAATTTTGAGAGTGTCCCAAACTTCCTTGGCCAGTTCATATTGATGTACTAATCTGAAGATGTTTCTATCAATTCCATTGAACAAGGCATTTAAAGCTTTGGAATTTCCCAGGGCTAACTCATCTTCTTCTTTACTCCAATCTTCCTCAGGCTTCAGACTGATTGTCCCATCTTTCTCAGTTATGGTGGGATGAATCCATCCTTTGTCAGCAGCTCTCCAAGCCTTTTTGTCCAGAGATTTTAGGAAGGCAATCATACGAGGTTTCCAGTAGTCATAATTAGTTCCATCCAGAATGGGTGGTCTATTTCCAAAAACTCCTTCTTTGTCCATAGTGCCAGAAAGTGATATCCCTAGATCTCACCCAGTAATACAGGCAGGGTGCCTGCTCTGATGCCAATTGAAATTCTGGCTGCAGATACTTAATGTCACGTTCAATGTTATGACACCGTATCTGACTTACTATATGACAGTAAATACAAAAGCAATAAAGAACACAGTCAATTGTTTACCCAGTTCAGTGTGCAACAACACCTACTCTGGGGGCTACCAAGCCAGGGAGGAAATCCACTATAAGAGATGTTAATTCAGGAATAAACCAACCAGTTTATCTCCTTCACTTAAGACCTACCCAATGCAATTCCAATCTAAGTACAACTTAAACCTGAGTTCCTACTCACTCCCCCTCAATCACAGCAGTGATACATAAACCAATTTGACTTAAGAATTGATGAAGACACTCTTCAAAAACTAACACTTGATTAAGCTTCACAGCTTTTTAATCAAGCAACACAATCACTCTTGCTTCACAGCTTTGAGTGATGTACACAACTAACTTGACTCTGCTTCACAGCTTTAGTCAAGGAACATTCAAACACTCTTACTTCAAAGCTTAGAGTGCTACACAACCCTTACAATTAGAAACCTATTCCAAGGCACTTATCACAATGATAATTGCTTGGAGTACAATAATCAAATCTATACAGATTACAAATGATCTTCTAATCAATAAAATCCCTCCTTGAAAAACAGCAGCTCTGTTGAATATATAGCAGCTGCAACTTCAGTTAGGGTTTCCAAAAACCTAGGGTTAATTCCGTTTGACCTAAAGACCAGGTCACATGACTTTATTAACCAGGTTAGGGTTGAGCTAGGTTGCCCCTCAGAAAACGCAGGATTCTGTTCAGGAAGGACTGAGTTATTTCCTGAAAAAACTCAGACTTATCCAATCCTGTAATCCTGTTAGTTCAGAACAGGATGTCATAACATCTGTTATGACATCTGAGAAAACCTGTCTGCTGACTTAGCAAAATGTGATCATTTTGCAAAATGCTCAGATACACACTTATAAACATCAGTATTTGAATTACAATATTTTTCTGCAAAGGTACCTAATGAACCAGTACAAACTGAACTAGAATGTTATGACATCAGTCATGACATTCACACATACACTTGGGATTTACCAAAAATGCAAGCCAATACCTAAACACCTACACTTGGGAAATATGAGAGGGAAAATTTTGGGGTACAACAGTATGCATCTGTGTTATAAATGCTATGACTTATGGAAGTGATGTATGGACATGTTAATTGTTATGTCGCAGTGTTGCTGGGGAAGATAAATCCTTGAGTACCGCTGGGTATAAAGGGTGTAAGTCTTCATGTTTTGAAGTGCTGATGAGTTGATGAGCTTCTATTTGTTAGAGCAACAAACTCAGTTGTGTAAAGAAAAACGCTGTGTATTGCTTGTGAAATCCTGTTGGGGAATCCTGAGGAATTGGGTGACTTTTACTGGGGAGTGATAATTGGAAGTTTTGTTCCGTCGGGGATGTGAGAGAGCTTGATATCATTAAGCTGCACACTGTGGGGGATTTTATGGAATAGTCTAAAGATATCATCCTATTTCTTAAATCCATTAGTGATTGTCTTTCTATTTTTTGTTCCCTTTTTTGTTCATTTGTAAACAATAGTTATGTTCAAATGCATATGTTCAAAAATAAATCATTGGACGTTTTCGCAAACAAAACAACGGAAAAAGAAGGAAAAAAACAGTTAGTTTTTCACTTTCAAAGGGATATCTTTGTATTAACTTGAATAAGTATTTTTGTACAATGAGACGAACATTCTAGTAAGAGAACATAGTCGTAGAAAAATGAAAATTTGATACAAAGAAAAGATAGCTATGTGAAATAATCCCATGGGGTTCCCATTCTGCTATAGCCTTCGTGTCTCTGAGTGTCTTGTCCACTTGCTGCCTTGTCCAAAGTTGATTGGTGTGATACGGTGGCCAGAACCGACACTATTTTTAGGAATGCTGGTTTGCGTTTTGCGTTTGTGTTTGCAAAATGTCGCGGTAAGCAAGAGTCACCACCTACTTTTATTTTATCCAACAAAGAAAGGAAAAAAGCATAGAAAAATTCCTTTTTTGAGATTTTCTGAGTACGGGGGGTAGATTATAGAAAGAGAAGGTATTATCACCCTTTCTATCTTTAGTTATCTACGGGCTCTTAGGTACTTGCTCATCATTTTCAAAATTGCTTTTGTGTGTTTGTGTGATTTGAAAAGTTTTTGTTTTGACTTCGATTTAACTCTTGCTTATGTCTTCAAGAGTGTTACGAAGTGTTTTTGAAAACTTCGTTTGAAAAAGTGTAAGTGTGGAAAAGTTTGTTTGGATTGAGCAATTACTTAAGAGCTAATCTACCTACTCGAAAAAAAGAATTATTCTATGTTCGTTTCCTTTAGACAGCGCTATCCCACTATTAGTGAGTGGGTAACACCGTCGTTGGAGTTTTGAGGGTCAATTCGAAAGGGACGTACGGTCAGTAAAGCAATGTTAGGACGTCTTAGTAGTAACCCTAATGTCTTAGATCAATTATTCGAGGCAACAATATCTGAGGCAACCATTCCGAGGAAACTTTTTCGAACGAGACTTTGATCTTTGTTTAGACAAGAGAGTGGCCACTAAAGCATCCTATACCTAATGACCGTTTACCGAGGGCAATCGAAGTAGGAGTATACCCTAGGAGTGCGCATGTGCGAGTGATTCAATTTCAAGTTTATTATCTTTGCACATTTAGGGTTAGCTAACCGTTTTAAAGTTAATCATACATTCTTGTCATGCATCCCTATTATTCATACATCTAACAGTTAATATTTTGCGGAATTTAAAATGCGGAAAATAATCTACGCTATTACAAGGCTTCAGGTATTTACATAGCCAAAAACAAACCTTTAAAAAACGATAAATGAAAGTAAAAGGTCCTAAATAAGCTATTACAACTTGTGAGCAATTACATTAATAGGGTAAAAATAACAAATAAAGCGCGCGCAAGGCAATTAAGAATGATAAGAAATTAGGATTTTGACCCTTTCTAACCTAATTGAAAGAAAAAATGTTTTTGTTGTTTTTAATTATTTTTAAGAAAAAGAATTAGGTTTTTAAAATTAAACACAAAACTAATTAGTAAATTAATTAATTAATGGAAATAAATAAATGGCCTATTTTTGTGTTTTTGGTTATTTTAAGAAAAAGAAAATATAATTAAATTAGAAACAAAAACCTTAATTGTTCTAATTAATTTTAATTTATTTACAAAAATAATTAAAGTTATCTAAAATTAAATAACCTAATTAAATTAATTAATTTTTGATAAAAAATAAACCTAAATCTAATTGGGTGAAAAATATTATTTTTATGATTTTTTTATAAAAAGAAAAATAATTTTTATGTTAGTAAAATAAATAAATAAATTAAATAATGGAAATAAAAAAAGAAAAGAAACTTGGGCCTGCAACCAGCAATTTGGGGGGTGTGAGAATCAGATTCTGGGACAAAAGAAGGTGACCCACGTTGACTTCCATGCCTGAATGCGCTGCATTGACTGGGGTGTACCATGGACACCACATCACGACCATCAGATCTGGCCTCCTGGACACTTGGCAGATTGGATGATGGAGCCACATGGTGGTCTCTACGCCTTGTGGAACATGGAATATGTAGAGAGAAATCAAGAAAAATGCAAATGTTGGAGGCAGGGGTCGAACCCCTGACCTCAAGCTCTCCAATGCCTTAACGCTTACCTGGCCACTATTGGTCCAGTTGGTTCAATTGATTATCAAATGAAACAAAAATAATAAAAATAATAAAAAACACTAGCTGTAAAACACGCGCGTGAATTCAAATGCACGAATGGGATGGAGCCACGTATGTCATCTTCCTCCTTGCTCCGTTGGTAAAAGTCACAGACTTTTACCTACGGCCATTTGTCCATAGCTACAGGTCCTGCAATTCTCAAAATCCAATACCAGCATGATAAATAAAAACTAAGGCCATGGATAGATTCGTCTGGACCTGCTAGGCACGATGGTGCCCCTTTCATGGCCCAATTTTACCTGTGCACAAAGATCCCAAATCGAAGCAACAAACCCTAACAATGGTGAACTCTAATACAGTCTATGAAAACGCAATTAAATGTTACAGAAAGCTTGCAAATATGTTAAGGAACAAGAATATGTGATTATCTCATGCTATAAGTGCCAAAATTATGCAAATCGAATTCAAAAAAGGTTCAATGTCGTGACTGCCTTACAGTGGTTTCTAGCGCCTGAAATTGCTTGTTCTTGATTAGTATAGGTTCCTTGTGATCCCAGGAAGCGATTGGGATGGCTAGAGAGTCTTGAGAATGCCTAGAAATATGAAATCGTGTCTGCACTTTTTGTGATTTTTTTCAAGTTTGGTTCTTGTTCTTGCGCCTCTCTCCAGCCTCGTTTTAGGTCTGCAAATGTTCAATATATATCAAGGATTGGATTAAGGTTCAAAACATGATCTCAATCTTCCTCCATTATTGATTTTGGTCTTGATTTGATTCACTTAAAAACCCTTCCAAAAATAGGCCAAATTCAATCTTTTTATGCTCTCAAAGGCCTTGCACGAATTCAATCAATTGCTAGTTGGATGTAGGACCTGAAACATGAACAAGATCTTTGGATTTCAATGTTTTGGATTTTTCATGATTTGTTTTGATTTAAATTGATTTAATTCAAATAAAAATCAAAATAAATAATAAAAATATTATAATGACAATTGGAAAGAGCTAGGGCTCGTGGACCATGCTACCAACTCTAAACAAGTGCAAAAAGTTAGGCCCATTTAGCAAAATTTGCAATTTTAGGCATAGTTGACTTTTGACAATTTTGCAAAAAGGGTCAACTTCACCAATGCATAACTTCCTAAATTTTGACTCTTTGAAGGTATTCTTTTACTTTTTAGAAAGCTTGAGATGTCCTCTAAGCAACCCTTTTGGTCTCATCTCAATTTGGTATTCCATGTTCATGTATGAAGCTTTGACAAAAAGGTGTTTTTGTTGACTTTTCAAAATGACCTATAATGTCAAAATTCATAACTTTTTGTGAGTGCATATTTTGAACTTGTGAGATGAAGATGGATTGTAGGGAATTGAATCCTATTCAAAATGATATTTGTATGGGTCATTTATCATAAAGTATGAGAAAGTTATGCTTGGTCAAAGTTGAGTTCACTTTTCTTGCAAAACCCTAATTTAACAACTTTTGGTTCTTGATGAATTATGAGAAATTCTTGATGAATCATGATCAACCCTTGATCAAATTATGAATTACACTTCAAAATGAGGATGTTGACCAAAAATATTGAAGTTTGACTGTATGTAGGCCACTGTTGACTTTTGCCCTAGCACAGTCGATTTTCAGGCTTTTGAGCAATTGACTGAGCAAACTTTCTCTGTAGGGCTTGAAACATGACATGGATGCTCTTGAGAACATATTATGAAAATGGTGAGAATTTGGGATCCCTTGGACCTAAGTATCTTAATGCAACATGAAACCCTAATTTGAGGTAGACTGCCTTAGGAGAGAGTTTGTCTGGTTAACCCTTGGACTTCCTTGAGCAACTTGAGGATCTTTCTTGAAATGTTTTGAGAAATATGGGAGGGAAAATTTTGGGGTACAACAGCTTCCCCTGTTCAATATTCTTAAATCTGAGGATGTAGATTGGCTATCTGCCTTTCGTGATCCGAAGGTGGAAGATGATTGAACACTAGAGTGCCTAGAAATTTGCACTCGCATGAAGTTGTATTTGTATTGGGATGTCGGGAATGGGCTTATAGATGCAATTTGGTGATTAATGTTGGAAGATGGGCTTAAAGAGGCCATCCGAAGGAGTGTCGATTGCATAAGAGATTCCTTAGCGAGAGCTTGTATACTTGTTGTTGAGGAGGATTCCGCTGGGGAATGCTGTTCTTTGTCTTAGGAGAAATAGAATTTTAGGAACTTCATTCGTCCGTTATTCTACTGGGGAATCATCTCTTAGTCGAGGAGGTGAATATGAACTACTATCTGGTCGTGATCCAGGCTTCATAGTGATAAGATCGACTGCTATCTGGTCGTGCTCCAGGCTTTACAGTGACCTACTGGGGAAATGAGATTAAACCTGCTATCCGGTCGTAATCCAGGCTTCGCAATTTCTCAATTCTTATCTGGTCGTAAACCAGGCTTCATAAGGAACTAAGTTGTTATCCGGTCGCATCCGGGCTCCAACTTGAATTCAGGGCACACTAATATCCGGTTGACTCCGGGCTTCTTAGTAATTGTCCAGGTAAACTGCTATTTGGTCGAAATCCAAGCTTCACAGTGTCTTATACCACTATCTGGTCGTAATCCAGGCTTCACGATGTGTTATACCATTATCTGGTCGAATCCATGCTTCATGGTGTTCTGTACTTCTATCTAGTCGTAATCCAGGCTTCACAATACCTTACTTCTTATATGGTCGAAATCCAGGCTTCAGAAGAAATCAAGTGGTTATCCGGTTGCATCCGGGCTTCCCTTTGACTGTTGGGCCTACTAATATCCGTTCAGATCCGGGCTTCATAGTATTGGCCGAGTAAACTGCTATTTGGTCGAAATCCAAGCTTCACAGTGTTCCTCACTGTTATCTGGTCGTAATCCAGGCTTCAGTGCTTTTTACCGCTATCTGGTCGTAACCCAGGCTTCACAATGTATCATACCATTATCTGGTCAAATCCAGGCTTCATGGTGTTCAGAGAAATCAAGATACTATCCGGTCGAATCCGGGCTTCATAACTTGTATTAAAGATATACCACTATCTGGTCGTAATCCAGGCTTCGCGGTGTCTTTGGCTGCTATCTGGTCGTAATCCAGGCTTCACAATGTTTTATACCATTATCTGGTCGTAATCCAGGCTTCATGGTCTTATATTGCTATCTGGTCGTAATCTAGGCTTCACAATAACTTGCTGAGCTGTTATCCGGTCGTAATCTGGGCTTCACGGCTTGCGTTTATGATATAACACTATCTGGTCGAATCCAGGCTTCATGGTCTTGTATTGCTATCTGGTCGTAATCCAGGCTTCACAATAACTTGCTGAGCTATTATCCGGTTGTAATCCGGGCTTCACGGCTTGTGTTTATGATATACCACTATCTGGTCGAATCCAGGCTTCATGGTACTTGCTGAGCTGCTATCTGATCGAATTCAGGCTTTACGGCTTGTGTTTATGATATACCACTATCTGGTCGAATCCAGGCTTCATGGTGTCTCAGACTGCTATCTGGTCGTAATCCAGGATTCACAACAACTAGTTGAGCTTTTATCCGATCATAATCCGGGCTTCACAGCTTGCTGGGGATTAAACTATTATCCAGTCAAATCCGGGCTTCATAGCTTGCTCTTAAGAGATACCACTATCTGGTCGTAATCCAGGCTTCGCGATATTCTGATACTGTTATTCGGTCGTTCTCCGAGCTTTACAATATGATGGGGTAATCAAGATACTATCCGGTCGTACCCGGGCTTCATAACTTGAATTTTGTGAGAACTTGATTGTATCTTTTCCTGAAAGGTAAAGGGTTAGTCGTATGTAATGCATGATATGTATCAAGCAATGATGTTCTCAAAATAAATGAGATTGTGTTGTATGATGCGTATGCATATGTCATGATGTATGGATGTGTAATGTTTTTATGATGTTCTTTAGCCGGGGAAAATAAATCCCGGATTGCTGCTGGAGAAAAAGAGTTTTCGCTCGCTGGGGATAACGACCGAAGATGATTGGGAGAATAATCCTGCTGGAGAATACATTGGTGAGAGAATGACTCTGTGGGGAAGAGATTCTCTGCTGAGGATTTGCTGATTTTGGAGAAATACCCTCGGATATGGATGAATTATCGTTGCTGAAGATGACAAACTCTATCGGGGATAAAGTTTCTGTTTGTGGAAGAAATAAACTCCACTGGGGATGGTCTTCTAGACTCTATTGGGGATAATCTTCCAGACTCTACTGGGAATAATCTTCCAGACTCCACTGGGGATAATCTTCTAGTGCTGGTGATAGATAAACTCTGCTTGGGGAGAATCTTACCGACTCACTCGCGATTGCGAACCTCAGTTGAGGAGAGTTGATAATAATGTATTCTGGTATTTCCTACTCTGCGGGGAGTGTATGCATTTTTAGTCATATTCTTCAGCTAGGTCTATCCATGTACCTGATGAATAGAGCAACTGTAAGGCTCGGACATTTCTTGTTTGCCCCTGTTTCTGAAATTACGAGTAATCGTCTTTTGTTTCGCACGTAAATATTTATGAGCATCAATCATTGTCAAATGCATATATAAAAAAATGAACCATTGGACGCTCTTGCAAAACAAAACAGAAAAAGGAAAATAATTTGAAATTTCTTTATGAAAATGAATTGTATTGATTTTGAAGTTGGCCTGTAAATAGGCGTTTTTGTACAAGAGGCTGACGTCCTAGTAAGAGGACACCGCCGAATGATAGAAATTACACAATTTGTGAAAAACATAGAAACATCTATGTGAACAATCCCATTGAGTTCCAAATCTGGTATTGCCTTTATGTCTTCAAGCATCTCATCACTTTGCTACTTGGTTGAAGGTAAATCAGATTGATTAGTTCCGTTTGAGCTTGATAGTCGATACCAAAGTTTGGTTGCAAGATGATCCAATGAGACATAGTGTTACGCTTTGATCCCTAATTTTTGCCTGGACCGCCCTTTCGGGTTTTCAGTCCACCGGGATACCCTTTTTTGCCCAAGCCGCCTTTTCAGGTTTTCGACTTGCCGGGTGTACAGTTTTTTTTCATTTTCATCCCTTACTTTTGCCCGAACCCTTTTGGTTCGCCGGGAAGCCCTTATTTTTGCCTAGGCCAGTCGACCTAGCGGGTCTTTGATTATGCGTAGTATTTTTTTACTATGTCTGCATTGACGGGGTGAGGAAGGTCGTCACCATCCATGGTGGTTAAAATCATAGCTCCTCCCGAGAAAATGTTCTTAACCACAAATGGCCCTTCGTACGTAGGGGTCCATTTGCCCCTGGGATCACCTTGAGGTAGTATGATGCGTTTGATCACCAGATCCTAAACTTGATATTCTTGTCGTCTAACTTTCTTGTTAAATGCCTTGATCATCCGTTTTTGATACATCTGACCATGACAAATAGCAGTAAGTCTCTTTTCGTCAATTAAGTTCAGTTGATCAAGTCGGGTCTGGATCCAATCGTCTTTGCTCAGATCTGCATCCTTCATAATCTGAAGAAAGGGTATCTGGACTTCAATGGGCAGGACTGCCTCCATGCCATATACCAAGGAATAGGGTGTTGCCCCTGTTGACGTCCGTGCTGAGGTACGGTACCCATGAAGAGAAAATGGTAACATCTCGTGCCAATCTATATATGTCACCATTGGTCGGGACTTTATAAGTCTGTCTGGATACTAACTGCAAGTATACAGTTTAGTCGTTCTAGTTTAAAAAGATTATCGAACCCACAGAGACTGAGGATCAATCGCATACGATCTAATGCTACAGTTTGTTTAACTAAGCGATGAATATTCGATTTTTGGGGGAAATAGTTTAATTAAAAATAATATTAATAGTTATACCGGTATGTGATAATCAGACTTAGAGAATTCGGTGAATCACTTGGCCTATAAAGTATTTCGGTAAAAGCTAATTGTTTAAAAACCTGAGACATACACTCTCGTGTTTATGAAATAAGTCATGCTACTAAACCTAGTGGATGCACTTTAAATTTAATAACACTTTTTGAAAACAATTTGAGTTTAATTAATTTATTAAAACATTCTCGTGTATTTAAAAATCAATGTTTCGTTACCACTATCTAGGTTGAACCCCAGCTCTCGCATGCAAGTTCTTGCCTTAATAAATTTCCCACTCTCGTGGCAAAATCGTGTTAATTAATCTCTCACTCTCGTGACAAGGGTAGTTAAATTAATTTTGGAAATTGGAAACCAGAAATTGTTTTATAAATATTTTTGGCCAAGGTATCACTGAATTCTTTCAGTTCTTAAGAGTCACATACCGGTATTAATAAATTAGCCGGACATAATAAATTTAACAGCAATGCAATTCAAAATATAATTCATAACAATAATTGGAATAATATAAAAAACTAATAAATATTAATTTCAATAAAAACCTGGAATCAAAGTTGCTATGGTAATCTTGAAGTATTACAATAATCCTTGAGCTTGATTGCAGTAAGTAAATAAAGCGGGTCAATTCTTGAAAGAAGAATTAACACTTGAAACTAAAAACTAAAGCTTGGAATGAAAATTACAGCAATGTAGAAAAACTCAAGAAAATAAGAAAATAGAAACAATGCAGAAAAATAGAAATTTGGTCTGTAGAAAATTCTTCGACCCCTGCAGCTTTGCACTACCACACATATATATAGCGGAGGAAATAGCAGTTGAAAGTGTCTTGAGAAGAGGCTTGAGTGGCGTGAAAATAGGATGCATGGTTACTGAGTGGAGGAAATATTGGAGAAGGATTGTGCCTCACGTTGCCCACGTCTCCACCAAAGCATAACGTTCCTCTTTACGCGCGTGACGGTCGTCACAGGTGGGTGACGGTCGTAATGCGCTTAAATAGCGCATTACGCTCGTCAACAATGTGTTACGAGCGTTATTTCTAGTTGGGGAGGCGTGACGATCGTCACAGGGTGTGACGGTCGTCACAAGTGCAAAAATCCAAACTTTGTATTTTTAGTTCTTTTTCTCTTTGTCTATTGTCTAGCCTTCTTCATGTTGTCCTTTTCCATTGGTTTGAGTTGACAAATGTTATACCTGTAAAAAGACAAATAAACTCGAAATAATCGGGGGTTAGACGACTTAATGTAATATAAAATCGGTAAAAAGCGTAGTAATTATATGATACGTTTTCTCGTTATCAAATTCCCCCATACTTAAACCTTTGCTTGTCCTCAAGCAAATAGTCATTCAAAAGGTCGGACAAGTTTTGTTAAGCGCATATGCATGACATACCTTGGATTTTTAAAGCAATTTCGGGAAATCCTCATCAGTTCGGCCAATACTTGACTGAAACACTAAAGATACACTAATGACACAAGCAATAAGCTTAGTCTTAGGCTTCCATTTCAAACGAGCTATCCAATGGTTCCGTTATAATTCTGCCCAGAGTTGCTTGTATCTATTTCACCCGGTTTCGTTCTGGCGCAATCACATTAAGCCCTTTGTCTTAGCACGCACGTAGTGGAGTAACCGGTTAGTGACTTTGATCCTTTTAGCACGGGGTCTGGTACATGAATGTGGCAACCCTACATATGTTATCCAAGTTGGAGGTTATGGGGGATCGGGCCGTAGCACGCCCTACCGAGTTCAGAACCAGATACCTCTGAACCAACCAACATTGGATTCCTTCATTATTTGCTCAACTCTTATATATGACCGTATATTTTGGTGCACAAAATTTCTTTTCTTTTAGCAGCGAGATAGGAAGGATATTTTTAGAATCAGGCGTCAAACACTTATATTCATCGATTCTCCACGTGGTTTGTGTCAAGACGGTGCTGACTGCTAGTATAAACTACTAGGGGTTACTATAGAACTAAAAACTCTAGATGTCGGTATAATGGTTATTGAAATGGATCGCGTAAATAGGAAGTCTACGGTGTCATAACCGTATCAATCTTGTTATGTCGTTTTCGGCTTCCTCAACTGGGATTTTGTTAAAATAGGTATGTCGGGCTAATGCGAAGATAAAAAATTTCGGTATGGCTAAATAAAGCGAAGAATTTGAATCAAGACATATCGTAAAGATTTACTAGTTTATAAAAGATGGAAATGTACCTCTCCCACACTAAATCCGACATTGTCCTCAATGTTGCGGTATATAGGCGGGGAAGTACAATTACAAAAACAAACAGAAAGGAAATGAAATAGAAAAAAGTAAACTACATAGAAAATAAAGAAAAACTACTGGTGACCACGTTCTCTACTCCTGGTGCGAGAGCGTCTGGTAGGAGTGGCTTCTGTGTCAGTATCTTGGAAACCAAGGGTGCTGACGTCCATCCTTAAGGCATTAAGCTCTGACAGCGCCTCATCTAACCTCTCATTCATGTTGCGTTGCCCAGTCAAGATCTGAGCATTTTGAGCGCACAAATACTCATATTGCTCCTGCTGTCTTCTTTAAAGCGCCGCGCTCATTTAAAAACTGTAAAAAGTAGACTTGTTTAAAATGAAATCATAAACTACCTAGAAACATAAAACACAAGGTAAAAATAAGTGCTGATTTTGCTGCTTCATCCCAGTCGCGTTTTCAAGTCTTCGAAAGCTGCATGTATGTGATAAAACTGGTCCACAGTTATATCAGTTAAGCTTATCACGTCCATACGCATACCCGTCAACTCGTTCTTGATTCCATTGATGCCCGTCTGGTAAACGTCCAGCGTAGAAAAGATTTTATTCAAATTTTCAGCATATTCCCCTTTTATTATTGCAGGTGCATCAACTTCCTCTACGATATTGTTACCATCATGGTAACCAGGAGGGGTCTCGAGGTCACTCTCATTAGACATTGTGGTATCATAAACTTGGTAGGATTGGGGTGTCTCAGGTGTCGAAGGGTGGTCGGGAGGGTTAAGCTCATACAACCAATTGTCGCGATTGTGGGCACTTGTTTTGGCATGGTTAGGAAGTGTAAATACTGTGACTACTTCGTCCCTTATCAAGTAATCGAAGGGTGCAGGACCTAGGTTACCTATTATTCGTAGGTGGAAACAAAAATCAATGTTCATAGGGAGGATTGAACTGAATTGTGTACACCTATGTAGCTGGTATCTAAGTCCGAGGGCGTTAGCAATCATGGTAACAAGGCCTCCTGTGATGATCGGCTCGCTAGGGTTCTCAGCAATGCGGGCAAATGTCTGCATCAAGAATGGCACTGCATTTACAGGTCGGCCCTGGGTCATACACTGCAGCAAAAATATCTCATCTTTAGATACGGCAGTGCAGTTCTACTCTTTGCCAAAAATGGTATGTGCTAGAATCTTGTGGAAATAGCGGATATCGGGGTTGTGTATTTCATTATTATCCATGCTATCCGGCTCAGGGTGGTAATTTCCAGTTAAAGTCCCCCAAAAATAGTCTAACTCAAAATCCATTAACTCTGCCTGGGTGGTAGAAAAAGCAAAAGGCCCGCTAGGGAATCCTAGAAGGTCGGCTAATTCTTTATGGGTGTAAGCAAATTCAATACCAAATAACCTGAAGGCTATAAATCCCTTTCTAGTTCCAAAACCGCGCTCAGGTATATGAACTAAGGAGCTCAGAAACTCAAGGGTGAGCTCGCGGTATGTAACAAACCTAGATTTAATGTGGGCTTTTTCCCATCCCAGCTGGCTAAACAGATAATGGACATTATCCTTAATGCCTAAAGTGTCCATTGTGGGTTCGTCAAAATATAAGGTCATACCAATATTTCTGTGTGATAATTCCTCAAACTTCCTCATTTGGTTCCTGCCTCTAAAAGTGGTTTCCATAGTAAATAGCAAAGAGGGAAAGCAAATCATGGGAGAAGGTAGGATAGAAAAAGACTTTTTCGGAAAACCTGTAAAGTTGATTAAAAATCAGCAGCAGTTGTATAAAATTTTTTAGAAAAAAAAATGAAAAAAATAATAATGAAAATAAGGCTTTAAAAGAAATTAATGTAGAAACGGAAAAGAAAATAAAAAATAAAAAATAAAAACAAACGGAAATAATAACAAAAACAAATAGGTGGGTTGCCTCCCACGCAGTGCTTTGTTTAACGTCGATAGCTCGACGGCTCAGGAGTGCAAGCACTCATGGTGGTTCTCTCGAGGATGACTCCTCGGTTGAACTTTTAGTAGTCATCATTTTCCATGGTCACTTATCAAGCCATATCACACATCCCTCACCTTTTCTTTTCTTTCTTCTGTGGGGTGGTTCATTCTTCTGAACTTGTGGTGGTGGTTCTGGATCTATCCTAAGTATCAACTTTTCAATTTTGGGCTTAGTGATTTCATCCACCACCTCAAAGGTTAACCTTACCCTCTTAACGTTTATAGTATCCCTAGTTTTATGGTCCTCTAATTTTCTGTTTTTATGCAAGACTTCAAACAAGGGTGCATTGGTGTGGATATTTTCCAATACCTCCATATACGTTTTAGATTTGAAGTCTATCTGAGCTTCCATAAAACTTTTCGAGAAAGGAATCAGTGGGGTATATGGATGAGGAACAACAATAGGTTCTTCCTTCTCTACCTCTTCTACAACCTCCCTTTTAGATGGTGTTGGAGGATTTTTCTCAATCTTTACTCTTTTCTCGTCTGAACTCTCCTCATCCACATCATCACTCTCCTCAACCTCATTATCACTCTCCTCAACCTCATTATCACTCTCCTTAGGATTTTCAACTTGTTTTTCACTACTGGTTGTTACAACATCCAATTTCTCCTCAGGGAAGGTTCCTAGAGGGTTTTGTTTAAGCTGGGAGATTTGGGTCTCTAAGGTTATGTTGTGGGTCGCGAGCGAGTCAACCACAGTGGTCACTTGCCTAAGGTTTTCACTGTTTTGAAGACTTTGTTTTCTAAACTCTTCGTTATGGACAGTTTATGTCTCTACAAAGTGCTCCATCAGAGATTCTAACCTAGAGTGAATTAGCGTCGCGTCGGAATCCTCCGTTGATGTTTCGAAGTTGAACTCATGCGATTCTTCTGATTCTTCAAATTGAGTTAGAGTCGCATTTTGTGTTTCCGTAAAGCGCTTTGTCATCATTGATATTTCATTAAAATTTTCCATTAATATTTCGAGGTCGGATTTATAGGGTTCTTGCGTCTCCTCGAAATATTGGGTGTAGTGATTGTAGGGGAAATTTGGTTGAGGATAAGTTTGGTTGGAATTATAATATTCTTGCGATTCCTCAAAATGTTGGGATTGGTGGTTGGAAAGGTAATTTGGGTGAGAACGAGTCTGTGACGCATTGAGATTCTCCAATAGTATTTCGAGGTCGGATTTATGGAACTCTTGTGATTCCTCGAAATACTCAGAGTGGGGGTTGTAGAAAAAATTTGGGTGATACATAGTAATTGGGACAAGATTCGTAGATGCAAAGACTCGCTTCGGGAGTGAGTATTTGGCATACAAATCGAAAGAGGGTTTCTGTTGCCTAGTCTAAACGCGCAACAGAAGGATCGTACTCAATTGATTAATCAGTCCCTGACAACGGCGCCAAAAACTTGGTCGGGACTTTATAAGTCTGTCGGGATACTAACTGCAAGTATACAGTTTAGTCGTTCTAGTTTTAAAAGATTATCGAACCCACAGAGACTGAGGATCAATCGCATACGATCTAATGCTACAGTTTGTTTAACTAAGCGATGAATATTCGATTTTTTGGGGAAACAGTTTAATTAAAAATAATAGTAATAGTTATACCGGTATGTGATAATCGGACTTAGAGAATTCGGTGAATCGCTTGGCCTATAAAGTATTTCGGTAAAAGCTAATTGTTTAAAAACCTGAGACATACACTCTCGTGTTTATGAAATAAGTCATGCTACTAAACCTAGTGGATGCACTTTAAATTTAATAACACTTTTTGAAAACAATTTGAGTTTAATTAATTTATTAAAACACTCTCGTGTATTTAAAAATCAATGTTTCGTTACCACTATCTGGGTTGAACCCCAGCTCTCGCATGCAGGTTCTTGCCTTAATAAATTTCCCACTCTCGTGGCAAAATCGTGTTAATTAACCTCTCACTCTCGTGACAAGGGTAGTTAAATTAATTTTGGAAATTGGAAACCAGAAATTGTTTTATAAATATTTTTGGCCAAGGTATCATTGAATTCTTTCAGTTCTTAAGAGTCACATACCGGTATTAATAAATTAGCCGGACATAATAAATTTAACAACAATGCAATTCAAAATATAATTCATAACAATAATTGGCATAATATAAAAAACGAATAAATATTAATTTCAATAAAAACCTGGAATCAAAGTTGCTATGGTAATCTTGAAGTATTACAATAATCCTTGAGCTTGATTGCAGTAAATAAATAAAGCGGGTAAATTCTTGAAAGAAGAATTAACACTTGAAACTAAAAACTAAAGCTTGGAATGAAAATTACAGCAATGTAGAAAAACTCAAGAAAATAAGAAAATAGAAACAATGCAGAAAAATAGAAATTTGGTCTGTAGAAAATTCTTCGACCCCTGCAGCTTTGCACTACCACACATATATATAGCGGAGGAAATAGAAGTTGAAAGTGTCTTGAGAAGAGGCTTGAGTGGCGTGAAAATAGGATGCATGGTTACTGAGTGGAGGAAATATTGGAGAAGGATTATGCCTCACGTTGCCCACGTCTCCACCAAAGCATAACGTTCCTCTTTACGCGCGTGACGGTCGTCACAGGTGGGTGACGGTCGTAATGCGCTTAAATAGCACATTACGCTCGTCAACAATGTGTTACGAGCGTTATTTCTAGTTGGGGAGGCGTGACGGTCGTCACAGGTGCAAAAATCCAAACTTTGTATTTTTAGTTCTTTTTCTCTTTGTCTATTGTCTAGCCTTCTTCATGTTTTTATTTTCCATTGGTTTGAGTTGACAAATGTTATACCTGTAAAAAGACAAATAAACTCGGAATAATTAGGGGTTAGACGACTTAATGTAATATAAAATCGGTAAAAAGCGTAGTAATTATATGATACGTTTTCTCGTTATCAATCGTCATCTTCTGCACAATCTTCTATATGTTCTTATTAGCCGCTTCAACAGCCCCATTCATCTTTGGCCGGTAAGGAGAAGAGTTGTGATGATGTATCTTAAACTATTTGTAGAGTTCGGTGATCATCGTATTGTTGAGATTTGTACCATTGTCTGTAATGATCCTCTCTAGTACCCCGTATCGACAGATCAGATTGTGTCGGATGAACCGTGCCATGACGTTCTTGGTTACTGTAGCGAAGGAAGCTACTTCAACCCACTTTGTAAAGTAATCAATAGCTACCAAAATGAAACGATGCCCGTTGGATGCAGTAGGTCTGATCTCACCAATCATATCAATGCCTTACATTGCAAAAGGCCAATGAGTTGTCAAGACGTTCAGAGGAACTGGAGCTATATGTAACTTATCAGCATAGACTTGGCACTTATGACAGGTCCGAGAATGCTGATAAAAGTCGGCTTCCATAGTAGACCAATAGTATCTTGCCCGTAAGATTTTCTTTGCCATGGTGTGTCCACTGGAATGAGTCCCGAAAGTACCTTCATGTAACTCCGCCATGATCCTTTCTGTCTCGTTCTTGTCCATACATCGCAGTAAGGTTGAATCATGGTTACGCTTGTAAAGGATACCATTACTGATGAAGAATTTCTCCGCGAACCTCCTCAGAAACTTCTTATCATTAACAGATGCACCCTCGGGGTATTCCTGAGCCTCAAGATACGTCTTTACCTCATGAAACCAGGGTTTATCTGTTACCTCTTCAGTCTCAATATCACAGCAATGTGCGGCTTCGTCCAATCTCTCAATGGTAATCCGGGGAGCCTCATTGTCCCACCTGACCTTGAACATAGAAGACATATTAGCTAGCGCGTCCGCTAACTGATTCTCCTCTCTTGGGAAGTGTTCAAAGGTTATCTCCTCAAAGTGCGGAAGCAACGTCAATACATACTCTTAGTAAGGAATAAGATTTTGGTGCTTCGTATCCCACTCACCTTTGATCTGACTTATCATGAGAGCGGTATCTCCGAACACACTTAGGAACTTAATCCTTAGGTCAATAGCTGCTCCAAGGACCATGATGCACGCTTCATACTCTGCCATGTTGTTGGTGCAGTTAAAACATAATCGGGCGGTGAACGGAGTATGACAACCTTCAGGAGATATGATCACGACGCCAATGCCATTACCCAACGCGTTTGAAGCTCCGTCAAAATACATAGACCATTGGGATCCCTACTCAGGTCCTTCATCCGGTCCAGGTTTCTCACAGTCAGTCACCAACATGATGCTCTCATCCAGAAACTCGAAATTCATAGACTGGTAATCATCCACTGCCTGATGCGCCAAATGATCTGCCAACACACTTCCCATGATTGCCTTTTGGGTTGTGTATTGGATGTCATACTCAGTCAAGATCATCTGCCATCTTGTTATTCTTTCGGACAAGGCAGGCTTTTCGAAGATATACTTGATTGGGTTCATCTTTGATATCAATAGGGTAGTGTGAGTCAACATATACTGTCTCAGCCGGCGAGCAGCCCATGCCAAAGCGCAGCAAGTTTTCTCAAGCAGTGAGTATCGGGTCTCACAGTCGGTAAACTTTTTTCTAAGGTAGTAAATAACATGCTCTTTTCGGACAGACTCGTCATGCTGCCCTAGCACGCACCCCATTAAATTATCCAGCACTATCAAGTATAAGATCAACGGTCTTCCTTCAACTGGAGGCATCCGAATTGGTGGCTCTTGGAGGTTGTATGGTCCTCTCTTCCTGTAGTAACAGTCTAGCAAGCTCCCCAGGCACCTCACAATCATCCTTACCTTCGTCCTCGGCTTGGTTGATCAGATTTTCAAAGTCATAACTGGCAGTAGCAGAGTCGTTATCAGTGGGATCCATAATGGATGTGGATCTGTATTATGATATGTGAGTGTGTGTAAGACAAATAGCCGTTTTTGATAAAGTGCTAGATAGAAAAGAAAAACAGGGGAGCGCAACATTTGTAATGCAAAAACGTCCAATGCTTTATTGATGATATATGAAAATGGCAAATGTTAAACCCTCACAAACAAAGCCAAGGCGCCTCGGGCAAGGCACCGGGCCATAAAGTTTCAAACTATCTGTTACAAATTTCAAAACAAAAGTCTATTACTGTGTAATAAAAGAAATGGGCACGAAGTCCTTCGCCGTCCAATTGTTCAAGCCACCGTTGGTAGTCGGGTAAATCCAGCTGTCGATATCTGACTCTTCATCATCAACCTCGATTGCATTCACTCCTTGATCATGTTTAGGCATGGGAGCAGTTATGACGTTGGGTTTCTCTGGTGCGTCAAACTCAATTTCTTTAACATCAATCAAATCTTGCACCTTATTCCTCAAGGCCCAACAGTTATTTGTATCATGACCCGGGCTATCGGAGTGATAGGCACATCAGGCGTTTGGGTTATACAGCGAAGATATGGTACTGGGATTCTTTGGGGCTTCCCTCAGAGTTACCAGGTTAGTCTTCAACAATTGCGATAAAATTTGAGATAAGGTTATACTGAGTCGAGTATACTGTCTCTGCGGCCTCTCTACTCTTTGCTGATTGTTGCGTTGTGGGGCAACAGTGGGTCTTGATATTACTACCGCATTAACTGCTTGGCGGCGTTCAGGTCGGTTTTGGCTCCTCGAGCTGTAAACTGCACTAGCTTCTTTTCTGAAAGGCTTCTTTTCTATACTTGATGAAGCACCTTTCTGTATCTTGCCACTTTTGATACCAGCTTCTACCCTCTCCCCAGTCAAAATCAATTCAGTGAACCCAGACGATAAACTACCGATCAAATGATTGAAATATGGACCAGACAAAGTCCCAAGAAACATATCCATCAACTCCCTATCAGACAGAGGGGGTTGTACTCTTCCAGCCAGATCTCTCCACTTCTTAGCGTAGTCCTTAAAACCTTCGCTCGCACCCATAGACATACCCTGAAGTTGAGTACGTGTGGGAGCAAGGTCGGCATTATACTGGTATTGCTTGTAGAAAGCAGCAGCAAGGTCTTCCCAGTTGCGGACATTAGCTCCTTCCAATTGATAGAACCATTCAAGTTGAGTCCCTGACAGACTATCTTGAAAGAAATGAACCCACAGGTTTCTATCAGCAGTATAAGGTTGAATTTTCCTGACGTACGAGCGGAGATGAAGCTTTGGACAAGATACCCCATCATACTTAGCAAAGAAGTGAGCTTTAAACTTGTGCGGGATCACCACCCCAGATGCCAGTCCCAGATCTCCGAAGTCCAATCCAGGGATCTTCTGAATCTACATTGCACTCAGACGGTCTTCGAGTTGCTTATACCTATCCTCAGTAGGAGGATATTGTTCTTCATCAAAATCAGTGTCATTATCAGAGACTACAGGGCTATGACCCTTTCCTTCCTCTTGATTCTCTCCTCCTCCAGATGAATGAGACAGATCCGCTTTCTGTCACAACCTATTCCCAAATCTGTGACCCATATTCAGCAGAACCCCCTTCTTCTTCTTATTCTTCTTCTTCTTGTCCTTCAAGATGAGAGTCTTCAAATCTTGCTTCCCTTTGGCCAGGTTCAGGAACATCTCCTGGAACTGAGCATTCTGTGCTTGAAGAGCCTTGATGGCTTGATCGGTAGGTGTTTCAGAAGACATCCTGTGCTGAAATAAACAGCGAAGAAGATAAGAAACCTGTAATGGTACCTGTAATGAGGTGCATGGTAATGGAATGCATACGAAATGATTTCAAAGACTTTGGGAGATTCAAATTTGTAAACCAAAATAAAACACACTTTATTAGATAAAACTTGTAACAATGTTTAACAATGCCTTTAAGGCGTTACAAAAGAAATAACTGAAAAGCAAATCTAAACTAGAAACAATAAAAAACATCATAAATCCCATGGTCGTTTTCCCTTCGTGCTGACATAATCGTTGATTGTCCTTTCATTCTCAAGTTTCCTCGTAAGCCTCAAGATCTTCCTCTCCTATTCATGATACTTCTCCCTGTAGGTATCCCTTTCTTCCTTTAACTGGATCCAAGATCTCTTCAATGCCCCAAGAATAGTAGGCATGTAGGGATGAAGGACTGTGTAAGGAACCCCTTCTTCATTAGTATGCTCCACAATCACTGGCAAAACAGCTTCATAAGGCATCCCTAGCTTTTGAGCACGGGCTCGAACCCACTGGAGGTAAGGTTGCATAGGGAGAGAAGTCTTTAATCCTAGCTCGTGAGGGTCAGACCTGTTCACCATGCCCCAGGCTCGTATAAACCTTCGGCGATGCTCATTAATGTCCCCCTTGTAGTCAAAGACAATGTCTGTAAGAAGTAGCTCGTGAGGACCGTCTCTCCGAGCGCGACCAAACTGTCGTAAAGCCAAACAAGGACTGTAGGTTATACCCCCTCTAATGCCAAGCAACGGGACATTAGGGTATTCCCCACATCGATCAATGACAGCTACTCTTTCCATATCCTTAGTACTCCAAAGGATGTCCGTATGAGCAAGGGACATGATTTTGTAAGCCCAACCTACACCTTCCTCATTCTTCAATACAGACTTGGGGAGGTGCGAAATAAACCACCTCGCCAACAGCGGCGGCGTGCAACACATGAGGGTCCCCCTTCTTTGCACAGTACGAGTATAGAGAGCATGTAAAATATCACCCAAGAGAGTAGGCACTGGATTACGAGACATGAAGATCTTGACCGCATTGACATCTATGAAGGAATCTGGATTCGGGAAAAGAACCAAGCCGTATATGAGGAGAGCCAAGATGTCTTCAAATGCTTGAAAGTACAAATTATCCCAGAACAGTTGAGCTTGATCAATCAGAAACTTAGCCATGAAACCTTTAACCCCGCTCCGTGTCTCCCAGTTGGATACTACATCAGCCCTTTTTAGATGTAAGGCTAAAGCAATGTCCTCAGGTCTAGGAGTCTCTTCCAAACCTGTAAAGGGTGTCTGCTCGAGGATAGATATTCCTAGTAAATCAGAAAACTCCTCCAAAGTAGGGACTAGCTGATAATCCGGGAAGGTGAAACAGTGATGCAACGAATCAAAGAACTGGAACAACACGCTCATCATTTGCTCATCCAACCTTGAGGTGACCAGGCTAAGGAGATGACCATGTCTTCTAACAAATTAAGAAGTATCAGGAACTTTTGAGACCAACTCTCTGAGCTGAGCAGGGATTTGCACGAAATTAACTCGAATGGTATTTCTGCGTACTAAAGCCATAATCTGCAAAACAGAACAAAGATAAATACCCTCGGTCTTTGAAATGGTTAGTACAATTAAGTATGCATGCTATGTCATGATGCATGACGTCATGATAACACACAGCAGGTATAACAGGTAACAAACATGGTAAAGGCAAACAAGTCACACAAGAGCTCTTAAGTTTCAGGCTTGCATGGAGTCTAGGTACTACCCTCTTGAAGTTCAGTTGGTTCAACCTGTCTTAATAATAGTAACCGGGTTCTAGAGGTTCTCAATATCACTGACCATCCTCCATCGATCATGGTTTCAGCTCACACAATCTTTTCTTGCGGCCGAAACTATCTCGAGAGTATGGTCTCAATGAGTGTAGTATCGAGTATCAACCAGTTCCCAGCTCTAGACCGAGATCGACTATCTCACTACTTCCTATGGCCAAGTTGTGTTAGAACAAAGTTTGAATCTACTACCCTAATTTTAAGTTTTGATGATAACAAAATGCAAAGATTTATTAACTGTATGATTCATGTAAGATATATATGCTGCCTAAAAATTACATTCTGTTTTACAGAAACTCTGATGGGTATCAGCAAGAGAATATCATCATCAGCATCAGAAGATGAAATATCAACATAAGCATCAGATGATGTTATATTAGATGCCAGAATCAGAAGATCAACATGTGCTTACGCTGAAGCGTGATGAACATATCTGCGCGTAATAATCTGAACTCTGATCAAGACAACAACAACTCATCAGCACCTAGCAGCGTCAGAATGAGCCAAAGCCAGAACACGCTTAAGTGGCAACGGTACTCTGCATTCAAGACTATTTATTATCAACGGCATTATTCCAAACAAAGATCTGCTTAATAAGGAAAGAATGTTATTGGCATTGAAACGGAATTACTACTCCAACGTACCATTTTCCAATGCTATATAAACAAGTCAGTGAAGATTGAATTGGCTAATGCTCTACAACTCTCTACACGCCTAAAGCTATTCATCATCTTCCTCACTCTCAGTCTGCTAAAAGCTCTCAATTACTTATTCTATTGTTTTAGCATTCCAGTATTCATAAGCTTAATTTGTGTAGTATCACAGTTATGATAAACAGTTTTTGTAGAAAACATTCAACACACTAGATCTCAATTATCTGTAAGAAAGTATTTCCTTGAGAAACCGGTTTGTGGTTTGACTCAAGAAGGCTTTAGCAGTTGTTAAAGCAGTTGTAATATTCAGTTGAATATAGTGGATTAAGACCTCGTTGGAGAGAGGCGAAATCACCTTGACGGGTGGACTTGAGTAGTTTGAGATCAAACGAACCAGGATAAAAATACTGTGTTGACTGCAATTGATTTCAAGTTTTTACAATTCAACCCCTCTTCTTGTGTTTTTCACTTCTTCAATTGGAATCAGAGCGCCTAGTTCTGAGCTAAAACACTTAACCGTGTCAGTACAAGATCCAGCGTCAGAAAAACACAATGGCAGGAACTTATCAACACACCAGCAATGACAACAATGAAGACAGAGACAGATTCAGCGGCAAACCTCCAGTCTTTGATGGAGAAAATTTTGATTATTGGAAAGACAGAATTGAAAGCTTCTTTCTGGAACATGATGCTGATCTGTGGGACATGGTGACAGATGGATACACGCACCCAGTGAATGCAAGCGGTCAGAAGATTGACAGGAAAGCAATGTCTGATCAACAAAAGCGTGACTTCAAAAATCACCACAAGGCCAGAACCATTCTTCTCAGCGCCATCTCTTACGCTGAATATGAAAAGATCTCTAACAGAGACACAACAAAGAACATGTTTGACTCACTCAGAATGACGCGTGAAGGCAACATTCAAGTCAAAGAAACTAAAGCTCTTGCGCTCATTCAGAAGTATGAGGCATTCAAAATGGAAGAAAGTGAATCCATTGAAACAATGTTCTCAAGATTCCAAATTCTGGTGGCTGGTCTCAAGGTTCTGGACAAAGGATACTCTACTGCTGATCATGTCAAGAAGATCATCAGAAGCTTGCCAAAGCAGTGGAGGCCAATGGTTACAGCGCTGAAGCTAGCCAAAGATCTCAACAAAATTTCTCTGGAGGAACTTATCAGCTCCCTCAGAAGTCATGAGATAGAGCTAGAAGCTGATGAACCTCAGAAGCAAGGTAAGCCTTTAGCATTAAAATCTAACAAAAAATCTGAGTCTAAAGTTTTGCAGGCAGTTGAAGAAACATCTGATGGATCCTCATCAGAAGAAGACGAACTTTCCCTCCTCTCCAGAAGAGTGAACCAACTATGGAAGCAGAGGCAAAGGAAGTTCAGGAATCCCAGAAGATCTGGTCAGAATGAGTCCTCTTCCAGATACAGAAGGTCAGATTCTTCCTCTGGATACAAAAGATCTGAAGGCTCCTCAGGAAGCAAAAAGCCAATTACCAAGGACATCATCTGCTATGAATGCAATGAGCAAGGACACTACAAGAGTGACTGCCCAAAGCTTCAGAGGGAGAAGCCCAAAAAGAAGTTTGGAAGAGAAAAGAAGAAAAGTCTCATGGCTACATGGGATGACTCTGACTCGTCTGAAGCTGACTCAGAATCAGATGATGAGAGAGCAAACATAGCTCTCATGGCCAACATTTCAGAAGACAGTGAAGCTTCTGAATCAGACTCAGAATCAGACACTGAAGAGGTATTTCCTGACTTTGCAATTAATTTTACTAAGGCTGAACTTGCTGAAAGCCTTAACGAAATTCTGGAAAGGTACCAGCAGATTAGAGTTAAATTCAGAAACCTGAAAAGGAATCTTGAATCTGACTCTGATAAAACTGAGAGTCTTAAATTGGAAAATTCTGAGCTGAAAAATAAAATTTCAAAGTTAGAAAATGTTTTACAAAATGCTCAGAAGGAAACAATTTCTGAAACTCCCAGCAGCGCTGATGAGATCATCAAGGAGTATGATCATAGTTTTCAGAAGTTCCTTGCTAAAAGCATAGATAGAAGCAAAATGGCTTCAATGATCTATGGAGTTAGCAGAAACGGCAGAAAGGGAATAGGATACCAAGGTAAGGTACTTACACCAAAGAATGCCATGGATTTAACTATTAAACACACTCCTCTGAACTCACATTTTGTGTATGGTCACACACATGATATTAAATATACTAGTAGCAAGTATTCTGTGAAACCAAAATTCAACCAGAGTTTTGGTAAATCTAACAAATCAGGACCCAAGAAAATCAGGGTACCTAAGGATAAAATAATACATGTTGCAGATATCTTTAGCAGCAAATCAGAAACACCAGTCATGGTACCTGGACTCAGGCTGCTCGCGACACATGACGGGAAAAAGGAATATCTTCCAAAGCCTGGAACTTAAGCCTGGAGGCCACGTTGGCTTTGGAGGCAATCAGAGGGGAAATATCATTGGCTCTGGAACTGTAGGTAATGGAAATCTTCCCTCTATAAATAATGTTCTGCTAGTAGATGGATTAATGCATAATCTGTTATCCATAAGTCAATTAAGTGATAATGGTTATGATATAATCTTTAATCAAAAATCATGTAAAGCTGTTAGTCAGAAAGATGGGACTATCCTATTTAATGGAAAGAGGAAGAACAACATTTATAAAATCAAACTTTCTGAACTGAAAAGTTAGAATGTAAAATGTCTTCTGTCTGTTAACAACGAGCAATGGATCTGGCACAGAAGATTGGGGCATGTTAGTATGAGAAGAATATCTCAGATTAACAAACTCAATCTGGTCAGGGGACTTCCTAATCTGAAGTTCAATTCAGATGCTCTGTGTGAAGCATGTCAGAAAGGCAAGTTTGCAAAACCTTCTTTCAAATCTAAAAATGTTGTTTCTACCTCTAAGCCATTAGAACTTCTGCACATTGACTTATTTGGACCAGTTAAAACTGCTTCAGTCAGTGGCAAGAAGTATGGGTTAGTAATCGTAGATGACTATAGCAGATGGACATGGGTAAAGTTCTTAAGACACAAGGATGAGTCACACTCTGTGTTTGTCACCTTCTGTAACCAAGTTCATAATGAAAAGGATTTTAGAATCGTTAAAGTCAGAAGTGATCATGGTGGAGAGTTTGAAAACAAAGATTTTGAGTCATTCTTTAATGACAGAGGCATTCTGCATGATTTCTCTTGTCCTAGAACTCCCCAACAAAATGGAGTTGTAGAACGAAAGAACAGAACATTGCAAGAAATGGCCAGAACCATGATCAATGAGACAAACATTGCTAAGATCTTCTGGGCAGAGGCAATAAACACAGCGTGCTATATTCAGAATAGAATCTCAATAAGACCTATTCTGGAAAAGACTCCATATGAATTGTGGAAGAACAGAAAGCCCAACATTTCATATTTTTATCCATTTGGATGTACTTGTTTTATGTTAAATACAAAAAATTATTTGAACAAGTTTGACTCTAAAGCACATAAGTGTATTATGTTAGGATACTCTGAACGCTCAAGAGGGTACAGAGTATACAATACAGAAACACAGATTGTGGAAGAATCAATCAGTGTTCGTTTTGATGATAAGCTTGACTCTGAAAAGTCAAAGCAGAATGAAGTTTTTGCAGGTATGGAAGTTGAATTTACAGGTTCTGAAGACAAGTCATCAGAAGCTCTCAACAAAGACACTCCTTCAACATCTGAAAGGAGCACTGCAAGCAATCAAGCAACAACTGCTGATCAACCTCAGAAAAGACTACCCAGAAGCAGCTTGGATCACCCAGAAGAAACTATCTTAGGAAGAAAGGAAGATCCAATCAGAACAAGAGCTAGTTTCAGAAACTCTGAAGAATCCCTCATGGGACTTGTGTCTCTGATTGAACCTTCTTCTATTAATGAAGCACTTCTGGACAATGACGGGATTCTAGCAATGCAAGAAGAGCTGAATCAATTCACCAGAAATGACGTATGGGATCTTGTTCCCAAACCAAAAGGATTCAACGTCATTGGAACAAGATGGGTGTTCAAAAATAAGTTGAACGAACAAGGTGAAGTTATCAGAAACAAAGCACGACTGGTAGCACAAGGTTATAGTCAGCAAGAGTGGATAGACTATACAGAAACCTTTGCTCCAGTCGCCAGGTTAGAATCTATCAGACTTTTAATTTCGTTTGCTGTTAATAAAGGCATCACTCTGTATCAGATGGATGTCAAGAGTGCATTCTTAAATGGTTATATAGAAGAAGAGGTTTATGTGCACCAACCCCCTGGTTTTGAAAGTACAAAAAATCCTGAATATGTTTTCAAACTAAAGAAGTCACTATATGGTCTGAAACAAGCTCCTAGAGCTTGGTATGAAAGACTAAGTAACTTTCTGTTAGAAAAAGAATTCACAAGAGGGAAGGTGGACACTACCTTATTCTGTAAATCAGTTAAGAATGACATCTTAGTTTTCCAAATTTATGTTGATGATATTATTTTTGGATCTACTAATCCTTCTCTTGGAAGAAAATTTGCTAAGTGTATGCAGGCAGAATTTGAGATGAGCCTCATGGGAGAACTGAAATTCTTTCTCGGAATTCAGATCAATCAAAATCCAGAGGGAACTTACATTCATCAGAGCAAATATGTCAGAGAACTTCTGAAGAAATTTGACCTCTCAGAATGTAAGTCATCAAAGATTCCAATGCATCCCACGTGCATTCTGGAAAGAGAAGAGGTAAGCAAAAAGGTAGAACAGAAGGTCTACAGAGGTATGATTGGCTCTCTCCTTTATCTGACGGCTTCAAGGCCTGATATCTTATTCAGCGTATGTATTTGTGCTAGATTCCAATCAGATCCTAGAGAATCTCACTTAACATCTGTTAAGCGAATTTTCAAGTATCTGAAAGGTACTACTAATCTGGGTTTATTTTATAGAAAATCTAGTGATTACAGCTTAGTAGGCTACTGCGATGCTGACTTTGCTGGAGACAGAGTAGAGCGTAAAAGTACTTCTGGAAGCTGCCAGTTTCTGGGAGAAAATCTGATTTCTTGGTCCAGCAAAAGGCAATCCACAATTGCGCTATCAACAGCAGAAGCTGAGTACATAGCAGCAGCAGGTTGTAGCACACTAATGCTCTGGATGAAAAGTCAGCTTGAAGACTTCAAGATTTTTGAGAGTAACATCCCTATACTCTGTGACAATACTTCTGCCATTTGCTTAAGTAAAAATCCTATTTTGCATTCTAGGGCTAAGCATATAGAAATAAAACATCACTTCATTAGGGACTATATTCAGAAAGGAATTTTGAATTTAAAATTTATTGATACAGACCATCAATGGGCTGGTATCTTCACTAAACCACTTTCTGAAGATAGGTTCAACTTCATTCTGAAACATCTCAGCATGAAGCTCTGCCCAGAGTGAAAATGTTTTAATTTTATATATTAACCTTCAGAATGTGTTTTCTTTTTACTGTGAACTTCTGATCAATTTCTTTCAGAAAGACAGACATGCAGATTGTATCAGATTCTATTCTTAAAGATATGAGCGTTTCAGCTCAAGGATAGACATGCTGCTCACTAAATCAAACAAGTGTCATCCAATCATCAGCAAATCTCTGAAGCAGAACACGCGTGCACACTTCTGAGAAGGCAAAACGCTGATTGGGTGCATTGAGACACATGTCTGGTAACCGTTCCAAGTATCTTTCTCAAATCCCCCAAAATCCAGCAAGCATTAAATGCACGTAATCATGAGTTAAACTGTAATCATGAATTAATTCTCTTTCTTAAAACCGTTTATGTTTTCAAAACTTTTTTTTGAAATCTATTTAAGCACATTAACATCATTCATTAAACTTTTACCGTTTCTTACAATCATCCAAAATATTTTCTGCATTTCTTACTTGTTTGTTCATCCCTTTTCAAGAAAACCTTTTTTTTCAAGCTTTTCTCACAGAAACCCTAAGTGTGAACATGGCAACCTCTAGCAATGTCTCTGCAAGTTCTCAGAAGGAGGCTTCATCTGAACAATATAAGATTCCCTTCAGAACGCTCCTTACACCAGTGAAGAACTTGGAAGTGCTATCTGAACTGATTGTTGATTTCACCAGCCTGAAAGAAAATGGATTCAATTTGACAGAATAAATTAGGGCACAAGGATGGGAGAGATACTTTGATAGGTTGGTGGGTCCAACGTTCCCAGTATTGGTCAAGGAATTCTGGATTCATGCGTCTTCATCAACACATCAAGTTACCTCCTACATAATGGGAAAGAAGATTGTGATCACTGAGGATCACATTGCAAGATTGATCGGATACAACGGTGGTGGCATCCGCTATATCGACATGGCAGAAAGATGCTCAGATGCTGCTGTCATTGCAAGAGAGATTTTCACCCATGGGGTTCCCAGCAGCAAAATCAGAGACTTAAAGGATCAACACAAAATATGGGCGAAGATTATTCTGGGGTGCTTCAATCACAGGAAGCCCACAAGCTCTCCTGATTATATAAATATAGATCAGCAGTTTCTGATCTATTTTATTAATCAGAAGGTAAAGATTAACATGGCTCATCTTCTGTTTAATCACCTCAGGACCAGCGTCAAGGAGACAAGAGAATAAGAAAGGACAAAAAGGGGTTGGATACCCTTTGGCAGGTTAATATCAGATATTCTAATTGAGAATAGGCTGATTGAGCACCTTACAGAAGCTCAGGAATTAAGTTCTATTGAACCTACTGTTGGCAAGCCTCTGAATGCCAAGAATCTGAAGAAAATGAAACTGATAGAGAATATCAGAAAGGAGCCCAGGGTCACTCCTCTTGCTGACATCACCAGCAGAAGAGTCCCTCTGGACGACTTTCCATTATTCTCTGAGATTGACTCTAAACCAGTCATTGTTCTCAGATACTTGGACGCTTGCAAGGCTGATGGCACAGATCCCACTCTGAACATTAAAGATTTGCACCAGCAAAATCCAGAAGTTACTGTGAAGAAGACGAAGAAAAGAAAGGCTACTTCAGAAGGACCATCCCAGCAGACCCCTAAGAAGAGAGGTAATCTATCTACTGTCAATGTTTTAAATTCTTCTGCTATTCCAACATCAATCCCAACCCCAGCTACATATGAACTTCCCATTCCCATACCAACCATTGATGACACCGAACCAGAGGCTGACCCTTCTGAGTCACTAACTCTCAGGGGATCCCGCACCAAAAATCCAAAACCCACAACATCAACAGAATCAGAACTTGACAAAGTTCTTTCGGAAATTGATCAACGTTCTTCCGCTCCCCCCTCAGAAAATCCAAACACTCAACCAGAAATTCCCCACTCACCACAACCAGCAACCACACTATCTCCAATACCAGAACAACCAGAAATTCCACCTCCTTCTCCACAACCAGAAATTCCTCCTCCCTCTCCACAACCAGAACTTCATCCACTTTCACCTCAACCTGAGTTTCAACACTCTGAAACTCCATCACCTGAACCACAAACCCCTGAACCTCATTCTCCTCAATCCTCTGAACCTCAACCCTTGGCAATTCAGCTGCCTTGTGGTACAACTGTAAACATACCCCAACTGCCATCCTCACTAGAAACTACCCCTCCAAATACTCCAAACAGTCCAATTATCATTTCTGATTCTCCCACTCCATCTCCCAAACAAAATACTGAAGACCACAGCAGGACCTTCATTGATTTAACAATCCTTGACCGTCTTGCTGATCTTAAAAATAAAATAGCCCTTCCCAAACCCAAACAGCTAGATGTTGGCTCTGGCATTTTGAATTTTGAAACAGGCTTGCAGAATTGGATTGCTTCTCTAAAGCAGGTTTGTCCTGGAATGATTGATCCTGCTGCTTCAGACCAACTCTGGACACGATTCAGAATGTGGATACGTGCTGAAGCCCTCAAGCTGCAAGACATCAACTATGAACAAGCCCAGCAGAACTTCAGCAAGCTGCTGAAGGAAGCTGAAAGTCAGCTGCTGAAGCAAGAAGTGCTCTCTCTGGATAGTGAGCCATGGTTTGAGAAGCGTCCAGCTTCAAAAGTCCAGCCAGCAGAAGATCATACTATTCAAGCTGAAGAGGATAGTCAAGCAGAAGATGTTGCAGAAAGCTCTCAGAAGCATCCTGTTTCTGATGTCTCTCAAGCTGCCTTGGACAGGCAGACTCTTGAAGAGCTGAAGCAGAATGATATTCGTCTGCAGCAAAGAATGTATGAGAATGATCAGAAGATGAAGGAAAGGATGGATGTGAAAGACAGCAAGATTGATACAGTAGTCAGCATGGTTCACAAGTAGAATGAAACTGTTGATCAGATTAAGACAATGCTAGAGACTCTGTTCACACGCTTTCCACCCCAACCTTAGATTTTCATTCATGATATTTTCATTGTTTTCTTTCCATGTTTTCTGTACTATCTTCTAATCTTTGAATTAAATATAACAAGTTTTTCTGCTCTGATCGTTTTAGCTTTTATTACTTACACTTTTTGATTGCTGACAAAAAGGGGGAGAAAAAGAATGATATTTTTCAATAACGGATTACTGAGACAAAAAGTCTCAAACATTCTAACACTTTGATATACTTGAATGTTTTCTGTTTTGCATAAGCCTACAGGTACAAGAAGTTAATCATCTCTGATACACTAAAGCATCACTGAAGCTCTGATGTTCTGATGTTCAAAGAAAGTCAATAAAGATCTGATCCTGAAGAACTCTTGGAATTAAAAAGGGAAGTAATAAATTCAGGGGGAGTATTTCCGTTCTAAACTCTGATATCTCTTTATCCCTTATCCTCTTATCTTTGATAACTTCCTATTTAATTCTGATACAATTTATTAAGTTGGTTATCTCTGATACTTTTCACGTTAATTTTCAATTGAAAAAATCTAGTTTTTGTCATCATAAAAAAGGGGGAGATTGTTAGAACAAAGTTTGAATCTACTACCCTAAGTTTAAGTTTTGATGATAACAAAATGCAAAGATTTATTAACTGTATGATTCATGTAAGATATATATGCTGCCTAAAAATTACATTCTGTTTTACAGAAACTCTGATGGGTATCAGCAAGAGAATATCATCATCAGCATCAGAAGATGAAATATCAACATAAGCATCATATGATGTTATATCAGATGCCAGAATCAGAAGATCAACATGTGCTTACGCTGAAGCGTGATGAACATATCTGCGCGTAATAATATGAACTCTGATCAAGACAACAACAACTCATCAGCACCTAGCAGCGTCAGAATGAGCCAAAGCCAGAACACGCTTAAGTGGCAACGGTACTGTGCATTCAAGACTATTTATTATCAACGACATTATTCCAGACAAAGATCTGCTTAATAAGGAAAGAATGTTATTGGCATTGAAACAAAATTACTACTCCAACGTACCATTTTCCAATGCTATATAAACAAGTCAGTGAAGATTGAATTGGCTAATTCTCTACAACTCTCTACACGCCTAAAGCTATTCATCATCTTCCTCACTCTCAATCTACTAAAAGCTCTCAATTACTTATTCTATTGTTTTAGCATTCCAGTATTCATAAGCTTAATTTGTGTAGTATCACAGTTGTGATAAACAGTTTTTGTAGAAAACATTCAACACACTAGATCTCAATTAACTGTAAGAAAGTATTTCCTTGAGAAATCGGTTTGTGGTTTGACTCAAGAAGGCTTTAGCAGTTGTTAAAGCAGTTGTAATATTCAGTTGAATATAGTGGATTAATACCTCGTTGGAGAGAGGCGAAATCACCTTGACGGGTGGACTAGAGTAGTTTGAGATCAAACGAACCAGGATAAAAATACTGTGTTGACTGCAATTGATTTCAAGTTTTTACAATTCAACCCCCCTTCTTGTGTTTTTCACTTCTTCAAGTTGGTCAATTATAGGTTCTAAGGTTAGTTGATGCTTAACGACCCATATAGCAGCCCCGTATTCTCCTTGTTCCTCCACAAGGGATACCGGTACCAACTAATGTGCCACATCAATGTAGCTACTGCTTCAACCGTATCGGTCTACGCTGGACAGTTCCCTCACAGTTTATTGCTACTTACCTAACAGGTGTTCCCAAGATCCGGGTTAAGATCTATAGTAACTCCGATACAAAGCCCATAAAAATAAAGCAATCAAATCAAACAATTGAAGCAAATATAATGAACTAATCCTAAGGTAAACCCCACTTATTAACTCCCCAGCAGAGTCACCAGTTTTGTGATACGGTGGCCAGAACCGGGATTATTTTTAGGAATGCTGGTTTGCGTTTTGCGTTTGTGTTTGCAAAATGTCACGGTAAGCCAGAGTCGCCACCGACTTTTATTTTATCCAACAAGGAAAGGAAAAAAGCACAGAAAAAATTCCTTTTTTGAGATTTTATGAGTACGGGGCGTAGATTATAGAAAGGGAAGGTATTAACACCCTTTCTATCCGTAGTTATCTACGGGCTCTTAGGTACTTGCTCATCATTTTCAAAATTGCTTCTGTGTGTTTGTGTGATTTGAAAAGTTTTTGTTTTAACTTTGATTTAACTCTTGCTTCTGTCTTCAAGAGTGTTACGAAGTGTTTTTGAAAACTTTGTTTGAAAAAGTGTAAGTGTGGAAAAGTTTGTTTGGATTGAGCAAGTACTTAAGAGCTAATCTACCTACTCGAAAAAAAGAATTGTTCTATGTTCGTTTCCTTTAGACAGCGATATCCCACTATTAGTGAGTGGGTAACACCGTCGTTGGAGTTTTTAGGGTCAATTCGAAAGGGACGTACGGTCACTAAAGCAATGTTAGGACATCTTAGTAGTAACCATAATGTCTTAGATCAATTATTCGAGGCAACAATATCCGAGGCAACCATTCCGAGGTAACTTTTCTGAACGGGACTTTGATCTTTGTTTAGACAAGAGCGACCACTAAAGAATCCTATACCTAATGACCGTTTACCGAGGGCAACCGAAGTGGGAGTATACCCTAGGAGTGCGCATGTGCGAGTGATTCAATTTCAAGTTTATTATCTTTCCACATTTAGGGTTAACTAACCGTTTTAAAGTTAATCATACATTCTTGTCATGCATCCCTATTATTCATATATCTAACAGTTAATATTTTGCGGAATTTAAAATGCGGAAAGTAATCTACGCTATTACAAGGCTTCGGGTATTTACATAGCCAAAAACAAACCCTTAAAAAACGATAAATGAAATTAAAAGGTCCTAATTAAGCTATTACAACTTGTGAGCAATTACATTAATATGGTAAAAATAACAAATAAAGCGCGCGCGAGGCAATTAAGAACGATAAGAAATTAGGGTTTTGACCCTTTCTAACCTAATTGAAAGAAAAAATGTTTTTGTTGTTTTTAATTATTTTTAAGAAAAAGAATTAGGTTTTTAAAATTAATTAATTAATTAATTAATTAATGAAAATAAATAAATGGCCTATTTTTGTGTTTTTGGTTATTTTAAGAAAAAGAAAATATAATTAAATTAGAAACAAAAACCTTAATTGTTCTAATTAATTTTAATTTATTTACAAAAATAATTAAAGTTATCTAAAATTAAATAACCTAATTAAATTAATTAATTTTTGATAAAAAAATAAACCTAAATCTAATTGGGTGAAAAAATATTATTTTTATGATTTTTTGATAAAAAGAAAAATAATTTTTATGTTAGTAAAATAAATAAATAAATTAAATAATGGAAATATAAAAAGAAAAGAAAAGAAACTTGGGCCTGCAACCAGCAATTTGGGGGGTGTGAGAATCAGATTCCGGGCCCAACACTTGGCAGATTGGATGATGAAGCCACATGGTGGTCTCTACGCCTTGTGGAACATGGAATCTGTAGAGAGAAATCAAGAAAAATGCAAATGTTGGAGGCAGGGGTCGAACCCATGACCTTAAGCTCTCCAATGCCTTAGCGCTTACCTGGCCACCACTGGGCCAGTTGGTTCAATTGATTATCAAATGAAACAAAAATAATAAAAAGAATAAAATAACACTAGCTGTAAAACACGCGCGTGAATTCAAATGCACGAATAGGATGGAGCCACGTATGTCATCTTCCTCCTTGCTCTGTTGGTAAAAGTCACAGACTTTTACCTACGACCATTTGTCCATAGCTACAGGTCCTGCAATTCTCAAAATCCAATACCAGCATGATAAATAAAAACTAAGGCCATGGATAGATTCGTCTGGACCTGCTAGGCACGATGGTGCCCCTTTCATGGCCCAATTTTACCTGTGCACAAAGATCCCAAATAGAAGCAACAAACCCTAACAATGGTGAACTCTAACACAGTCTATGAAAACGCAATTAAATGTTACAGAAAGCTTGCAAATATGTTAGGGAACAAGAATATGTGATTATCTCATGCTATAAGTGCCAAAATTATGCAAATCGAATTCAAAAAAGGTTCAATGTCGTGACTGCCTTACAGTGGTTTCTAGCGCCTGAAATTGCTTGTTCTTGATTGGTATAGGTTCCTTGTGATCCCAGGAAGAGATTGGGATGGCTAGAGAGTCTTGATAATGCCTGGAAATATGAAATCGTGTCTGCACTTTTTGTGATTTTTTTCAAGTTTGGTTCTTGTTCTTGCGCCTCTCTTCAGCCTCGTTTTAGGTCTGCAAATGTTCAATATATATCAAGGATTTGATTAGGGTTCAAAACATGATCTCAATCTTCCTCCATTATTGATTTTGGTCTTGATTTGATTCACTTAAAACCCTTCCAAAAATAGGCCAAATTCAATCTTTTTATGCACTCAAAGGCCTTGCACAAATTCAATCAATTGCTAGCTGGATGTAGGACCTGAAACATGTACAAGATCTTTGGATTTCAATGTTTTGGATTTTTCATGATTTGTTTTAATTTAAATTGATTTAATTCAAACAAAAATCAAAATAAATAATAAAAATAAGATAATGACAATTGGCAAGAGCTAGGGCTCGTGGACCATGCTACCAACTCAAAACAAGTGCAAAAAGTTAGGCCCATTTAGCAAAATTTGCAATTTTAGGCATAGTTGACTTTTGACAATTTTGCAAAAAGGGTCAACTTCACCAATGCACAACTTCCTCAATTTTGACTCTTTGAAGGTGTTCTTGGACTTTTTAGAAATCTTGAGATGTACTCTAAGCAACCCTTTTGGTCTCATATCAATTTGGTATTCCATGTTAATGTATGAAGTTTTGACAAAAAAGGTGTTTTTGTTGACTTTTCAAAATGACCTATAATGTCAAAATTCATAAATTTTTGTGAGTGCATATTTTGAACTTGGGATATGAAGATGGATTGTAGGGAATTGCATCCTCTTCAAACTTAGCTTTGGATGGGTCATTTCTCATAAAGTATGAGAAAGTTATGCTTGGTCAAAGTTGAGTTGACTTTTCCTGCAAAACCCTAATTTAGCAACTTTTGGTTCTTGATGAATCATGATCAACCCTTGATCAAATGATGAATGGCACTTCAAAATGAGGATGTTGACCAAAAATCTTTAAGTTTGACTGTATGTAGGCCACAGTTGACTTTTGCTCTAGCAAAATCGATTTTTAGGCTTTTGAGCAATTGACTGAGCAAACTTTCTCTGTATGGCTTGAAACTTGACATGGATGCTGTTGTACCCCAATTTTTGACCTAAGATCCCATATTTATTTTTGCATTTTTAAACATAAGCCAAGGTCACGAAATACGGTTGGTTTTAACCTCTCACCTTCGAGCTCTGACTATGCGAAGATTGTCAAGTGTTTTGAACATTTTTAGCATATGTATCACTGATTTCTAACCGCATACAAAGGTGTATGTTCATGTTTTCTTTTGTGTCATGTGCAGAGACAGGTCTGAATTAAGAGCATCAGGTGTCACGCCTCAATTAAGGTTTTGAGTTTCCCAAGTCAGAAGTACGGTTGATTGTGGATTCTCGAAGACTGATTCATCAAGGCACACTGTTGCACCCTTAATTTCGCTCCTATTTTTTTTCAGTCGCACATTCGTACCATATTTTGTCATTTTGGTCACAATCATTAGTAAATATTTTCATTCATCATATTTTGCATCATTAGTCGTATTTAAGTTGACCAGAAAAGTCAGTTTAAATCAAAGTTTGCATCGTCTTTTAGTTAAAAAATACCTGACATTTCACTTCATGCATTTTTATCTCTTTAATCGTTTCTTGCATTGCTCCAAGTTGTTTATATGTCGATAATAAAAATATTTTGGTTTTATAGACAAACTGTTAAAAGCGATTCAACAATGTACGAAAAATTAGCGAGAAAAATATTTCAAGTTTTCACCTTTTTACCGATCATTTTATGAATCTGTGCTTCGCGTAGATTATGACAGTATGCTTGCTTTATTTTTTCGGTACAGTTCGAGGTCTCGTTTTTAACCGTAAACGCCTGTTTAGCCTGATATTTTAATTATCATTTTATTTCGATTTTTGACCTTGTTGAATATTTTTTCTTTAATCTTTGTGACATGTAGATTATTTTAATGTGTTCATTTTATTTTTTCGGATAAATTTTCGTCCGTTTTTTATCATTTTCGGTCATTTTCGGGTTTTATTTTTATTCATAAAATATTCAAAAAAATCATTTTAAATTGAGTTTTTATATACTTTCAAGTTTTATTTTTATTTTTGTCATTAAAGGGCCTTTTAGTCACAAAAAATATTAAATATACTATGCTTGATTTTCATTGGCTGTTGGATGAAATTGAGGATCGATACACACACAATACTCTATTCCTATTGGCTGTTGGATGAAATTGAGGATCACCTTCACCATTCTCTCTTCATGCCATTACCCTTCAATTTCTTCACTCACAGAAAAAAAAACAAAAAGGGTGACAACACAACAAACTGCATATCACCACATTTCAACTCCTCCTTCAATCCCCCCCACCTACTGTACAAACGTTACCTTCCATCCATCGCATACCCACCTCACTGTTTTCACCAACATAACCCAGCAATCCAAACACTCCCTCCTTTTTCCCTTCATCTCAATTTCGCTAACCGTCTTCCAAATTCCCTTCATTCTCTTCACATACAAACATCTCACGATCTCCTTTCATTCAAATAAACCTTTCATCAAACATTTGATATGCTGAAACATAGAATACAAAAACACTAAAACATCACCCTTCACGTTTGTATCACCATCAAAATTCAAACACAGAAGCAAGCTTTTGTTCTCCCAACACAATGGATATTGCTATAACATCAACTTCAAACTCCCATTTTTTTTTGCAGGTTGAAAAATAGGCAGATTTGTCGAGATTTATTTGTTGTTCTTGGTGCTTATTGTGTTCTTCTTACTATAGAAGGCAAGACACGGAAACGGTTTCGGAAATCGGTATGAGATACGTTAATCCTCCTGGTCACACACAAACCGTCACTAACATGTGAAAACAAAACCAAAACTTCAAACTTTTGTTCCAAAATGATTCAACAATCTCAACAACAAACAACAACCGCAAATTCAAAAGAAAAGAAATCAGATTGCATCCGAGCCCAATCACACAACGCCTCACTACGCCGCAAAGCCGCTCCCTCTTCAATCACGCTGGAACAGAAGCATATAGCAACATACCGAGCAGTCGCCGACATCGCAATCCCGCGTGGCCGCTTAACATCGAACTTGTCCAGCAGCGTGCATCATCTAACCTCCATCTGCAATTCACCACCACCTTGTAGATCGCGGAACCGTCACTCTCTAATCCGGCAGCCGGGGAATTTTCAAATTGGTAACCTATCACTTTTCTTACTTTCATTGTTTGAATAGATGTGGTGTTGTTTATTCATGATGCTAGTTGTATTTTTTATCCATGGAAGAGAATGAATTTTAACAAAAATAAAAGTTGAGAGAGAAAGTGAACATGTGTTTTTGAAAAGGAGATAAATGAGATTTGCTTGCAAGCTGTACTTTTCTAATTTATCTCAATTTTTTTGTTTTGTTTTTTTGTTTAGTTATGTTTTTAAAAAATTATTTTAATAGAATAGAATTTGAAATACACTAATGTATTGTGTGATGTACAGTATGTCACATGTATTATATCCTTCCATCAGTTATCTATGCAAAATAAATGGGCCAATTACATATTTGAAGTCCATGCAATTTTCTAGTTATTTTCATAAAATTGTTTTTTCTGTTTAATTAAGATCTTACAAAATAGTAGTTAGTAAACTTTTTACTTATTTATTCTATTTCATTAATCATAATTAGAATTTCATGCGTATAATTGGGATTTTGGCCTCAAGTCATACTTTTCACACATCTCCATTCCACTTAACACTCTTAATCTTGTGATTTACTTTATGGTATTTGTTTAATTTAATTGCTAATTAGTTATCAAGTTGTGATTTTTTAATTATTTTAGATTAATTAGGTTATTCCCTTTATTTAAGTCATATATGAAAAAATACAAAAAAAACAGATATTTCAAAAGGTTCCTGCGGAGTACCGCAGATGCATTGGGTGCTAATACCTTCCCATTGTATAACCAACCCCCGAACTCTCGATCTCTTTCAAAAACGCATTGTATTTTATTACTTTTAAGTATTATTTTACATTGCATATTTTAGGGTTTTATTTCGCTCTTTTCCCTTTTCCCTTGGAAACAATAAAGCGCGGTGGCGACTCTTGCTTTTTGTGAGTCAAGTTAATTAATAGCTTGATCTCCGATTTTCACCGCTACAGATGATCTTGAGAACATATTAGGACAATGGTGAGAATTTGGGATCCCTTGGACTCAAGTATCTTGATGCAACATGAAACCCTAATTTGAGGTAGACTGCCTTAGGAGAGAGTTTGTCTGGTCAACCCTTGGACTTCCTTGAGCAACTTGAGGATCTTTCTTGAAATGTTTTGAGAAATATGGGAGGGAAAATTTTGGGGTACAACAATTGGATTAATCAGAACCACTGAGTTTGTCAGTTGATGTTAAAGGTTGTCTGTAAGGTGATCCAACGGGACATAGTCATATGCTTTAATTCCCTAACTTTTTCGTGGACCGCCCTTCCTGGTTTTCAGTCCACCGGGATACCCCTTTTTTGCCCAAGTTGCCCTTTCGGGTTTTTAACTTGCTGGATGTACAAATTTTTTTATTTTATCCCTAATTTTTTCCCGAACCTTTGTGGTTCGCCAGGATACCATTGTTTTTCCTAGGTGTGTCAACCTAGCGGGTCTCTTATGCGTAGTATCTTTTGACTATGCGTTCACAGGGTGTTGAAGGTCGTCGCCATCCATAGTGGTTAAGATCATTGCTCCACCAGAGAATATGCTTTTGATCACAAATGATCCTTCGTACGTAGGGGTTCATTTGCCCCTGGGATCACCTTATGACAATATGATACGCTTGATTACCAAGTCACCAACCTGATATACCTGACGTCTGACCTTTTTGTTAAATGCTTTGATCATACATTTTTGGTACATCTGGCCGTGACAGACAACTGTAAGCCTATTCTCATCAATTAGGTTTAACTGGTCAAATTGAGTTTGGATCCAATCGTCTTCACTCAGCCCTGCATCCTTTATGATTCTCAGAGAAAGGATCTGGACCTCAATAGGCAAGACATCTTCCATGTCGTATACCAGAGAGTAAGGTGTTGCCCCGGTTGATATGCGCGCCGTGGTACGGTAACCGTGGAGAGCGAATGGTAGCATCTCATGCCAGTCCTTATAGGTTACTGTCATTTTTTGTATGATCTTTTTGATGTTCTTATTTGCGGATTCGACAACACCATTCATCTTTGGCCGATAAGGAGAAGAATTATGGTGCTAGATCTTGAATTGCGCACATAGTTCGGTGATCATAGTATTGTTGAGATTCGTACCATTGTCTATGATGATTCTCTCTGGGATGCCGTACCAACATATGAGATTCTGTTTGATGAAATGGGCCACGACATTCTTGGTAACGGAAGCGAAAGAAGCTGCCTCAACCCACTTTGTGAAATAGTCAATGGCCACCAGGATGAAGCGATGCCCATTAGAAGCCATAGGTTTAATTTCTCCAATCATATCGATGCCCCACATCTCGAATGGCCAGGGAGCAGTCAAGACATTTAGAGGGACTGGAGGCACATGCATTTTGTCAGTGTAGATCTAACACTTATGATAGGTTTGAGAATGTTGATAGCAATCTGCTTCCATGGTAGACCAGTAATAACCTGCCCGTAGGATCTTCTTAGCCATCTTATGCCCACTGGAATGGGTGCCAAAAGTTCCTTCATGTAGATCAACCATGTTCTTTTATGCCTCAACCTTGTCTATGCAACGAAGAAAAATAGAGTCATGGTTGCGTTTGTAGAGAACACCATTGCTGAGGAAGAACTTAGCAGAGAATCTCCTTAAGAACTTCTTATCATTGACTGAAGCCCCTTCCGGATACTCTTGAGCCTCAAGATAACTCTTGACTTCATGGAACCAAGGCTGGTCGACTACGTCTTCAGTATTGATCTCGTGACAGTAAGATGGTTTATCCATCCGTTCAATGGTGATCCGGGGAGCCTCGTTACCCCACTTGAGTTTAAACATGGATGAAATTATGGCTAGCGTGTCTGCTAGTTGATTTTCCTCTTGTGGAAAATGCTTAAAGGTAATTTCCTTGAAATATGGGATTAATGTCAACACATGTTCTTTGTAGGGGATGAGGTTAGGGTGCTTCATGTCCCACTCTCCTTTGATCTGACTGATGACCAAGGCTGAATCTCAAAATACGTTAAGGACTTGATTCCCAAATCCATGGCAACTTTGAAACCAAAAATGCACGCTTTATATTCTGCCATGTTATCTGTATAGTTGATGCAAATTCTGGCAGTGAAGGGGGTATGACATCCTTCAGGGGATATGAGTACAACACCTATTCCATTTCCGAGTGCGTTAGACGCCCCATCAAAAACCAAGGTCCATCGGGATCCTTGTTCAGGTCCGTCATATGGTCTAAGTTCTTCACAGTTGTTTACCATCATGATGTCTTCATCCGGGAATTCAAACTTCATGGACTGATATTCATCCACAACTTGGTGAGCAAGGTGATCGGCTAGCACACTTCCCTTTATTACTTTTTGGGTAGTGTACTGAATGTCGTATTCTGTTAGGATCATCTGCCATCTCACTATTCTCCCAGAGAGGGTGGGCTTCTCGAATATGTATTTTATTGGATCCATCTTGGATATCAATAAGGTGGTATGGGTCAACATATACTGTCTTAGCCGACGAGCATCCCATGCCAGAGTGCAGCAAGTTTTCTCGAGCAGTGAATATGTTGTTTCACAGTGGGTAAACTTTTTGCTCAGGTAGTAAATAACATGCTCTTTTCGGCCAAACTCGTCATGCTGCCCCAGCACACGGCCCATTGAATTTTCCAAGACAGTTAGATACATGATCAAGGGTCTTCCCTTGACAGGCGACATCAAAACAAGAGGCTCTTGTAGGTACTCTTTGATTTTGTCGAAGGCAACTTGGCATTCATCATTCCATTTGACTACTTAATCTTTCTTCAGTAATTTGAAGACTGGTTCACAAGTAGCTGTTAAGTGAGAAATGAATTTGACAATGTAGTTTAGCTGTCCTAAGAATCCTATGACTTCCTTCTCAGTACGAGGAGCTGGCATTTCTTGTATTGCTTTCACCTTGGCAGGGTCCACTTCGATACCTTTACCGCAGATGACGAAGCCTAAGAGTTTACCGGACCTCACCCCGAATGTGCATTTGTTCGAGTTCAACCTCAACTTATACTTCTTTAGTCTCTCAAACAGTTTCTGCAAATGGTCAAGATGTTCCTCTTCAGTTTGAGATTTGGCTATCATGTCTGTGATACGGTGGGAGAACTGACTAGTGTTTTGCGTTCGTATTCGCACTTGTGCGGTTGAGCAAGAGTCGCCATCGACTTTTTATTTTATCCTAAAGGAAAGGTTAAAAAAGCACAGCAAAAACCTTTTGAGATATTTCGTGGGTTCGGGGGGTAGATTATGAAAAGGGAAGGTATTAGCACCCTTTTCATCCATGGTTATCCATGGGCTCTTAGTTACTTGGTTTTTTAGATCACTTGCCTTGTTTTTCGATTGCTTGAAATTGTGGTGTGTGTGTGTGTTTTGAAAATGTTTTTGAAGAGATGCCTTGTCTTAGGCGACCAATGTATTTGACTCGTGTTTGAGTGTTTTACAAAAGTGTGTATCTTTTCGAAAAGATGTTTCAGATGTTTTTGAGAGTTTGTTTGAAAGTGTTGTGGATTGTGGTTTTTGAAAAGAAGGCAAGTGTTTTTGCAAATTGATCTCAAGTAACTAAAAGTTTTATCTACCCTATTGTACTCAAAGGTTTTTGTTATGTTTTAACCCTTTTTAACAATTTTGTTCCACCATTGAATTTGATGGACAATCTTGCGTTTAGGAAGTTTATTCGGGACGCGCGCGGGTCATCGTATGGACCATGAATGCAATGGTGCCAAGTGTCTTTGGCAATTTGCTTTGAAGGGACTATGATCATTCCGTTTTAGGCAACATTCGAAAGCGTCATCGAGGGACTTATGATCATTTGAATTTGTTTTGCCAAAGATACTCGACGTGCAAGCATGGCCCGTTTTGGAAGGCAACATGTGGGATTACCCTAGAGGGTGCAAGTGTGATTGTGTATTGATTTCATGTATTTGTCTTGTATTAGGTTATCTAGCGTTTGATTTTATGTACATGCAAACCCTAGGTCTAATCATGGTATAATTGAAAGCGGTAAATTGCGAAAATATAAAGTCTACGCTATTACAAAATAGTATCCGGGAGTGGGGGTACAATATTCACAAATGGGGATGAGACTTATAGTATCCAATAAGTTACAACCAAATCGAATTTGCGATCAAATGTAAATGACGAATATCAATGTATAAGATAAACAAGTATGTATAGGAGCAATATATTGTGTATTTGTATTGTGTAAGTATGAGATGTATTGTGTAAGCATGAGATGTATTTACAAATGCGACAAGGTGAAACTAAGGTGTATTAGGGTATTTGTTTTGACCTAAATATGTGTTTAATGAATCTTTGATTTGTATATTTTTAATATGTACAAAAGAAATGTTTTAATTGAATGTTCAAGTTTTAATTAAATTATGTATAAAAATGATGTTTTAAGAAAAGAAAATACTTCTAAGTTTTAATTATGTATACAAAAAGTATTTTTTCCATTTGTTATATACAAAAATATTTTAGTTAAAAGAAAGGGAAAATATCTTCAATTTTAATTACATGGTGTAAAAAAAATGTATTTTTGTTATTTATGTACAAAGGTATTTTAACTAAGTATTTAGAATTTAAATTATGTATATAAGAAATATATGTTTTTAAGTATTTTTTGTATTAAAGTATTATTGTCATATTTTGTATCTTTATTTAATTATGTTTGTATATAAAAAATATTGTTAGTGTAATAATAGAATGCAATTAGTATTAAGTAACAAAAAGTGGTTAATTAATATGAATGGGCTTGGTGTTTGGTTATGCTGGCCCAAGTAAAGCAAAGGTTATGAAGCGTAAGAAGAGGAAAAGGGGTGTATGAATTGGAGCAATGATTTGGGCTTAGGCATGCAGAGACGGGCAAGGCCCACGTTTGGACTCAAGTCATTTTTAGGGTTTGAGGTTTTTGTCTTCAGTCTAGGGTTTGTACAGCGGCGCGTCCATGGAGGTTCGTCCTCTTCATCTTCTGGCCATGGCTACTGGACAATGCCTCTTTGCCTGAGCTACTCGCGTTACCACCTCTTCTCCTCTCATATGGCTTAGACAGTTCTCAAACATGGTAGTGTATTGTTTCGAACTTGTTTAGGCATTTTTAGATTTCGCATGTCATGATTTTTATGTTCTGATCCTTGTGTTCGTCGTGTTTGTTGTGTTTGTTTAACGAGGTGGTGAAAAGAAAGATGAGGAGAGAATATACTACCTTGAGGGGAAAACGACGGGGAGAAGAGGACGAGGAGGCGCTGAGGCGGCTTAGTGGTGAAGAGGCTTTGCACGATGAAGCTAGCTTGGATGACACTTGGTACTTCTGTATCTTTTCTTCTTCTTCTGACTTTGCTATTATCTGCTTCACTGTTGTCCCTGAGTACTTTCTTTCTTCCTCTCTCGTCGCCTTGAATTGTCGCTTTGAGATGCCTTTTGTTTATGTGCCTCTTGATGGCCTTACAAACATGCTTCTTCCTTGACTGTCTCTTTGTTGCCTGTATTGTTCTGCTTGCTTATGTTGCTTATGTTGATTGCCCAATGATGTGTTTACTGAGGGCTTGCCTGTGTATCTTCTTTGCCTTCTCGTGTTGCCTATTATTTTTCCTCTTCTTCTGACTTGTGTTGCCTTGGGCTTGCTTTGAGTGGCCTTCTGAGATTGATGCCTTTGGAATGTTTTATTTATTGCCCAATGATGTGTTCTTACTGAGGGCCTGATGTTTGGGTTTGGAAATTGTGTTTTTTGATGTTTAGGCCAAGGTTTGTGAAAGAGCAGATTAATGTTTTTTTGTCTCTTAGAGTTTAAGGGCTTGACAGGTTGTTACTCAGGCAGGTTGGATGTTTGTATTTTGGTGAGAAAACGGGTTATGCTTCTTCTGCAGGTTAGGCTTGTGATGGTTCAGGTTAATGCCATGTTGGTTTCAGGTTTGGCCTTGAACATGTTTTTGATGTTTAGGCCAAGATTTTGGTAATGCTGACAGTAGGTTTTGGTATTATTTGTGTTTTGTTGTGAGGCTTGGCCTGGTATCTGAACTTGTTGGCAGGTTATGCTTTTGGGATGGGTTTGAATAGGTTTTGACTGATGCAGGTTTAAGGTGTTTGATAGCTTCAGCTGGTTTGTATATTGGTTTAGGACAGGTTTTGTGCTTGCTTCAAAGCTTAGGCAGGTTTAGTGTTTGACAGGGGTTTGTATGCTGGTATGGTTTATTGCAGGTTATTGGTTTTGACTTGCTTCAGGTCAGGACTTGGTAGATGCAATAGCAAGTTTTTGTATATCAGTTTGTAGCAGGTTTGAGTTTTACAGTAGGTTAATGGTTTGGCTTCAGGTTTAACTGGTTTAAAAAGTGTTTGACAGGTGAGGCTTCAGGCTTGCTTTAGGCAGGTTGGGGTGCTTGAGGTTTCTTGCTTAAAGTTTTTGACAGCAGGTTGAATGCTTATCGGTTTGTATTGGTTTCTCTTTAACTTTGGTGAAAGTTCTGCCCCCTGAACTGTGTTTAGTTTTTTGTGTGTTATATCTTTCTTCCTATGCCTGCCTAAAGCCTAAAAACCTGCTTCTTTTATCTCTCCATTCTCTCTCAGTACAGCAAAAGAAAATGTTAAAATATGTTTGTTGCTGTACTTTTTCTGAAGGGGCCACCCTTGTTGGGAAATGATGAAAATGAGTTGCTTGCATATCATGATTTCCTCTGCATTCTTTATCTCTTCTTTGACAACTTTTGTACTTTTTTATCTTCTTGGATATCCTTGTGCAGTAACTTGACAGCTTTGAGTAGACTTCTTGGCATTTTGACAGTAAATTTCACTTTGCATTTTTTCAGTTGGGTTTGAACTTGTTTCTGAACTATGCAGTTTGACATTTTGCACTTATGCATTTGACACTTTGCATTTTTTCAACTTTGCATAAAAATTCTTCCCTCTTTGTGAACCGGGAGAAATCCCGTGATTTGCAGAGAGGGTTAACTGATCCCAATCAGTGGCCCTTAATGATGACTTTCTTTTATCTGTCTTTTCAATTTAACTGTTATTTGACTTTTCTCCTTTTCTTTTGCAGATGAATATTTGGATGAAGAATGAAGAATTAGGGACTTTAGAAGATATTTAGAAAAATAGGATAGTTTTAATTTCCATTTAATCCTTGTAACTATTATTATTTTAAATACTTTGTAAATAAATACTTGTATCTAAATAATAATTGTAACAAATGTTTAAATATGAAATAAAAAATTCTATTGATCCATTTAATTCTTTTTATCCCTTTTTTCAATTATTTACTTGTTATTTATAGTTCCTTAAATTAAACAAAAATGAAAATTAAATTTCAAATATTTAATCCTTAGAATAATAAATAACCAACTAAACATTGATTCTTCGTTGATCAAAAATAAATGAACTTGGCGCCTCCATCATCTAAAGCAACGCACAGTCAAACACAATAACTGATCAGACGCACTCCTTTCTTATTGATTTCTTACCAAGCACTGTAAATCCAATACTGCATATTTCTTTTGACTGGCTCAAACAAACCAACGTGAATTCAAACCAACTGTCTCTTTTACTGATTAAATTAAAAACAATACGAATTCGACCCGAATCTCGGAATAACTTGCAAAGTGCTGTGGAATTTTAACCTTCTGAGAATATGCCCACAAAAACCTTAATTCCTGATTAAATGCCAAAGAACGTCCACCTGATCAAAATTGAGCCAGAATCAACCAAAACCCTAAGCCAATTGTGTGAAACGATCCAGAGCCCTGAAAATCAGTAAAACCCTAATTTTGTTTGACTGACGAGAAAAGTCCGTTTGTCCGATTCTTGAGCCAATCTAAAAAATCAGGAAATGCCGGAAGCTGCGATCTTTTGTGGAAAAATGAGAGGGCAAATTTTGGGGTACAACAGTTGCCCCTGTTCAATCTTCTTGAACCTGAAGAGTTAGATTGGCAAGTTTGCCTTTCGCGACTTGAAGGCAAAAGAAGATTGGACACTAAAGTGCCCAGAAAATTTACACTCGTTGATGTGATGGTAGAGGTGAATGGGCTTATAGATGCCATTTGGTGATGGGCTTAAAGATGCCATCTGGTGACTGCTGGTAGGAGGATGGGCTTATAGATGCCATCTGGTTATGTTGAACTGTATGTCAATGGTGAGTGGACAAATATCAGAAAGCCACCCATGTTTCGGAACATCTCTGAATTGGGGGTCCGAAATAAGCAACAGATTGACGTCCATGTCTGGAGAATCTGTAAACTATTTTCAGGAGTTGAGATTGAATAAGCAATAGAGCCACATCCGTTGTTGGGAAGCGTCCGTAAACTATTTTCAAAAGTTGAGAAGAGTCTGAACAAGTTGGTAGATTAACATCCGTTGTTTGGAAGAATCCGTAAACTGCTTTCAGACGTCTTGAAGAGGAACCGGTGTAGGGTTTCCTGATGATGAGCTCGTGTAAATCCGCATTTGGATGAATCTGGAATAAGTATCAGAATGTCGCCGTGCCCGGGTCACATCTGAACTGTTTCTAGATGAATCTCGGAAGATGATCTTTGTTTATCGACTGATCTTACCTGAAAAAGTAAAGGGTTAGTTATATGCAATGTTATGATGCATGATGCAATGTACGTGACATCAATGTTTATGTCATGAATGTGATGAATACGCATGTAAGCTGATGAGCTAGCTTGCTGAGGATAGATGAATCTTGGAAGGCTGAAGATAAAAGAATCTTGACTGCTGTCGGGAAAATAATTCTTTGGCTGTTGCTGGGGAAGAGAATTCCTGATGACCTCTACTGGGGAGCTCCAAACTAGTAGACTCATTCTGGGGAGGTAAGATTGAGAATCTTTGGCTCGGTGGGAAGTAACCCTGGCTACTTCACTGGGGAACTCAAGATTTGCCCTCCCAAAACTCTGTGGGGAGAAGGCTCACTAGTCTGGCTCCGCTGGGGATTGATAATTTGAAGTTTTAGCTTCGATGGGGATAATGAAACTTGACTCTGAGTGGAGTTAGCTTCTGGAAGGTTCTCTGACTGGGGATTGTGAGAGTCCTCTGATTGCTGTAGGTGTTGGTCTAGAATAAGTTACTGAATGTCGCCATCTCTGGGTCACATCTTGAACTATATCTAGAAACAAAACTGAATAAGTTATAGAATGTCGCCATGTCTGGGTCACATCTTGAACTATATCTTGAAAGTCTGAATGAGTTATAGAATGTCGCCATATCTGGGTCACATCTTGAACTATATCTGGAAGAAATCTCTGAATGAGTTATAGAATGTCGCCATATCTTGGGTCACATCTTGAACTATATCTTGAAAGTCTGAATGAGTTATAGAATGTCGCCATCTCTGGGTCACATCTTGAACTATATCTGGAAGGAATCTCTGAATGAGTTATAGAATGTTGCCATATCTTGGGTCACATCTTGAACTATATCTTGAAAGTTTGAATGAGTTATAGAATGTCGCCATCTCTGGGTCACATCTTGAACTATATCTGGAAGGAATCTCTGAATGAGTTATAGAATGTCGCCAAATCTTGGGTCACATCTTGAACTATATCTGGAAGGAATCTCTGAATGAGTTATAGAATGTCGCCATCTCTGGGTCACATCTTGAACTATATCTTGAAAGTCTGAATGAGTTATAGAATGTCGCCAAATCTTGGGTCACATCTGAACTATATCTTGAAAGTCTGAATGAGTTATAGAATGTCGCCAAATCTTGGGTCACATCTTGAACTATATCTATCTTCTGAGGTGATAAGGAAATTGTTGAATACCTTTGACATTCGAATGCCCCAAGTGGTGATTGAGGAGTCTTGAATTAGATTACTCTGCGAATTGAGAGATTTCTTGAAATCCTGACTGGACTGCCCCAGGTTGACTGAACTTCGAAAGATCTGTTGAAACCTTGACTGGACTGCCCCATGTAATGCTCCTTGTTGATAGGAGATTTGTAATGGAAGTGTCATCCTCTTGAAGTGATTTTTGCTTTCTGAGAGAGTTTTCGTTCCTCCGAACATTCGCTGTATGAAATTCTTCACTGTCAAACAAAAAGCCAAATGCAGACAGTGATATTCAAACAATGCAAAGTTTATGTTTGTCTCGAAGTTTTGAAAAATGCGTTTTTAGCAGAAAACTTTTTATAAGACAGATCAACACAAGATTTAGAGCAAAGCCCTACAGGAGTCAGGATACCTTTTGTAACAGTATGCTTTCGAACTAACCCATGCTTCAATTAGGACTTTTGAAGGGTTGTAACGCGGCCTGGTTCACGGTTTAAGAAACAAAGGACAATAGGCTCAAAGTATATTTGTACCCACCCGCTCTTCGTGACGTCCTTCAACCTAAGCTCAGTTAATTGCGCGTCATACTCTGTTTTGAGTTTTGGAACGACTTTTGGGCGATGGTTCACCAGTTGAATTTGGGGAGACAGTCATCATCTCCTTTTTTCTTTTTCAACATTTTTTCCATGTTGTTGAGGATTTTGTAATGACCTCACTATTTTGATTTTGATTTGTTATCCCTAACTTTTGCCTGACTGTTACCGTTTTCCGGGATTACTGTCAGCGGGATGTCCCAGCTTTCTTAAGCCTCCCTTATAGGTTTTAGCTTAGTGGGCTTTTTCTCTTTTGAGAGATTGACTGTCTATGTGATAGGGAACCACCCTTGTCTTTTGATTCCAAAGGAATACTTTCTTTTTTTTGACGTCGTTCATTGTATTACGAACTGAGAATTTGCGACTTCAATGCGCATTTTCTCTTGAATTAACTGAGATACTACCCTGCCCCAGGTTTATATCAAAGGTTTTGATCGTTTAGAACAGAAAACTCCTACTTCTTTGGCTCGAAGGGGTTGACTAGGGATTAACTTCCTTATAACTCCAGTGTTTGGGAATTGAAAGAAATGTCTGTACATCATCAGCAAGGTCTGTTCAAAAGCATACTGTATAAGATCATGGTATTGTTTCGTCATCCTCCCTCTAAAGGCTTACAGCTTTTTATCAAGAGTCAAATATCATAAAGAAAAGCATAAGAGTAGTGAAACGAATGGATGAATTCAAGACAAACATATGCAATGCATTAATGAAAACAGAGTTTAACATCAACAGATAATTGTTTGACAACAAAAGAGATTACAACTTTGAAGATTCAGAATGAAACAAATACAATCTTAATGATTTGGCACAGGAGGAGTGATCATGCTGGGGTCTCTGGGGGACCAAACTCAATCTCCTTGGCATCGATCATGTCTTGGATCTTGTTCTTCAGAGGCCAACAGTTGTTGGTATCATGCCCCGGGCTATCAGAGTGGTATTCACATCTTTCATTGGGGTGGTAGGTAGGAGCAGAAGTATTTGGGTTCCGGAGAGGAGCCCTCAAAGTAATCATATCCCTCTTCAACAAGTGTTGCAGTGCCTGAGACAGTGACATGTTGATCTTGGTGAACTGTCTCTTAGGTGCGACCTCCTTATGCTGATGCCCCTGTCTTTGCTGAGCAGGTATAGGATTAGGGATCAAGATTGCCCCTATATGTTGGTCATGACGACCCTTTTGACTGTTCGCAGCATTGGACTCTTTCTTTCCGTTGTAGGGAATTATCTGAGTATCGGAGGTTGTGGCTCCCTGGATCTTTCCACTCTTGATGCCAGCCTCGACCCTTTCGCCAGTCAGTATTAGCTCGGTGAACCCAGCTGAGGAGCTTCCAATTAAGTGCTTGAAGAAAGGCCCTGTCAAAGTTCCCATGAAGATGTCAATCAGCTCTCTGTCAGTCAAAGGAGGTTGCACCCTACCAGCCATATCTCTCCACTTTTGGGCATATCCCTTGAAATTCTCGTCGGAACCCATGGTCATGTTCTGCAACTGCACACGAGTTGGTGCAAGATCAGCATTGTACTGATACTGTTCGTAAAAAGCCCTGGCTAGATCTTCCCAGGTGTGGATGCGAGAACTCTCCAATTGATAGAACCACTCGAGTTGAGCCTCTACCAAACTTTCTTGGAAGAAATGGATCCAGAGTCTCTTGTCAGCTGTGTATGGTTGAATCTTGCGGGCATAAGACTTCAGGTGCATCTTAGGGAAAGAGACACCATCGTACAGAGCAAAGGTAGGGACTTTGAATTTTGGAGGGATGACCAATCCAGGAACCAAACCCACGTCTCCTAAATCCAAGCCAGGTATTTGTTGTATCTCCATAGCATTGAGGCGATCCTCCAATTCTTTGTACTTGTCATCAGTGAGAGGATATTGCTCTTCGGAGTAATCAGTTTCCTCTTCATCAATCTCCACATTGTGGTTTTCTTCAAGACTAACCACTGTGTTGGATGGAGTTGCAAGGTCTTGGGTCTTAGGCCTTCTCCTCAAGTTCAGGATGCGGGCTGCCTTCTTGGACTTCTTCTTCTTGTCTTTGAGAAGGAGAGCTGTCAGATCTTCTTGCCCTTTCCCCATAGCCAGAAGCATTTGCTGGAATTGAGCATTTTGAGCCTGGAGATCCTTCACTGTTTGTTCCATATCCATCTTACTGAAATAAACAGTAGGAAGAATAAGGAGACCTGTATGGGAGAAACCTGTTATGCAATGACATGTGTGATATATATGCAATGTTTTCAAGGATCTCTTGGGGTAAACACAAGAGAATGTTAGAGGTTGAACTTCGATCTTTGATTGGAGAACTTTGCACCGGTGGATGTCCTTCCACGAGAATCAAGCTCATCATGTCAAGTGGGTCATAGCCACTAATTCAAGTTGTTGCACTTGATCTTTGATTGGCATTGGTTAGAGGAGGAAACCTCTTTCCCCTTGGCAGACGTCTGGTTTAACGTAACCCTGCATCAAAAGAACCCTCAAGATCCTTAAAAAGGTTAGTGAAAAATGCTATGGTATGATGTCATGATGTTATGTACATGTATGCAAAAAGCACGTGAGTGTATATACAGGTAAACATATTCACGCAAAGCAAACAAGTCCTTAGGTTTAGGCTTGCATGGGGTTTAGGTATGTACCCTCTTTCAGTTCGTTGGTTAAAACCTGTCCTATCAAAAGTAACCGGGTTCTAGAGGATCTCATATCATTGGCTACCCTCAATCGGTCATAACTCCAGCATCGTAATCTTTTCTCGCGGCCGGAACCATCGAGAGAGTTTAGCCTCAATGAGTGTAGCATACTGCTACTGTTCTAATGGCCAAGTTGGGTCAATTTAGGGTTCTAAGGTCGGTTGGTGCTTAATGACTCCTTGGAAGACCCATATTCTCCCCGTTTCAACACGAGGGATATCGGTACAGACCAAAGCGCCACACCAACGTAGCCACTGCTTCACCCATGTCGGTATACCCCGGACAGGTCCCTCGCAGATTATGCTACCTAAAAAGGTTTCCCCCAGATCCGGGTTAGGATCTATGAAACTCCGATACAAAGCCCACAAATGTAAAAGCAAACAAAACAATCAATTGAAAAATAAAGGTGATCTAAACCCTAAGGTAACCCCACTTTAAAATTATCCCCAGCAGAGTCGCCAGTTCTGGTATACGGTGGGAGAACTGACTAGTGTTTTGCGTTCGTATTCGCACTTGTGCGGTTGAGCAAGAGTCGCCACCGACTTTTTATTTTATCCTAAAGGAAAGGTTAAAAAAGCACACAAAAACCTTTTGAGATATTTCGTGGGTTCGGGGGGTAGATTATGAAAAGGGAAGGTATTAGCACCCTTTTCATCCATGGTTATCCATGGGCTCTTAGTTACTTGGTTTTTTAGATCACTTGCCTTGTTTTTCGATTGCTTGAAATTGTGGTGTGTGTGTGTGTTTTGAAAATGTTTTTGAAGAGATGCCTTGTCTTAGGCGACCAATGTATTTGACTCGTGTTTGAGTGTTTTACAAAAGTGTGTATCTTTTCGAAAAGATGTTTCAGATGTTTTTGAGAGTTTGTTTGAAAGTGTTGTGGATTGTGGTTTTTGAAAAGAAGGCAAGTGTTTTTGCAAATTGATCTCAAGTAACTAAAAGTTTTATCTACCCTATTGTACTCAAAGGTTTTTGTTATGTTTTAACCCTTTTTAACAATTTTGTTCCACCATTGAATTTGATGGACAATCTTGCGTTTAGGAAGTTTATTCGGGACGGGCGCGGGTCATCGTATGGACCATGAATGCAATGGTGCCAAGTGTCTTTGGCAATTTGCTTTGAAGGGACTATGATCATTCCGTTTTAGGCAACATTCGAAAGCGTCATCGAGGGACTTATGATCATTTGAATTTGTTTTGCCAAAGATACTCGACGTGCAAGCATGGCCCGTTTTGGAAGGCAACATGTGGGATTACCCTAGAGGGTGCAAGTGTGATTGTGTATTGATTTCATGTATTTGTCTTGTATTAGGTTATCTAGCGTTTGATTTTATGTACATGCAAACCCTAGGTCTAATCATGGTATAATTGAAAGCGGTAAATTGCAAAAATGTAAAGTCTACGCTATTACAAAATAGTATCCGGGAGTGGGGGTACAATATTCACAAATGGGGATGAGACTTATAGTATCCAATAAGTTACAACCAAATCGAATTTGCGATCAAATGTAAATGACGAATATCAATGTATAAGATAAACAAGTATGTATAGGAGCAATATATTGTGTATTTGTATTGTGTAAGTATGAGATGTATTGTGTAAGCATGAGATGTATTTACAAATGCGACAAGGTGAAACTAAGGTGTATTAGGGTATTTGTTTTGACCTAAATATGTGTTTAATGAATCTTTGATTTGTATATTTTTAATATGTACAAAAGAAATGTTTTAATTGAATGTTCAAGTTTTAATTAAATTATGTATAAAAATGATGTTTTAAGAAAAGAAAATACTTCTAAGTTTTAATTATGTATACAAAAAGTATTTTTTCCATTTGTTATATACAAAAATATTTTAGTTAAAAGAAAGGGAAAATATCTTCAATTTTAATTACATGGTGTAAAAAAAATGTATTTTTGTTATTTATGTACAAAGGTATTTTAACTAAGTATTTAGAATTTAAATTATGTATATAAGAAATATATGTTTTTAAGTATTTTTTGTATTAAAGTATTATTGTCATATTTTGTATCTTTATTTAATTATGTTTGTATATAAAAAATATTGTTAGTGTAATAATAGAATGCAATTAGTATTAAGTAACAAAAAGTGGTTAATTAATATGAATGGGCTTGGTGTTTGGTTATGCTGGCCCAAGTAAAGCAAAGGTTATGAAGCGTAAGAAGAGGAAAAGGGGTGTATGAATTGGAGCAATGATTTGGGCTTAGGCATGCAGAGACGGGCAAGGCCCACGTTTGGACTCAAGTCATTTTTAGGGTTTGAGGTTTTTGTCTTCAGTCTAGGGTTTGTACAGCGGCGCGTCCATGGAGGTTCGTCCTCTTCATCTTCTGGCCATGGCTACTGGACAATGCCTCTTTGCCTGAGCTACTCGCGTTACCACCTCTTCTCCTCTCAGATGGCTTAGACAGTTCTCAAACATGGTAGTGTATTGTTTCGAACTTGTTTAGGCATTTTTAGATTTCGCATGTCATGATTTTTATGTTCTGATCCTTGTGTTCGTCGTGTTTGTTGTGTTTGTTTAACGAGGTGGTGAAAAGAAAGATGAGGAGAGAATATACTACCTTGAGGGGAAAACGACGGGGAGAAGAGGACGAGGAGGCGCTGAGGCGGCTTAGTGGTGAAGAGGCTTTGCACGATGAAGCTAGCTTGGATGACACTTGGTACTTCTGTATCTTTTCTTCTTCTTCTGACTTTGCTATTATCTGCTTCACTGTTGTCCCTGAGTACTTTCTTTCTTCCTCTCTCGTCGCCTTGAATTGTCGCTTTGAGATGCCTTTTGTTTATGTGCCTCTTGATGGCCTTACGAACATGCTTCTTCCTTGACTGTCTCTTTGTTGCCTGTATTGTTCTGCTTGCTTATGTTGCTTATGTTGATTGCCCAATGATGTGTTTACTGAGGGCTTGCCTGTGTATCTTCTTTGCCTTCTCGTGTTGCCTATTATTTTTCCTCTTCTTCTGACTTGTGTTGCCTTGGGCTTGCTTTGAGTGGCCTTCTGAGATTGATGCCTTTGGAATGTTTTATTTATTGCCCAATGATGTGTTCTTACTGAGGGCCTGATGTTTGGGTTTGGAAATTGTGTTTTTTGATGTTTAGGCCAAGGTTTGTGAAAGAGCAGATTAATGTTTTTTGTCTCTTAGAGTTTAAGGGCTTGACAGGTTGTTACTCAGGCAGGTTGGATGTTTGTATTTTGGTGAGAAAACGGGTTATGCTTCTTCTGCAGGTTAGGCTTGTGATGGTTCAGGTTAATGCCATGTTGGTTTCAGGTTTGGCCTTGAACATGTTTTTGATTTTTAGGCCAAGATTTTGGTAATGCTGACAGTAGGTTTTGGTATTATTTGTGTTTTGTTGTGAGGCTTGGCCTGGTATCTGAACTTGTTGGCAGGTTATGCTTTTGGGATGGGTTTGAATAGGTTTTGACTGATGCAGGTTTAAGGTGTTTGATAGCTTCAGCTGGTTTGTATATTGGTTTAGGACAGGTTTTGTGCTTGCTTCAAAGCTTAGGCAGGTTTAGTGTTTGACAGGGGTTTGTATGCTGGTATGGTTTATTGCAGGTTATTGGTTTTGACTTGCTTCAGGTCAGGACTTGGTAGATGCAATAGCAAGTTTTTGTATATCAGTTTGTAGCAGGTTTGAGTTTTACAGTAGGTTAATGGTTTGGCTTCAGGTTTAACTGGTTTAAAAAGTGTTTGACAGGTGAGGCTTCAGGCTTGCTTTAGGCAGGTTGGGGTGCTTGAGGTTTCTTGCTTAAAGTTTTTGACAGCAGGTTGAATGCTTATCGGTTTGTATTGGTTTCTCTTTAACTTTGGTGAAAGTTCTGCCCCCTGAACTGTGTTTAGTTTTTTTTGTGTTATATCTTTCTTCCTATGCCTGCCTAAAGCCTAAAAACCTGCTTCTTTTATCTCTCCATTCTCTCTCAGTACATCAAAAGAAAATGTTAAAATATGTTTGTTGCTGTACTTTTTCTGAAGGGGCCACCCTTGTTGGGAAATGATGAAAATGAGTTGCTTGCATATCATGCTTTCCTCTGCATTCTTTATCTCTTCTTTGACAGCTTTTGTACTTTTTTATCTTCTTGGATATCCTTGTGCAGTAACTTGACAGCTTTGAGTAGACTTCTTGGCATTTTGACAGTAAATTGCACTTTGCATTTTTTCAGTTGGGTTTGAACTTGTTTCTGAACTATGCAGTTTGACATTTTGCACTTATGCATTTGACACTTTGCATTTTTTCAACTTTGCATAAAAATTCTTCCCTCTTTGTGAACCGGGAGAAATCCCGTGATTTGCAGAGAGGGTTAACTGATCCCAATCAGTGGCCCTTAATGATGACTTTCTTTTATCTGTCTTTTCAATTTAACTGTTATTTGACTTTTCTCCTTTTCTTTTGCAGATGAATATTTGGATGAAGAATGAAGAATTAGGGACTTTAGAAGATATTTAGAAAAATAGGATAGTTTTAATTTCCATTTAATCCTTGTAACTATTATTATTTTAAATACTTTTTAAATAAATACTTGTATCTAAATAATAATTGTAACAAATGTTTAAATATGAAATAAAAAATTCTATTGATCCATTTAATTCTTTTTATCCCTTTTTTCAATTATTTACTTGTTATTTATAGTTCCTTAAATTAAACAAAAATGAAAATTAAATTTCAAATATTTAATCCTTAGAATAATAAATAATCAACTAAACATTGATTCTTCGTTGATCAAGAATAAATGAACTTGGCGCCTCCATCATCTAAAGCAACGCACAGTCAAACGCAATAACTGATCAGACGCACTCCTTTCTTATTGATTTCTTACCAAGCACTGTAAATCCAATACTGCATATTTCTTTTGACTGGCTCAAATAAACCAACGTGAATTCAAACCAACTGTCTCTTTTACTGATTAAATTAAAAACAATACGAGTTCGACCCGAATCTCGGAATAACTTGCAAAGTGCTGTGGAATTTTAACCTTCTGAGAATATGCCCACAAAAACCTTAATTCCTGATTAAATGCCAAAGAACGTCCACCTGATCAAAATTGAGCCAGAATCAACCAAAACCCTAAGCCAATTGTGTGAAACGATCCAGAGCCCTGAAAATCAGTAAAACCCTAATTTTGTTTGACTGACGAGAAAAGTCCGTTTGTCCGATTCTTGAGCCAATCTAAAAAATCAGGAAATGCCGGAAGCTGCGATCTTTTGTGGAAAAATGCGAGGGAAAATTTTGGGTTACAACAATGTCGTCCACATAGAACTCTATTTCGTGATGTATCATGTCATGAAATAGAGCTACCATGGCACGTTGATAGGTTGCCCCATCATTCTTTAACCCGAATGGCATAACCTTGTAACAGAATGTGCCCCACTGTGTGGCATAGGTCGTTTTTTGCATGTCCTCAGGCGCCATTTTGATTTGGTTGTAGCCTGAGAAACCATCCATGAAGGAAAACACCTTATGCTGTGCTGTATTGTCAACCAGAATGTCGATGTGGGGAAGTGGGAAATCATCCTTAGGGCTTGCCCTATTCAAATCTCTATAGTCCATGCACATTCGTACCTTGCCGTCCTTTTTAGGCACATGATCAACATTGGCGACCCATTGTGGATAGGAGATGACAGCCAAGAATTCGACGTTGAATTGTTTCATGATTTCAGCTTTGATCTTCTCTGACATGTCTGGCTGCATGCGACGGACTCTCTGTTTTACCGATGGGAAGTCTTCTTTTGTTGGTAGACGATGGACCACGATATCAACATCAAGTCTTGGCATGTCTTTGTACGACCAGGCAAAGACCTCAACATAATAATGTAGCAATTGAGTTAGACGCTTCTTGACACTGGGTTCCAGATTGGTACCCACCTTGACTTCTTTCTTGTCCTCTTCGGTACCTAGGTTAACTGTGTCCACTGGTTCTTCATGGGGTTGTATGGTCCTTTCTTCTTGTTATAGTAACCTGGAAAGTTCCCCTGGCACTTCACAATCTTCCTCACCTTCGTCTTCGGCTTGGTATATTAGATTTTCAGAGTCACAAAAGGCCATAGCATAATTGTTACCCATGGGATCCCGAATGGATGTAGATCTGCATTTTGAATGTGAGTGTAAGAGTATAGCTATCTTTGAAAGAAATAAAAATGTAAAAAGAAAGAAAAGAGCATAAAGTTTGTATGCAAAAACGTCCATGATTCATTGATGACATATGAAAATGGGGTAACAACCCTTACAAATGGACCGTTGTGCCCCGGGTAAGACACAAGGCTTTAAAAGTATGAATTTGTTTAATTATTACAGGTACGATAAAAATTTAAAGACAATTACTGTTGGATAAAAGTAATTGGGACAAATTCTTTAGCTTCCCAGTTGCTGAGTCCTTCGCTGACAGTTGGGAAAATCCATTCCTCCAGGTCGTAGTTGTCCTCATCATCCTCCACTGTGTTGACTCTGTGGTTGCTGATCTTCAAGGGTGGTCCCCCGGCACGAGCACGATGAACAACTTTCTGGGCTCCTGAAGTGAAACCCAAACCAAATTTGTCATATTTGTAAGGGATATCCGGGAGCTGGCCCCAAATAGTACACCCACCTTCTTTGATCACTACCTTGGCGTCTTTCAGAGAAGACATCTTTAGCGGAGGTCTTGTAATCTTCGGGACTTGGGAAACAATCTTGGTTACTTCCACAGTTTATGGGACTTTCTCGAAATGCTGAAATGATGTTTCAATGAATTCACCATCCAATTCCACGTATCTGAAGGAGTTCAAGTGTCTGACCATATATTCCTCTTCTCCATGGACAGTAATAATTTTCCCCTTGGTTGTGTATTTCAGCATTTGATGTAATGTAGAATTGATGGCACCAGCGTTGTGAATCCATGGTCGGCCCAACAAGCAGGAATAGGAAGGGCGAATGTTCATTACAGAGAAAGTTGAATCAAAGGTTTGGGTTTCAACTTTTATGGGGATGTACACCTCCCCATGCACCATTCTCTTTGAAGCGTCGAAGGCCCTTACCACTATGTTACTGGGTTTTAAGGTCAAACCTTCATAGTCGAGTCTATCAAGAGCTTTCTTAGGTAGAAAATTCAAAGACGAACCGGTATCAACCAAGACATGGGCCAAAGTTGTATCCCTGCATCCGACAGAGACATGCAATGCCTCGTTATGCTTCCTCCCTCTAGGTGTCAAGTCAGCATCAGAAAATCCTAAACCATTGTCAGCGGTTAAACTGGCCACACAGTCTTGGAACTGATCAACAGAGGTTTCTTGTGGTACGTGGGAAGTTTTAAGAAATTTCACCAAGGCCTTCGCATGAGCCTCAGAGCACAACAATAAAGCCATCATGGAAGTCTTTGACGGAGTCTGCCCTAGTTGTTCGACTATGTTGTAGTCGCTTCTCTTTATAATTTTCAAAATTTCTTCCATCTCCTTTTGGGAGGCCTCTGGGGTAGATACTGATTGTGCCTTCATCCGGACAGGCTCAACCAGAATGCCTTTGCCCCGGGTCTCGGTTGACTCAGTGGTAGGGGTATCATCAGGGGTAACTATAGGAATTGTAGTAGTAGTAGTGTCAACAGGAACAGAAGCAGGGATGATCGCAGGATCAGTAACAACTCTCGGAGGAGTAATCTCGGGAGAGAATACTCTACCACTTCGGGTTATCTTGCTGGTTCCCGCAATATTGCTGATGTCGGGGTCAACCTTCTCAAAAATTGAGTCTTCATCAGCCAGCCAATCCTGTTTGATGCCGTGACAGTAGACTTCGCCCCATAGTTCCATGGGAAAATTTTATCTGAGGAGTACGGGATCGGCCCTGGCATAGTAATTATCAGTGGAGCAACTTTAGGAACTGATGTAATCCTAACGAGTCTTTTGGTGGAGACCCTGGAAGGATTGGCGAAAATGGTTATTATTGAAACATCATTGTAAGAAATGGTTGGAACAGGAGTCTTTTCAAACAAAATCTCTTTGTCATCCATTATGCGCTGGACACCTTCTTTCAATAAATGACAGCCAGTTGGTAGGGATAAACAGAGGTGGCAGTCTTCGTCACAGCCCGGAAATAAACCTGGCTTTCAACAGGTTCTTCTTGACAGTTAGGAGAGGAGTAACAAGTTCATCAATAGCAGTAACAAACATATCATCTTCAATAGCGTTAACATCACGACCATGCTTGGGCATAGGAGCGGTGATAACATTTGGCATTTCAGGAGCATCAAATTCAATTTCTTTTGCTTCAAGAAGGTCTTGCACCTTGTTTTTCAAAGCCCAACAGTTGTTGGTATCATGGCCTGGACTTTCTGAATGGTAAGCACAACGAGCATTAGGGTGATAATGAGGAGAGGTTGTGTTGGGATGCTTTGGGGCTTCCTTCAAAGTCACCAGATTAGATCTCAACAAATGTGGCAGGACTTGAGATAGTGTCATATTTATCTGGGTAAACTATCTTACCGGTCTTTCTGTTCTTGGCTGGTTGCTCCTTTGTTGAGTAGGTGCGGTCTTAGAGATCCTCACAACCCCCACCATTGGACGGTGTTCAGTTTTATCTTGATTCCTTTAAGGATACACAACACCAACATATTTCTTTCCAATAAATGGTTTTCTCACGGCACTGTAAGATGCGTCCTTTTGAATCTTCCCACTCTTAATCCCGACTTCCACTCTTTCCCCGATCAAGATTAATTCAGTGAAGCCTGCTGAGGAGCTTCCAATTAGATGATTAAAGAAAGGACCGGACAGGGTACCCAAAAACATGTCTACTAGCTCTCTTTCGGACAGGGGAGGCTGGACTCTTCCTGCTAAGTCCCCCTGTGATCGGTGGAAATAGAACTGATTGTTTTGGAATGCTGGTTCGCGTCTGTGTTTGTTTTTGCAAAATGTCGCGGTAAGCAAGAGTCGCCACCGTCTTTTATTTTATCCAACAAGGAAAGGACAAAAGCACAAAAAAATTCCTTTTCGAGATGTTTCTCGGGTCCGGGAGGTAGATTATAGAAAGGGAAGGTGTTAGCACCCTTTCTATCCATGGTTATCCACGTGCTCTTAGGTACTTGCTCACTATGTTTTCAAAAGTTTTGCTTTTCTTTGTGCTTGTGGGTTTTGAAAAGAGTTTTGTTTGAAAACTTCGATTTAAATCTTTTTTCTGTCCTCGAGAGTGTATGAAGTGTTGTTGAAAACTTTGTTTGAAAAGTGTAAGTGCAAAAAATTTGTTTTGTTTTGAAAGAGCAAGCACCTAAGAACCTCTACCTACTCAAAAGGAATTAAATTGTGTAAGTGTCCCTTTAGACAATGCTATCCCACTATGAAAGAGTAGGTAGCATCGTTGTTGGAGTTTTCGGGTCAATTCGATTAAGGGACATGTGGTCACTAAAGCAATGTTAGGACGCCTTAGCGGTAACCCTAATGTCTTAGATCATTTTATCTGAGGCAACCGTTTCGAGTCAACTTATGATCTTTGGACAAGAGAGGCGACCTCTAAAACTTCCTATACTCAATGACCACGTTCGAGGCAACCAAGTGAGGCGTACCCTAGGAGTGGCATGTGCAAATGTGTCAATTTTCAGTTATGTTATCTTTGTACATGTTATGGTGAGCTACGGTTGATTTTAAGTTAAGATAAATCTTGTCATGCATAGCCTATTATTCATACATCTAGCAGTTAATGGTTGCGGAAAATAAAACTAAGCTATTACAAGGCGTCGGGTATTTACATCGCCAAAAACAAACCCTTGAAAAGTAAATGCGGAAAAGTAAATAAAAGCGATAAAAGGTCCTAAGTTTAAAACTATTACATCCTTGAAGAAGTTACAATTATATGGATCAAAAAAATAATACGCGCGAGAAAAATTGAATCAGAGAATTTTTAGGGTTTTGACCCTTTTTTAAGAAAGAAGGAGATTTTTTTGTTATTTTGGATTAAATGGAAATTAAATTAAGTTAATTAATTAATTAAATGAACAATATATTTTTTTGTATTTTTAGAATATTTAAGGAAATAAAAATAAAAATGATTAAAATTGTTAAAACCTAATATTCTAATTTTACTTTTAATTTATTGCAAAAATATTAAAATTGTGCCTAATTAAGAAAACTAAGTCAATTAAATTGTTTATTTACAAAAATAATGAAATTAATAAAAATAATATATTTTTTATGTTTTCTGATTTTATTTGGAAAATATTAATTATTTTAGTTAGTGGTTAATTAAGAATAAAAATAAATCAAGTGAACAAATAAAATATAATGAAAGAAGAAAAAAAAAAGGCAAACTCAGGGGGTTTGGGCCCAATTTTGGAGGTAGAATCAGCAATTGTCCAGGCCCATTATGCTTCAGCCTCGTTGGACTTTTGTGGTTCAGTGCATGCTTGTTGACCAAGGAGCATGGTGATCCTTCATTCATGACCACTGGATTTAGATTTGGAGCCATCTGGCGCACTGAGATTTGAGGCGTATGGTGGACTTCCCTTTGAAAACTTCACATGAATACCTGAGGAAGAAAAATAAAAAAGGTTTTGGGGGACCTGGGATTCGAACCCAGGTCCCATTGCTCATTGGCCAGCGTCCCAACCACTCCACCAACGCCTGATAGTTATTAGTATAATAAACACACAATAATATATTTGGAACAAACGACTATGCCAGAAAAATAAAAAAAGTGGCGCGCTGATTTGAATCAGCCAATAAGGAGAAGACGCGTGGTCGTCTTCTTCCACAAGTTCCTGGTTATTTACCTGCGGATTTTTATCCGCAGGAAGTTTCGTAGGACGTTTCAAAAATTGTCTTCAGGCCATGAAAACGCTATCCAAGATTACAGACACGTTCGTCTCCGTCTCCTCATCATCCCTGTAACCACCATTCACCTTGATTTCGCCTATAGAAAAAACGCCTAAAACACAAGAACATGAACCCTAGGTTCGAGCATCATGATACAGGGTCCAATAATGAAATCGAATAATGCAAAAATGTTCTAAATCAAATAACAAACATGAATATGCCAATATTTTGAAGGAAAAGTGCAAGAACTGGAGGTTTGGACTCCATGTTCAGAGGTCAGTTCACGACGACTTACAGTGAGATGTAGGTGATGAACAGGCCTGGTTCTTATTCCAATCGCTTCAAGGGATGGCAGTCAAGCACACTACGTTGAGTTTTGGTCTTGAAAACGTCCCTAACGTGGATTTCGATCTTCAGTTTTTCAAGCTTTTTCTCAAAGTTTGTTTTGCCGTCTCTGCAGTTCTTCAGTCGTGAATTAGGTTTGTGTGGCTTGTGTATGTATATTGGAAGTGAATTAGGTCAAGAGTTGGGCTTTAATCCATGTGCATTCAAGGTTTTGAGATTTGATTTTATCACCATTGAAAAGCTTTCCAAATATGGCCAAATCTGAGATTTTGTGCATGTTTGAGCCTTGGCACGAGTTGGTTGGTTGTCACATGATATTTGCAAGCTGTACAAATCACAAAGATCCATTTACATCAATTTTTGGATTTTATTTGATTTAATATTGATTAATAATGAATTAAATCAATAAAAATGAAATAAAATAGAAAAATAAATGTTTGGTCATGAAATTAAGTATGGGACACGTGTGTGGCATGACAAGACTAAATCAAGTGGAAAAAAGTGGGCCCTTTTGTCAAAAATTGGAGTTTTGAGGATAGTTGACTTTTGGCAATTTTGGAAAAATGCCCAACTTCAACAATGCATAACTTCTTCAATTTTGAACTTTTGGAGGTTTTCTTGGACGTTTTAGAAACCCTGAGATGTCCTCTAATCAACCCTTTTGGTCTCATCTCATTTAGATCTTCCATTCTCAAGTTATAAGCTTTGGCAAAAAAGGTGTTTTTGTTGACTTTCAAAAATGACCTATAATGTCCAAATTTGTAACTTCTTGTGAGTGCATTCCTTGATCTTGGGGTGTGAAGATGGATTGTAGGAAATTTTATCCTCTTAAAAATGAGCTTTGGATGGGTCATTTCTCACAAAGTATGAGAAAGTTATGCTTGGTCAAAGTTGAGTTGACTTTTCCTACAAAACCCTAATTTAGCAACTTTTGAATCTTGATGAATTTTGAGCAATCCTTGATGAATCATGATCAACCCTTGATCAAATGATTAATTATCCTTAAAAATGAGAATGTTGACAAAAAATCTTGAGGTTTGACTGTATTTAGGTCACAGTTGACTTTTGCCCTAACACAATCGCTTTTTGGGTCTCTTGAGCAATTGACTGGCCAAACTTCCTCTGGAAGGCTTGAAATTTGACATGGATGGACTTAAGAACATATTAAGACATTGGGAAGAACTTGAGGCCATTTGGATGTAAGGACCTTGATGCAACACAAAACCCTAATTTTGAATTGACTGCCTTAGAAGGTGATTTAACTGTACAACCCTTGAGCAATCTTGAGCAACTTGAAGATTATTCTTGACATGTCTTGAGGAATATGGGAGGGAAAATTTTGGGGTACAACAGTTGCCCCTTTCAATTCTCTTAAACCTGAGGATATAGATTGGCTTTCGAGCCTTTCGTGATCCGAAGGTGGAAGATAATTGAACACTAAAGTGCCCAGAAATTTGCACTCACATGGTGTAGTATCAGCGTTGTGATGTCGGGAATGGGATTACATATGCCATTTGGAGATTGTTGGTAGGAGGATGGGCTTATAGATGCCATATGGAGATTGTTTGTTGAATTGTAATTTTGTAAGTTGAAAGAAGGATCCTGTGTAGGGTTGCCTGATGATGAGTCCGTGTAAAACTGCATCTGAAAGAGAAGGAACCGGTGTAGGGTTGCTTGATGATGAGTCCGTGTGAAAAATCATCTGAAAAGAGAGAAGGAACCGGTGTAGGGTTGCTTCATGATGGTCAAGTAGATAATTGTCCTGTCTGGTTTCAGGTATTAACCTACAATCAGTCGTCCACAGAATTTTCCTGGCTTGGTACAGGTATTAATCTGGAACTTGAAAAGGTTGGCCAATGAGATAGTTGTCCTGGCTGGTTACAGGTATTGATCTCTGACCTGAGAAAGAAAATAGTTTTCCTGGCTTGTTACATGTATTAATTTTCAATCTCTTCGTGTAGGTGGTTTTCCTGGCTGGTTTCAGGTATTAACCTACAATCAGTCGTCCACAAATGTTTTTCCTGGCTTGTTACAGGTATTAATCTAGAACTTGAAAAGGTTGGCCGATGAGATAGTTGTCCTGGCTGGTTACAGGTATTGATCTCTGACTTGAGAAAGAAAAATATTTTTCCTGGCTTGTTACAAGTATTAATTTTCAATCTCTTCATGTAGATAATTTCCTGGCTGGTTTCAGGTATTAACCTACAATCAGTCGTCCACAGAATTTTCCTGGCTTGTTACAGGTATTAATCTGGAACTTGAAAAGGTTGGCCGATGAGATAGTTGTCCTGGCTGGTTTCAGGTATTAATCTCTGACCTGAGAAAGAAAAATAGTTTTCCTGGCTTGTTACAGGTATTAATTTTCAATCTCTTCATGTAGATAATTTCGTGGCTGGTTTCAGGTATTAACCTACAATCAGTCGTCCACAGAATTTTCTTGGCTTGTTACAGGTATTAATCTGGAACTTGAAAAGGTTGATGGTAGCCATCTTTTGATTGACCTTCTCCTGAAAAAGGTGAAACGTTAGCGGTATGCAATGTCATGATGTATGCAATGCATGATGTCATGATGTTCTCAAAAATAAATGAGATTGTGTCGTATGATGCGTATATGCATGCATCATGATGTATGGGAATGTTATGTTTTAGCTGGGGAAAATAATTCCCGGAGCTGCTGGAGAATATAGTTGAGTTCTCCGTTTCCGCTGGGGATGATGAACGAAGATGGTTGTGAGAATAAACCTGCAGGAGAGGATGACTCCGTTGGGGAATAAACTGGTGAAGAGATTACTCTGTGGGGAAGAGATGTTCTGCTGAAAATTTTAACGATAAACTCCGCTGGGGATTCCGCTGATAAGCTCTGTTGGGGATTTTGATGATAAACTCCGCTGGGGATAGAAAGAACTTCGCTGGGATGATCTTTTAGTTGCAACTTGCTGAGGATAACCCAGTTAGACTCTTGTGGGGATAACCTCTGAATTTGGCTGAGGAGATGCATTTGTATTCTGCAGGGGACAAGCTTCCAGAATCTACTGAGTAAGATGATTCAATTCTCTATTGGGGAAACTTTTTTAGACTGCGCTGGGGAATATCTTTATACTCCGCTGGGGAATACTAAGACCTTCTGGGAATACCGAGCCTTTTCGGGACTGACAGTAGACTAACTCTGCTTGGGGGAGAGTATTGTTGATTCGTCCATGGTTGCAGGTCTCAGTGGGGAGAGCTTCCATTACTGTCTTACTCTGCGGGGAGTGAAGGTATCTTAGCCATATTCTTCAGCTGAATCTACCTTGGTAACTGGTGGACAGAGCGACTGTACAGTTCGGACAATTCTTATTGCCCCAGTTTCTGCGGGAGAAGAAGGCCTATGAGGTGCTTGGAATGACAAGTCTTCTTCTAGTAGGTAAGCGACAAGATGACGGGACATAGTCGTACGTTTTGATCCCTAACTTTTGCCTGGACCGCCCTTTCGGGTTTTCAGTCCATCGGGATACCCTTTTTTTCCCAAGCCGCCTTTTCAGGTTTTCGACTTGCCGGGTACAAATTTTTTCATTTTCATCCCTTATTTTTGCCCGAACCCTTTTAGTTCGCCGGGAAGCCCTTATTTTTGCCTAGGCCAGTCAACCTAGCAGGTCTTTGATTCACGCGCGGTATTTTCTGACTATGTCCATGCCCTTAGGATGCAGAGAGGTGTCACTGTCGATAGTGTTGTGTTGCCATACTACCAGAAGATCTTAGTTTGATCATGCAAGATTCGTTGCTGGAATTCATGTCCAATGCCCCAATTGATTCAGATGGAGATCTTCCCCTGGCTATTTGGCATCTTGAGAGATTCCTTGAATCTTGACTTGACTGCCCCAGATGATGGACAATGATCATGCCGTGCCCCTTGGTTGGAAGTGTTTTTCCACTTGAGGTGATCCTTTTTATTGAGAAGGTTTTTTTTGTTCACTAGATATTCGTCGTGCGAATTTCTCTGCTGTTGAACAAATAGTCATATGCAAACAATATTATTTTAAGAATGCAAAGCTTATATCTGTTTTGAAATTTTTTGAAAATGCATTTTTCCAGTATAACAAGTGAATTTTTGTAAAATGTGATGTCAACTAAGGATTTTACAGCGAGCCCTACAAGAGTCAGGATACCTTTTGTAACAGTATGCTTTCGAACTAACCCATGCTTCAGCTAGGACTTTTAAGGGTTATAACGTGGTCTGGCTCACGGTTTTAAGAAACAAAGGATAAAGGCTCAAATTTTATTTGTACCCACCCGTTCTTCATGATGTTCTTCGATCCTAAACTCAGCTAATTGTGCATTAGATCTTGTTTGAGTCTTTCCTCTGACATACCAGTGATGGTTCGGATACTGACAATTTATTTTGAACAGGAAGTCATTTTGTTGAGAGTTTGCAGGACCTCTTTTTGATTTTATTATCCCTGTCTTTTGCCTGAACTGTTTCTTTTGTAATTACAGTCAGCGGGATGCCCCAGTTTTGTAAGTCTCCTTCATAGGTTTTGACTTGATGGGCTTTTATTTCGAGAGATAATGACTGCCTGTCCTTACGATTATACGGAACCATCACCGTCTTTTGTTTCGGAAGGACTTCTTTGATGCCATTCATTGTGCACCTGGATTAACTGAGAAAACTACCCTGCCCCAGGTTATAATTAAGGGTTTTAATTTGTGAAAAGAAAAACTCCAACTTCCTTGGCTCAAAGGGGTTGACTAGGGATTATCTTCCTTATAACTCCACTATTTAGGATTTGAAACAATGCATGTACATCGTCAGCGGGGTCTGTTCAAAAGCATACTGTAGAGATTTTGGTATCATTTTCGTCACCCTCCCTCTAAAGGCTTAGAATTTTTTTTTGAGAGTTGATCATCACAAAAAATGAAAGCAATTTGAATATAGTGAATACGAATGGACTGATTCAAAACAGACATATGCAATGCATTGATAAAGTAATAAAGTTTGACATGAATAAATGTTTGAACAATCAAAAGAAAATTACAAATTGAAAATTCTAATGAACAAAAAAGTCTTCTCGTCTCAGGACTTGTCACTTCAAATGGTGAGCCTTGGAGGGATGGTAGAAGAACTCAGCCTGGCCATCTTACGTGAATTCCAATGCTCCTTCATCAATCAGGTTTTGAATTTTGTACTTCAACTTCCAACAGTCATCAGTATTATGCCCCGGGCTGTTAGAATGGTATGCATACCTTGCATCAGGATTGTAGTTAGGTGAAGAAGTCTTAGGATTCGGATGAGGTCTTACCAATGTCACCAGATTCAATCTCAACAGATGTTGCAAAGCCTGGGACAGCGGCACGTTGAGCTTGGTAAACAGCCTCTGATTAACCCGTTGTTTATGGAAAGGTTGTTGTTGGACCCTTGAGGTAGTAGCAACTTGGAGAGGTCCATTCTTCACCATACCAAACTCTTGTCCTCTTGGAGGCTGATTAATGATTTGATCCCCAGCCTTGACTGTTTGCTTCATGTTGTTGGATCTGTCTTGATGAAGCCGACTGATCATGGTTCTTAACTCTTCTTGTTCCCGAGCTAAGCCTTGGAAAAGAGCCATCTGCCCCAGCATCTGGGTTTTCATGGCACTGACCTCAGCTTGCAGTTGTTCCAACCATTCGTCCTTATTATCTTCAGGACTTTTCTTGACCAAATTCCCCATAAGGAGTGTTCTCAACTCTTCCTGCCCCTTGGATAGGTTTAGGAAGATTTCCCTGAACTGAGTCTCTTGAGTGTGAAGATCTTGGTTGTCTTGTTAGAGAGCCATTGCTGAAATAAACAGCGAGAACATGAGAGACCTGTACTGGAAGACCTGTTATGCAATGATATGTATGATATATATATGCAATGTTTTCAAGGATCTTGCGGGGTAAACAAGAAACTTGTTAGAATTTGAATCTGGTAACTTGGTTGAAGGAACTTCATGTTACTGGGAGTCCTTCTTCAAGAGTCAAGCTCACCATATCGAGTGGGTCATAGCCCCTGACTCAAGTTATCGTGCTTGGATTTCTAGACAACCTTGGCTAGAGGAAAATAAATCCCCTTTGCCCCTTGCTAGCCATTTGATTTACCATAACCTGCATCACAGACCCTTGAGATCCTTGAAATGGTTAAATAAATGTTAAGGCATGATGTTATGACGTGTATGTTATGCGTTTAGGCAACAATGTAAGGTGATGTAAGTAAACCCTGTAATAAGTCCAAATTATTGGATAAGGACTGTAAACAAAAACTGCAAGAAACTCATGTTGTCAGATAACAAGAATGTGCAAGTAGGTCAAGTTTGAAGGCACACAAGTCACACATATAGCCTTAAGTTTAGGCTGGCATGGGGTTTAGGTATTACCCTCTTTCAGTTCAGTTGGTTAAGACCTGTCCTAAAAATAGTAACCGGGTTCTAGAGGATCTCAATATCACTGACTACCCTCAATCGGTCATAATTCCAGTTTGGCAACCTTTTCTTGCGACCGGAACCATCGCGAGAGTTTAGTCTCAATGAGTGTAGCATACTACTACTGTTCTATGGCCAAGTTGGTCAATTTAAGGTTCTAAGGTCAGTTGGTACTTAATGACTCCTCAGAATACCCATATTCTCCTCGTTCCAACACAAGGGATATCAGTACAGACCAAGGTGTCACACCAACGTAGCTACTGCTTCATCCGTGTCGGTCTACGTCAGACAGATCCCTCACAGTTTATTGCTACTTACCTAGAAAAGGGTACCCCCAGATCCGGGTTAGGATCTATAGAACTCCGATACAAGCCCGCAAAATTAAAGCATACAAAGCATACAATTGAAAACACAAGTGATCTAATCCTAAGGTACACCTCACTTATAAGTTTATCCCCAGTAGAGTCGCCAGTTCTGTGATCAGTGGAAATAGAACTGACTGTTTTGGAATGCTGGTTCGCGTCTGCGTTTGTTTTTGAAAAATGTCGCGGTAAGCAAGAGTCGCCACCGTCTTTTATTTTATCCAACAAGGAAAGGACAAAAGCACAGAAAAATTCCTTTTCGAGATGTTTCTCGTGTTCGAGAGGTAGATTATAGAAAGGGAAGGTGTTAGCAACCTTTCTATCTATGGTTATCCACGGGCTCTTAGGTACTTGCTCACTATGTTTTCAAACGTTTTGCTTTTCTTTGTGCTTGTGGGTTTTGAAAAGAGTTTTGTTTGAAAACTTCGATTTAACTCTTGTTTCTGTCCTCAAGAGTGTATGAAGTGTTGTTGAAAACTTTGTTTGAAAAGTGTAAGTGCAAAAAATTTGTTTTGTTTTGAAAGAGCAAGCACCTAAGAACCTCTACCTACTCAAAAGGAATTAAACTGTGTAAGTGTCCCTTTAGACAATGCTATCCCACTATGAAAGAGTAGGTAGCATCGTCGTTGGAGTTTTCGGGTCAATTCGATTAAGGGACATGTGGTCACTAAAGCAATGTTAGGACGCCTTAGCGGTAACCCTAATGTCTTAGATCATTTTATCCGAGGCAACCGTTTCGAGGCAACTTATGATCTTTGGACAAGAGGGCGACCTCTAAAACTTCCTATACTCAATGACCACGTTCGAGGCAACCAAGTGAGGCGTACCCTATGAGTGGCATGTGCAAATGTGTCAATTTTCAGTTATGTTATCTTTGTACATGTTATGGTGAGCTACGGTTGATTTTAAGTTAAGATAAATCTTGTCATGCATAGCCTATTATTCATACATCTAGCAGTTAATGGTTGCGGAAAATAAAACTAAGCTATTACAAGGCGTCGGGTATTTACATCGCCAAAAACAAACCCTTGAAAAGTAAATGCGGAAAAGTAAATAAAAGCGATAAAAGGTCCTAAGTTTAAAACTATTACATCCTTGAAGCAGTTACAATTATATGGATCAAAAAAATAATACGCGCGAGAAAAATTGAATCGGAGAATTTTTAGGGTTTTGACCCTTTTTTAAGAAAGAAGGAGATTTTTTTGTTATTTTGGATTAAATGGAAATTAAATTAAGTTAATTAATTAATTAAATGAACAATATATTTTTTTGGATTTTTAGAATATTTAAGGAAATAAAAATAAAAATGATTAAAATTGTTAAAACCTAATATTCTAATTTTACTTTTAATTTATTGCAAAAATATTAAAATTGTGCCTAATTAAGAAAACTAAGTCAATTAAGTTGTTTATTTACAAAAATAATGAAATTAATAAAAATAATATATTTTTTATGTTTTCTGATTTTATTTGGAAAATATTAATTATTTTAGTTAGTGGTTAATTAAGAATAAAAATAAATCAAGTGAACAAATAAAATATAATGAAAGAAGAAAAAAAAAGGCAAACTCAGGGGGTTTGGGCCAAATTTTGGAGGTAGAATCAGCAATTGTCCAGGCCCATTATGCTTCAGCCTCGTTGGACTTTTGTGGTTCAGTGCATGCTTGTTGACCAAGGAGCATGGTGATCCTTCATTCATGACCACTGGATTTAGATTTGGAGCCATCTGGCGCACTGAGATTTGAGGCGTATGGTGGACTTCCCTTTGAAAACTGCACATGAATACCTGAGGAAGAAAAATAAAAAAGGTTTTGGGGGACCTGGGATTCGAACCCAGGTCCCATTGCTCATTGGCCAGCGTCCCAACCACTCCACCAACGCCTGATAGTTATTAGTATAATAAACACACAATAATATATTTGGAACAAACGACTATGCCGGAAAAATAAAAAAAGTGGCGCGCTGATTTGAATCAGCCAATAAGGAGAAGATGCGTGGTCGTCTTCTTCCACAAGTTCCTGGTTATTTACCTACGGATTTTTATCCGCAGGAAGTTTCGTAGGACGTTTCAAAAATTGTCTCCAGGCCATGAAAACGCTATCCAAGATTACAGACACGTTCGTCTCCGTCTCCTCATCATCCATGTAACCACCATTCACCTTGATTTCGCCTATAGAAAAAACGCCTAAAACACAAGAACATGAACCCTAGGTTTGAGCATCATGATACAGGGTCCAATAATGAAATCGAATAATGCAAAAATGTTCTAAATCAAATAACAAACATGAATATGCCAATATTTTGAAGGAAAAGTGCAAGAACTGGAGGTTTGGACTCCATGTTCAGAGGTCAGTTCGCGATGACTTACAGTGAGATATAGGTGATGAACAGGCCTGGTTCTTATTCCAATCGCATCAGGGGATGGCAGTCAAGCACACTACGTTGAGTTTTGGTCTTGAAAACGTCCCTAACATGGATTTCGATCTTCAGTTTTTCAAGCTTTTTCTCAAAGTTTGTTTTGCCGTCTCTGCAGTTCTTCAGTCGTGAATTAGGTTTGTGTGGCTTGTGTATGTATATTGGAAGTGAATTAGGTCAAGAGTTGGGCTTTAATCCATGTGCATTCAAGGTTTTGAGATTTGATTTTATCACCATTGAAAAGCTTTCCAAATATGGCCAAATCTTAGATTTTGTGCATGTTTGAGCCTTGGCACGAGTTGGTTGGTTGTCACATGATATTTGCAAGCTGTACAAATCACAAAGATCCATTTACATCAATTTTTGGATTTTATTTGATTTAATATTGATTAATAATGAATTAAATCAATAAAAATGAAATAAAATAGAAAAATAAATGTTTGGTCATGAAATTAAGTATGGGACACGTGTGTGGCATGACAAGACTAAATCAAGTGGAAAAAAGTGGGCCCTTTTGTCAAAAATTGGAGTTTTGAGGATAGTTGACTTTTGGCAATTTTGGAAAAATGCTCAACTTCAACAATGCATAACTTCTTCAATTTTGAACTTTTGGAGGTTTTCTTGGACGTTTTAGAAACCCTGAGATGTCCTATAATCAACCCTTTTGGTCTCATCTCATTTAGATCTTCCATTCTCAAGTTATAAGCTTTGGCAAAAAAGGTGTTTTTGTTGACTTTCAAAAATGACCTATAATGTCCAAATTTGTAACTTCTTGTGAGTGCATTCCTTGATCTTGGGGTGTGAAGATGGATTGTAGGAAATTGCATCCTCTTAAAACTGAGCTTTGGATGGGTCATTTCTCACAAAGTATGAGAAAGTTATGCTTGGTCAAAGTTGAGTTGACTTTTCCTGCAAAACCCTAATTTAGCAACTTTTGAATCTTGATGAATTTTGAGCAATCCTTGATGAATCATGATCAACCCTTGATAAAATGATTAATTATCCTTAAAAATGAGAATGTTGACAAAAAATCTTGAGGTTTGACTGTATTTAGGTCACAGTTGACTTTTGCCTTAGCACAATCGCTTTTTGGGTCTCTTGAGCAATTGACTGGCCAAACTTCCTCTGGAAGGCTTGAAATTTGACATGGATGGACTTAAGAACATATTAAGACATTGGGAAGAACTTGAGGCGATTTGGATGTAAGGACCTTGATGCAACACAAAACCCTAATTTTGAATTGACTGTCTTAGAAGGTGATTTGACTGTACAACCCTTGAGTAATCTTGAGCAACTTGAAGATTATTCTTGACATGTCTTGAGGAATATGGGAGGGCAAATTTTGGGGTACAACACCCCCCATTTCTGATTGTAGTCTTTGAAACCTTCACTTGAAACCATAGCCATACTCTGGAGTTGAGTACGAGTGGGAGCAAGATCTGCGTTGTACTGATATTGTTTATAGAAAGCGACGGTAAGGTCTTCCCAATTATCGATATTGGCCCTCTCTAGTTGATAGAACCAATCTAGCCGAGTCCCGGATATACTGTCTTGAAAGAAGTGGACCCACAAATCTCTGTCAGCAATGTGACGTTGTATCTTCCTCACATAAGATCGAAGATGCATATTGGGACACAAAACCCTGTCGTACTTAGCGAACACTGGTGCCTTGAATTTTGGTGGAATAAAAATCCCAGACACCAAACCCAGTTCTTCAAAGTCCAGCCCAGGCACTTTCTGAATCTCCATTGCACTTAGTCGTTCTTCCATATGTTTGTATTTGTCGTCGGCCTGGGGATACTGTTCTTCAGAGTAGTCTTCTTCCTCTTCCTCTTCAAATTCTGGCTGGGCAGTTGCTTCCTTACCTTTCCTTTCTTGATTGTCTTTTTCACCAGATGATGTTGTGAAGTCTAAGATCTTTATGGCTTCCCCTGGGAACCTTCTTCCTAGATTCAGAACACCGGTTGCTTTCTTTGCTTTATTCTTCTTTTCTTCAATCAACAAAGTTTTCAAATCCTCTTGTCCTTTGGCTAGAGTCAAGAACATCTGTTGAAACTGAGCATTCTGCGCCTGGAGGTCTTTTATTGTCTGCTCGAGATCTATCTTACTGAAATAAACACTAGAAAGATGATGAGACTTGTTGTAAGAAAACCTGCTTATGTTATGATGAATGGAGATGCATATGCAATGATTTCAAGGAAATTAGATATTTAAATTTTCTTTAGACCAAAAAGGAACACACGTTATATTAATAAATCAAAGTTTGAGTACATCATGCCTCTTTTGGGCTTACAAAGAAATACAAAAACTCTAAGATAAAAAGTTGTATGCATCCTCTTTGGTGCGATGTAGGCGTTCAAAATCCGCTCCTCATGAAGCTGCTTGGTGAGTTCCAAAACCTTCTTCTTGCTGGCGTAGAATTAGGCCTCGAAATTATCTCGCTCCTCCTTAAGCAGTATCTAATCCCTTTGTAAGTCTTCGAGAGAGTTGGGCATGTCAGGATGCAGGATAATGTATGGAACATCTCCTTCCACAAAAGGCTCTTTGATAACTGGGAGAATAGAGAGGTAAGTCATCATAAGACTTTGAGCACGGGCTCTACCCATTTGAGGTAAGGCTCAAGAGGGATGGAATTCTTGTGCCCTAAGGTCTCGCTATCCACCTTGTTTACCATCTTCTAAGCTTGCATGAATCTCTGACGGTAGCCTTGATCGTTGCTTTCGTAGTGTGATCGGTGGATCTGGAACTGACTGTTTAACGCTGGTTCGCGAAATGTCGCGGAAGCAAGAGTCGCCACCGTCTTTTATTTTCTCCAACAAGGAAAGAACAAAAGCACAGAAAAATTCCTTATGAGATATTTCTCGGGTTCGGGAGGTAGACTTATAGAAAGGGAAGGTGTTAGCACCCTTTCTATCCATGGTTATCCATGGGCTCTTAGATACTTGCTCATTGTGTTTTCAAAAGTGTTTGTTTTTCAAGTGTGAGTGGGTTTGGAAAATTTTTGTTTAAAGATTCAAATCGACTCTTGTATTAGTCCTCAAGAGTGTTTGAAAAATTGTTTTTGAAAGCTTTTTGAAAGTGTCAGTGTGAAAAGAGTTTTTGATTTGTTTTTTTGAAATAGAGCAAGTATCTATGAGTCATCTACCCACCCTAAGGAATTAGGCTGTGTAAATGTCCTTAAGGTAGTGCCATCCCACCATTGAGAGATAGGTAGTACCACCGTCGGAGGTATTCGGGTCAATTCGTTTGTAGGGACAGTGTGGTCACCAGAGCAATAGTAGGACACCTTAGAAGCTACCCCCATGCCATGTTCATGGACATGAGGACTCACTAAAACATCCTATACTCGACGACCACGTTTCGAGGGGCAAGGCAACAGTGAGGCGTACCCTAGAAGTGGTGTGTGAATTGTGTGTCATTTTCAGTTATTATTTGTCTTGTCATGCATTGGGTGAGCTACGCTTTGATTTTATTTAGGCATTCATTCTTTCATGTGATTAACAGTTTAAAGGGTGCGGAAATTAAAACGCGGAAAATAAAAAGTCCTACGCTATTACAAGGGTGCGGAAATTAAAACGCGGAAAATAAAAAGTCCTATGCTATACATCGCCAAATTAAACAAAGACCCGATTTGAATAAAAGTGCGGAAAGTAAATGTCCTAATTATCTATTACAAGGCTTTGGGGCAATTACATAAGATTAAAAAGAAAAATAGAAGCAAACGCGCGAAAAGGAATTATAATCGATGGTGCGAGGGCGTTGGACCCTTTAAGCAAATTGAATTGAAATTACAAAAATTAATTAATGATTAAATAAAGAAAAGAATTTATTTTTTGATGTTTTTTTTGTATTTAATGGAAATAAAGAGAATTAATTGAAATTAAAAATTAAATAAAACCCTAATTCTAGATTTGTTTTTAATTATTAAAAATTGTTTAAGTTTAACCTAATTTAACCCTAATTAATTAATTACAAGTTTATTTTCAAGATATTTAATAATTAATAATGATAAGAAAAAAAAAGTTATTTACTAAGAAAAAGAATAAGAAGTGCTAAAAACCTATTTTTTATATTTTTTAGTTATTAAGAAAACATTAAAATTTAAAACCCTAAATTAAACTAAATTGATTAATAAAATTTATTTACAAAATAAAATATTAGTGAATTAAATATTAAAACAATAAACATATTTTATTTTTATGATTTCTGATTTTTTTGTGTTATAAAAATTATTTTGTGAATTGAATAAAACAAAAGAAAAACAATTAAAATAAATAATAGAGAAAAAATGGGAGGAAGAAAATGCAAACCATAGGGGTGTTGGCCCTTTTTGGAGGTTGATTTGCAGCAATTAGGCCCATTGAAATGCAAGGCCCTTTGGACTTTCTGGGATTACGTGTGCATGGTTGACTAGTGTGTACCCTGGAATTCTCATCATGGCCTTCAGATTGATCATTAGAGACACATGGCAGGCTTGGGTATTAGGATGCATGGTGCTCCTTGGAGTGAATGCTACGCTGGAATATGTTAGAGAAAAAAGTATGAAATATATAAGGGGACCTGGGAATCGAACCCAGGTCCCAATACCTGCATGCCAGCGTGCTAACCAATTGAGCTAGTGAGTTCATTTGTTAACTTAATGGAACCTGATCAATGTCAATGAAAACAAATGCTATTGGTGTAAAACAAAAAAATTAGCGCGAAGATTTGAATCTCCCAGTCACGTCCAGACACGCAAGCATCATCTTCTTCTTTTTTTTCTGCAACTAAAAGCAAATAGCGGGGGTTTTGAACCCCCACTAAGTCAAACCTGCAAAAATAACGATTAGGCTATGGAGCAATATAAATTGGGCGCGAGGTATGGAATTGATTCGTTTGGATGTTCTGAATCCAGTGGTATAGGTCTCGTGGCCTAATTTTTCCAGATGAGGAAAGCCCTAAATTCAAACTTCTGAAACCCTAGAATGCTTCCATGGTAGCTTCTCATATAGGCAATGTTAATTCAATTGGATAACACCATTAGCTTCAGAGCATGCATATTAGTACAAATCAGTCATTAAAAATCATAAATCATGCGTGGAATGTGAAACACGATCATGAATAATTTTAGGGAAAGTGAGACTTCAATATACCAATTCTTTGCGCGTGGAGGGTTGATTTTGATTGGAGTGGCTTCCTGGATGTGTCAGGAGTGTAATGGAATGCTTTTTAGACCTTGGAACACCTTGCAATTGGGTTTTCAGTTTCAAATTTTTTTGTCAAAAAGTTGCAATGTGTTCTATGTTCTGAGCGCAACTTTCTTGTTCTTAGCATTAGGGTTGCATTGTGTATATGTATGTGAATGATTTAGGTTAGAAAAATCAAGCCCAAAGCCTTGTATTCAATGACTTTGAATTTGTGATTTTCATGATCTTTTTTCAATCTTTTCTTGCCATGGAACTTGCCTATTTGGAAGATTTGGTCCCTTTGATGTGGTACACGAAATATTTAGGCCTTAATGAGAGAATATGCTGCACAAAAAGATTTGGAAAACATGATTTGCTATTTTTGTCATATTTTATTTTAATTAAATGAATTAATAATAATAAAAATTCAAATAATTAATAAAAAATGATGAAATAACTCCCCTTTGGGTCAATGGGTCGTGCATGGCCTTTGGATGATGATTCATGGAAGAAATTGAGGCCCATTAGCAATTTTGAGGCATTTGAAGCAAAGTTGACTTTTCAAAATTCCCAAAAATTTCCCAACTTCCACAAGGCATATCTTGCTCAATTTTTAAGCTTTGATCATGTTCTTGGACATTTTGGAAAGGTCTTGAAGTCCTCTAACCAATGCCTTTGGTCCCATGTCATTTGGATTTACCAATCTCAAGTTATGGTCTTTGACTTAAAGTGCCTTTTTGTTGACTTTTGAAAATGACCTATAATGTTGAGATTGATAACTTTTTGTGAGAGCATTTCTTGGACTTGAAGTATGAAGAGGAGTTGTAGGAAGTGTCATTCTCTTCAAAATGAGCTTTGGATGGAATTTTTCTGATAAACCATGTGGAAGTTATGCCTTGGTCAATTTGTAGTTGACTTTTTCAACTGTCCAAAAATAGAAACTTTTGCATCTTGAGACTTTTTGAGCCATGCCTTGAGAATCATGATCAAGAATTGATCAAATGATGTTTGTCACTTCAAAATAAGATGTTGACCAAAAATTTTGATTTTTGACTGTCAAATGACCATTTTGCCCCTGTAGTTGACTGTTGAGCAATTAGGGTTTTTGACTGTGCAATTTTGTGCTGTGAGTCTTGAAACTTGGCATGAGGATGCTTGACAATGTTTATAGGCATGTGGGACTTGATTGGACCCTTAGAAACTTCAATTTATTTGCCAGAACCAAAACCCTAATTTTGACTGTTAGGAGGCAATTGGACTGTGCAACCCTTGGGAGATTTTGAAGCATGCTCTTGGCAAATCTTGAAGAATATGGGAGGGAAAATTTTGGGGTACAACAAGTAGTCAAATACAAAACCTTGGATGAGCATCTCATGAGGACCATCTCTCTGGGCACACCCAAACTATCGTAAATCTAAGAAAGGGTTGTAAGTGATACCTCCCCTAACGCCAAGTAGAGGGACATTAGGGAATTCCCCATAACGGTTGATAATAGAAGTATCCTCCGAGGATCTTGAACACTAATGAATATCAGAGTGGGTGAGAGACACCATCCTTTAAGACGATGTCAATCTTTGCTCGTTCTTCAATGTTGATCGAGGTAGGTGTGAAATGAACCACTTGGCGAGTAGAGGAATACAACACAGAAGGGTACCTCTTTTCTTCATGGTGCAGGTATGGATGTGTGATCGGTGGAAATAGAACTGACTGTTTAAAGCTGGTTCTCGAAATGTCGCGGTAAGCAAGAGTCTCCACCGTCTTTTATTTTCTCCAACATGGACAGGACAAAAGCACAGCAATATTCCTTATGAGAATGTCTCTTGGTTCGGGAGGTAGATTTATAGAAAGGGAAGGTGTTAGCACCCTTTCTATCCATGGTTATCCATGGGCTCTTAGATACTTGCTCTTATGTTTTCAAAATGTTTGCTTTTCAAAATGTGAGTGGGTTTGAGAAAGTTTCATTGAAAGATTTCTGAATGACTCTTGTATCTGTCCTCAAGAGTGTTTGAAAAATTTGTTTTGAAAGTGTCAGTGTGAAAAGATTTTTGATTTGTTTTTGAAGAGAGCAAGTATCCATGAGTCATCTACCTACCCTAAGGAATTAGGCTGTATAAAAGTCCTTAAGATAGTGCCATCCCACCATTGAGAGGTAGGTAGCACCACCGTTGGAGGTGTTCGGGTCAATTCGATTGTAGGGACAGTGTGGTCACCGAAGCAACAGTAGGACACCTTAGAAGTAACCCTAATGTCCTAGATCCTTTTTTAATCTGAGGCAACCGTTTCGAGGCAACTGGATCTTGGACATAAGAGCGACCGCTAAAACGTCTTATACTTGACGACCACGTTTCGAAGGCAACGAGTGAGGCGTACCCTAGAAGTGGTGTGTGCGTTCGTGTGTTGTTTTCATGTTAACATTGATCTTAGATCATGGCATTGTGAGCTACGCGTTGTTTTTAATTACCATACATTCTTTCATGCAATTTAGAATTTAGGAGTGCGGGAAATTAAATACAGAAAGGTAAAAGCTACGCTATTACAAGGTGCGGGTCTATACATCGCCAAAATACAAAGACCCGTTTTTGATAAAAATGCGGAAAGTAAAAAAGCAATAAACCTAATTACTATTACATCCGGAAAGCAGTTACATAATAATCAATAAGAAAAATAAGAATAACGTGCGAAAGGATAAATTAAACTGAACGTCCGAGGGTTTTGACCCTTTGCTTGAAATTAAATTATTTAAAGAAAAGAAAGTGTTTTTTATGTTTTTTGTTGTATTTATGAAAATAAAGAAGTTAAAATTAAAAGGAAACCCTAAATCTAAGTTTATTTTACTTATTAATGAAAAAAGGTCCAAATTAGGCTAATTAACTAAATTATTTAATTTACATGTTTATTTACAAAAATAATGGTAATTAATAATGATAATAATAATTAATTAAGAAAAAGATAAAAGTGTCAAAACCTAATTCTATGTATTTTTTATTTATTAAGAAAAGAGATTAAATTTTAAACCTAAATTAAACTAGAGTTAATTGTTAACATTTATTTACAAAAATAAATTAGTGATGAAATTAATAAATAATTAAACATATTTACAATTTTTTTGATTTCTGATTTTTATTATGGAAAAAAATTAATTTAATGAATTAATAATAATTAAACCAAATTAAAAGAAATAAGATAAAAGAATATAACAATAAGAAAAATATTGCAAACCAAGGGGGTATGTAGGCCCAAGGTGGAGGTGAGATTGAAGCAATTCAGGCCCAAGAACACAAGCCTCGTTGACTTTTTGGCATCACGTGCTTGCTGGATGACTAGGGTGTACCATGCTCTTCACTCTGTAGCCACTGGATTGGACCTTGAAGCCACTTGGTAGGCTTAGGCGTGAGGGCGCATGATGGGCCATTGAACGAAAGCTGCACTAGAGCGTGTTAAAACAAAAATCATCAATTATATGGGGGGACCTGGGAATCGAACCCAGGTCCCAGTGATCATTGGACAAGTCATCCACCATCTGAACTATGCAGCGCGTTTGTATACATATTGATAAACAAATATTATATATGAAAAAAACAATAACTATGCTAGGAACTCAAAAACGCGCGCCATATTTAAACTCCCCAATCACATGATGCCACACCCGTCTTCTTCTTCGTTTACCTGCAATAACATGAACAAGATAGCGGGGGTTTTAAACCCCCACAAAGCAAAAGTCCAAAAAATAGCGATTACGCACACAAATTATATAAATTGAGCGCGAGTATCTCATTCGATTCGTCTTGTTGCAACGAATTTATCCATATATGGCTTGAGGTCTAATTTTACAGCATATAAGAAACCCCAATACGAAAGCTCTGAAACCCTAATATTCTTCAATGGTGGATTTCGATTTAGGAAGTTATAACTCAATTGGATTATTCCATTAGCTTCAGAATGTTCCTAACAACACAAACCAATCAAGAAAAATGGTTAAAAATGCATGAATGATGATATGTAATTCTGGAAAATAAAGCAAACCGTGTCACTTGTATTCTCTGATTCTTGGCGTGTTAAGCTTCGTTCTTGATTGCAATGGCTTCCTGGCAATGTCAGCAATGTATTGGAAACAATTTTTGGCCTTGAATTGTCCTGCAAATAGGATTTCAGTTTCACAATGTTTTTGAGTTTTTTGCAATTTTGTTCTATGGTTACAGCAGCAATTGTGCGTGTCCTTGAGTAGGGTTTCACCCAGCATATGTATGTGATGTGAATTAGGTCAAGAATAAGCCCAAAAGTCCATGGCATTATGACTTGAATATTTGATTGCCTAATCATATCTTTTTCAATCTTTTCTTTCATGAAACCTTGCCAATCATGGATTTTTTTGCCTTGTTGATTGAGAAACGAGTTGCCAGCTTGCCCTAGTCATATTTGCTGCACAAAAAGATCTAAAAGAACATATCTTTGAATTTTCCTATAATTAAAACCAATTAAATGAATTAATATAAATATAAATTCAATCAATTAATTAAAAATAAGAAAATAAATTATTTTGAGATCAATGGGTCGTGCATAGGCTTTGGGTAAAGATTCAAGAAAGAATTTGAGGCCCATTAGCAAAATTGAAGTGTTTTAGGAAAAGTTGACTTTTGAAAGTTCCCAAACATTTCCCAACTTCTCCAATGCATATCTTGCTCAATTTTGAAGCTATGAACATGTTCTTGGACATTTTGGAAAGGTCTTGAAGTCCTCTAACCAATGCCTTTGGTTCCATGTCATTTTGATTTACCAATCTCAAGTTATGGTCTTTGACTTAAAGTGCCTTTTTGTTGACTTCTATAATGTTGAAATTGATAACTTTTTGTGAGAGCATTTATTGGACTTGGAGTGTGAAGATGAGTTGTAGGAAATGTCATACCCTTCAAAATGAGCTTTGGATGGGATTTTTCTGATAAACCATGAAAAAGTTATGCCTTGGTCAATTTGCAGTTGACTTTTCAGCTGTCCAAAAATAAAAACTTTTGCATCTTGAGACTTTTTGAGCCATGCTTGTGGAATCATGATCAAGAATTGATCAAATGATGATTGTGGCTTCAAAATGATATGTTGACCAAAATTTTTGACTTTTGACTGTCAAATGACCATTTTACCCCTACAGTTGACTGTGAAGCAATTAGGGTTTTTGACTGTGCAATTTGATGCTGTGAGTCTTGAAACTTGACATATGGATGCTTGACAATGTATATGGGCACATGGGACTTGATTGAACCCTTGAAAACCTCAATTTCTTTGCAAGAACCAAAACCCTAATTTTGACTGTGTTTGGAGGCAATTGGACTGTGCAACCCTTGAGAGATTTTGAACCTTGATCTTGCCAAATCTTGAAGAATATGGGAGGGAAAATTTTGGGGTACAACAGGATGTAATGTAAGATGTCTCCCAACAAGGTAGGTATAAGATTACGGGAGAGAAAGACTTTGATGGCATTTCCATCTATGAATTGGTCCGAGTTGGGGAAAAGAACCAAACCATAAATGAGAAGGGCCAAGATGTCTTCAAAGGCTTGAAAATCCAAATCTTCCCAGAACGAACGAGCTTTCTCTAATAGAAATTTGGCTAGGAACCCTTTAATTCCACTTTTAGTCTCCCAATTTGCTATGATGTCAGCTCTCTTCAGATGTAGAGCTTCGGCCATGACCTCAGGTTTCAGGATCCCTTCTAAACCGGTGAACGGTATCTGATCAAGCAAGGGAACTCCTAATAGTAGAGAGAACTCTTCTAGTGTAGGTACCAGCTGATAGTCAGGAAAGGTAAAGCAATGATGTATGGGATCAAAGAATTGGAAGAGCACACACATCATTTCTTCTTGGAAATTGAAGGTAGCTAAACTGAGGAGTCATCCATATTTCTTGGTAAAAGGAGAATCTCCAGGCACCCTTGATGCTAACTCTTGGAGTTGAGGGTGTGCTTTCACGAAGCTGATTCAGATGGTATTTCTTCGGACGAAGTTCATGGCCTACAAAACAAAAACAAAGATAAATTCCTAAATCCTTGAAATGGTTAGTGAGATTGCGTATGATGTTCATGATGTTATGTACAAGTATATATATATATATATATATATATATATATATATATATATATATATATATATATATATATATATATATATATATATATATATATATATATATATATATATATATATATATATATATATATATATATATATATATATATATATATATATATATATATATATATATATATATATATATATATATATATATATATATATATATATATATATATATAAACAAAACAAACAAGTCCTTAGGCTTAGGCTCGCATGGAGTCTCATAGGTAAGTACCCTCTTGAAGTTTGGTTGGCTCAAACCTGTCCTAGTTAATATTAACCGGGTTCTAAGGGATCTCAATATCACTGACCTTTTTTTAGGCATTGTCTCAGCACAATCAATCTTTTCTTGTGGCCAAGATATCCCAAAAGTCTAGTCTCAATGAGTGTAGTATTGAGTATCAACCAATTTTCAGCTTTCCACCGAAACCGGTTATCTCACTACGTCCTAAATGTCCAAGTTTATTCAATTAAGGTTCTAAATTCAGTTAGTGCTTCATGATGCCACTCAGCGGCCCCATATTCTCCTCTATTCAACACAAGGGATACCGGTACCCACAAATGCATCACACTAACGTAGCCATTGTTTCAACCATATCGGTCTACGTCGTACAGTTTCCACAATCTATTGCTACTTACCTAACAAGGTGTCCTAGATCCGGGTGGAGGATCAAAGAAAGCCCAAACAAGGAACCATAATGTAAAGCAAACAAATCAAACAATGAAAGCAAGTAAATGTGATTTATCCCTAAGGTAAGCCCACTTTAAGATAAATAATCCCCAGCAGAGTCGCCAGTTCTATGATACGGTGGGAGAACTAACTTGGTTGTTTTTGTGTTTGATCGTAAATGTTGGGTTAGCAAGAGTCGCCACCGACTTTTCTTTTATCCAAAAGGAAAGGTGAAAAAGCACAGGAAATACCTTTGAGATTGTTTCTTGAGTTCGGGGGGTAGATTATGAAAAGGGAAAGTATTAGCACCCTTTTCATCCATGGTTTTCCACGGGCTCTTAGTTACTTGCTAGATCACTTGCTTTTTTGTTTGAGAATGTGCTTTGTGTGGTTTTTTTGAAAGTATTTTGTAAAGATGTCATCGTTTAGGCAAACTTTGTAATGATTCTCGTTCATAGAATGTATACAAAATGTTTGATATTTTAAAAATGTTTTCAAGTTTGAAAGTGTTTGTGTTTGTTTTAAAATAGCAAGGATGTTTTTGTTTTGAAATTGAGAAACTAACTAGGAACATTCTACCTACTCAAAAGTCTTTCATATTCATATCCTCTTTCCTTTGACATTGTTATCTTACCATTGATTTGGTAAGTAACCCTATCTTTGGATGTAAAATGGACGGGCGTGGGTCATCGTATAACCATGATTAGCAATGTTGTAAGATATCTTAGCATTTTCTTTAGGGACTAAGATCATTTTGAAAGGCAACATGGATAACATCATCGAGGGACTATGATCTTGTATTTTGTTTGTTTTTGCTAAGATACCTCACATGCATAATATGGCCATTTTATAAGGCAACAAAGTAGGTTTACCCTAAGGGTTCAAGTGTGCAAATGTATTTGTTTACATGCTTGATTTATCTTGATAAGGGTTTTCTATTTGTTTGTTTTAATCTTTCCATACAAACCCTAATTACTAGCAATTGGTATATAAAGCATTAAATTGTGCAAAATAAAAATACTAAGCTATTACAAAGCTTTAGGGGATGGGGGTACAAATTTATGAATGGGGATTACAAGAAATTAAAGTCCTAATTATCTATTACAACCATATTGAAATAATATACATGAAATGTAAAACGGACTTGTTTTGTTTTTGTTAAGAAATTAATTTACTTAAGAAAATATTTTGATCTTTTTGTTCTAAAAGAAAATGAAATAAAACATGTGAATATGAAATATTTGTGGTGTTTTTGGTTATTAAAATAAAAAATAAGATAAATAAGAAAATGGAGTCAGAATCAGCACATTGCTGAAACGAGGAGGAAGAGAAGTTCTTACTCTGATACGCTGCAAGAGAGAAAATGTTAGTAGGCAAGTAGAAGGTCAGAAGTTCTGGGCCTGAGTACACCAAGTTCTGAGGTTGTTGAGAATAGAGGAAAACCTAAAAGCTCTGATTGTTGAGTGGGTTCAGAAGCTGTAGTGTAGCTGGGAACCTAGAAGTTCATGTATCGCTGGAAAGTCAGAAGTTCTGGCTATTTGAGAGAGTGAGGTGATAATGCTATTGGGTAAGGTTGTTTAGAAGTTCTGATTTAGGAATTTTGTTTGACATGTAAATGGGTGAAAATGTCACTAAATAAGCCTAAAAGAAATATGCTTTTGGGGCTAGAAACCAGGACCCTTAGCACAAATGTCTTATGCGCATGCTTTCTACAACTGGGGTGGTTGTACATCCGATATTAGAAACAAAAGCATAAACATATAACATAAAGTAAATTCTGATGATGCACTTCATCTCTTTCTCCACACCAATCAGAGCATCTGCAACTTAGTCATTTCTCAACAAAACAAAAATGCACACATAACAGTTCTGGCAAGTTTCATTATGGTTTCAGAAACATAAAAAATGTCAGAATTGTAAATCAGAAACAAACATGTATCTGCTAAACCTAGTTTCCTTAAGAAGTTCTAAACTAACATTCTCTCTACTTAGGAAGACAAATACATGAAACTTCAGAATGTATACAGCAACAGGATCAGGATGTCTACATTGTATTTTGAACATGCAAATCTAACAATTCCTAAGTAATATGATGAGAGTCAACAGAAGCTTACCTTGCAACTGGAAAATGTTCTATGAGTTGGAGTCTGGTTCTGACTGCTTGTAATATTCTGATCAGCTTCCTCATGTATTCAGCAGACTGGAACAAACTTTAGCTTGGGTTATGAAAGGTGAATGGATGACTTGGTCAAGAAACTCTTGAGGGAAATTGAAGTTTGAATGCAAGAATAAAAAACTAGAAGGTTTTGTATTTGTGTTTGCAGTTTCGGATTTCTGGATATTTTAGCAAGGTTTCAAAGCTTTTTCTTTTCAGTTTTTTCGACCCCTTTCCAGTTGCCAATGAAGTTCAATTTATAGGCAAGAACTTTGTAGCTTGGATAAGTCAACAGTACCAACATCATGCTAGCATGCTGGCTTGTTCTTGAAGCAAGATAAACAAGTATGGTGGTTAACAGCTTTTAGCCGTGCCTAAGCTGGATTTGTAAGCATGAATTAAGGAAAAGTACTCTCAGAGGCAAAAGCAAAGCATGGACCCAACATAAACTTGTACAAAAGTTTGCTTTTCAAGGACAACAATGGTACTTCTTTCTCACACGTGGGGAAATCCCTTGGATAAAAACTCAAAAGTGGTTGTGTGCATTAAATGATGATGAGATTTATCAAACCAGAAATCATGCGCTATGAGATTATGCATCATAGCCTAAGTCTGGGTCAGAAGTTCAACATCAGCGTAACTTAGAATAAACATCCAACTTCTAGTCTTGGAATCTCTCTGCTCTAGCATGTTCTGAAGGAGTTCTCAGACTTTTTTGAAAGCATGTAACACGCTTTGTAGGCTTTCTTTGAATTACTTTTGCAAACTCTGGATGAACCTTCGTTAAAACTGGCCCAGAAGTTCTAACCAAACTCTGTCTTGAAAATGTCCAGAATTTGCTAAGTGCTTTAGTTTCATGGACGTGTCTTTGGACATCTATAATTTGAAATTCCAGCATTTTCAGGAGAAGTTTTGTTCTAAAATTTTTTAGGTCTTATTAAGATCTAAAACTCTTGTGTTAGAAGTTCTTCCAGAATCAGCTTGCATCATGATGGAAATCTGGCCAGAAGTTCTGAGTTTGTCATACTTCTTAAACACTTAGAGAAAAAATTCTAAGTATTTAGAATTTTGACTTTTTCAACATGACTCTTGACTTATGATTTCCCTGATTAAACAAATTTCATGCCTTGATGAAATATGATTCTTGAAACTTGATTTTGATCTAAAAGTCAAAGTTTGACTTTTTAGTGTGCGAATGACCATTTTGCCCTTCTGAAAGACTTTCTTGGAAAATTTGTAATTCAAGGCTTGAAATTGAATGGAAGCAAACCTGAGGGTCCAGGATGATCCTTTGAGAAATGAGAGGGCAAATTTTAGGGTACAACAAGTGCCAATGATGCATTTTCTTTAGGTCGGACTAGTATTAGGGGAGCTGACAGGAATTTATTGACTTCTTAGAAAGCTCTTTCACAGTCGTCAGTCCACTTGAAATCAACCTTCTTTTTAATTGCTACGAAGAAGTGAATTGATTTGTTACTTGCACAAGACGGCCAAACGGCCGATTAGTTGTTGGACTTCACGAATAGACGTCGAGCTTCTCATGTCAATGATCACTTGGCATTTGTCTGGGTTGGCTTCTATTCCTCGGTTCGTTAGCATGAATCCAAGGAACTTTCTGGCTTTAACTTCAAATGTGCATTTATCTGGATTCAAGTGCATGTTATAACTTCAAACTACTGTGAAAGTTTCTTCCAGGTCCTGAACGTGTTTCCCCTCTTCGGCGGTCTTGACTACCATGTTGTCTACATAAACCTCAATGTTTCATCCAATTTGTGGAGCGAAGACCATTTCCATTAATCTCTGGTAAGTAGCCCTGACGTTCTTTAGGCTAAACGGCATAACCTCGTAGTAATAGTTGCTCCGGTTTGTCATGAATGTTATTTTTTATGCGTTCGACGGGTTCATACAGATTTGTTTATATCTGGAATAAGCATCCATGAAGCTTAGCAGACTAGATCCAGAAGCTCCATCGATCAACTGGTCAATGTGAGGTAGTGGTTATGGATTTTTCGACACGCCTTATTAAGGTCCGTGAAGTCTAAGCACATTCTCCACTTCCCCGTTTTGTTCTGAACCTTAACCACATTGGATAATCAGGTGGGATATTGGATTTCTCTGATAAATCCAGCCTTCATCAGTTTATCCACCTCTTCGACTATTGCTTTTCTCTTTCCTTTGCCTCTTTTTCTCTTTCGCTGGGACACTAGTTTCACCTCGAGATCTAGCGCCAAGTGATGACACATGATGTTAGGGTTGATTATGGGCATGTCAGGCAGTTTCCAAGCGAACATGTAAATATTTCTCTTCAGAATGTCAATAATCTTGACCTCCTCCTCTGGTGATAGATTAGCCAAGTGGGTGATTTCTGAAGATTTGAGGATGATCTGAATTTATTTATTTTCTTCTTGAGGAGCCAAACTATCTTCTCTGGGATCTTCCCAGGGGTCAGTATCGACCGCATTGACTTTATGGTTGTCTGTTTCTTCCATAATTGTAGCCTTCTTTTTTCAGTTTCAGGCTATCTTTGTAGGACTTTCTTGCTAGACCTTGGGCTCCTTGTATCGTTCCTACCCGACCCTCATCAAGAGGGTACTTCATAGTTAGGTAGAAGGTCGATAGTGTCGCCTCCAGTGTGTTGAATGATGCCCTACCAATTATAATGTTGTATGGAGATACTGCATTGACGATTAAGTACCTTACTCTAACTTATTTGGCGTTCTCCTTTGTTCCGAATATGGTCAGAATCGAAAGGTGTCCGAGCACCTACACCTGCCCACCAAAGAATCCGACAAAGGTTCCATTGAAGGGAAACAACTCTTTCGGGTCGAAGTCCATGCCTTTGAAGGCTTCCTAATACATCATGCCGACTGAGATTTCGGGATCAATTAGTACTCGTTTGATACTCCAATCCCTGATCTGAAATTTAATGACCATGGGGTCATTCTCATGTGGTAAGATTCCTTCTGTGTCTTCCCAGGAGAAGGTAACAGCCTCGGGGTCTTCTCCTTTGTTTGTCCATTCCACCTGAGCCATATGTATTATATTACGAGCATACCTCTTTTGTGTCTAGCTGGTGGAGCCTCCTTCAGCAAATCCTCCAGATATTGTTTTGAGGGTGTGTTGGGTAAGTCTCATTTCTCGGACTTTCTCTGTTGCCTTCCCTTTCTTCTTTGAAGGGAATTATGAGGTATCGTTACTCTTGGGAGGGATTTGTTTTTCGGCTTGGTCGGAATCACCTTTAACATAAGATATCAGCTTTCCTCTTTGGATTATATTTTCAATTTCCTTTTTCAGCTGGTGGCATTCCTCAGTGTGGTGTCCTCAGATTCGGTGATACGCATACCATGCCTCTGCATCATCACCCAAGATTGCATTTACTCCCTTGGGACGCCACATTCTGGGTGAGAAGTTGAGGTGATTCACATCCTTCCACATGTTCTCTCTTCTGGCATTTAGAGGAGTGAGGTCTTCGCTGAAACCAAAGATCCTCGAGATGATCGCTAGGGAGGTCGTTCCCGAGGTGGTGGTCGATCACGAGACCTGCTCTGCTTCTTCTTCTGCCCGAAACTTTCTTCACAGGTTCTTCATTTTTCTCTAGTGTCTCTAGTTCTTTTTCTATATTTCTTTCTTCTCCCTTTACGTAGCATTCGACCCGAGTGATTATCTCGTCCATGCTGGCAGCCGATTTCTAGGCTAGTGACTCATTGAATTGGCCGGCCCAGAGACCGTGCTGGAAAGTTACCACAAAGATCTCTTGATTTGGATGAGAGACCTTCATGGTTTCCTCGTTGAATAGGGCCATGTAATCCCTCAGGGATTCTGACAGAAGCTGACGTATATTAAATAATGTTGTAGTCGACATCTTCTGATATTGGCTCGACGAGAACTGCTGAACCATTTTTTTGGTAAAGTCTTGGCAACTGACAATAGAGTATTTGGGAAGATTCATGTACTATCTCAAGGCCAATTCCTTAAAGGTTTCGGACATAAGCTTACACTTTAGTGAATCGTTAGACCCAATTATTGGCATTATATTATTGACGATAATGATATGCTCACGGGGGTCGACTTGCTATCATAAGTTGCAAATGTCGGGGGTTTGAAGTTCTCTAGAACCTAATAATCCCAAATGGCTTAGGATAATGGTTAAGGCTCCAAAAGCTCGAGCCTTGGGTCAATGTCGTCATGGATCTTCATTTTTAGGACCTGAACAATGTCTTGTAGTGTATCATTTTGTTGGCAAAGATCATCTATAATGGCCAATAGTTGCACCATGTATGGAGAAGGGTCCCCCTCAGAAGACATTGTTCAAAGGTTGGTTAATGTGGCATGGGATAGTTTTACTAGGCCCCACGATAGGTGTCATACCAAATTTTTTGACCTAAGACCCTACTTCATTTGCATTTTTCGTAAAGCATCAAGGTCACGGGATATAGTTGATTTTTAATTCGCTCACCTTCGAGCATTGATTATGCAGAGATTATCAATTTTTGTGAGCATCTTATCTTATGCATCACTAACTTCTAATCAAGCACAGAGATGGATGTTTTTGTTTCTTTGGTTTTCGTATGCAGAGACAGGTCTGAATCAAGAGCGTCAGATGTTGCGCCTCAATTAGGGTTTTGGACACCTCAAGTGTTTAAGTATGGTGAATCACCGATTCTCAAAGACTACTTCATCAAATTTTAGCCTTTAACTAGAAGCACAGACAATATTTCATCATCATTGGTCCATATGTGCATCAATAAGACTGGGAATGCGAGAAAGATCAAATTTTCAAGTCGATTTAAAGCACTTCGACCAAAAGTCAACTTTTTGCAAGATCAAGTTCAAACAATCATAAATTATTCATTATTAAATATTTTTGAATGGTTCTTTTTGCGCATGACTCTCCTTGACTTCACCTCCAACTCCTTTTTACCAGTCAAGAGCTGATTATGTGTGGAGGATCATCAAAAATTCGAGTACTTTAGAGGTCATTATGTGGAATTTTACCAAATCTCAAAATAGTTGTGCCCAATTTCCGCAAATCACAACTTCCTCGATTCTTAATATTTTGAGGCGATTCTTTTTTCATATTGTCATAAGTGATGTCATCGACAAGTTCTCTTTACAGGTCGGAGTTGAATTATGCTTAGAAGACTATGGAAATTAATGAGACGTTATAGGTCATTTTTTCCGACTTAAAAGTTTCTTTATTTCTAATTTCAAATTCATGGTGCCAACTTCTCAACGCAACAACTTTTACCTTAAAGCTCTCTTTTATTGATCAGTCAAGACTTTTTAGGTTTGGTTCGATTTAAAATGCAAGACGAGTCTCACAGAGATAAAAAGAAATGGACCAATATTCTCATGGTGCAAGTTGGAAATTCAAATAAGCAATTGCAAGATGGAATGTTCAATTTAAATTCACCAAGAGAATTTGTTCAAAATTCATTCACACTTCAAAAAGAAATTACATAGATCTCAAATCTAAACTTTGGTTAAATTTATCTGTTACAAGACTTTCTTTTAATACAAGGCAAGCAACAAAGTAGCTAAGTCTATGCTAAGGTATTTGAGCTTTATCCACCTTGTGGAAAATCAGTCCCAAAACAAAGAAACAAAGTCTTGCTTCTCCATAAAACCTCCAAAGCCATGTTGTTGCCCCTGCACCTTGCTACTCCTAAACATGATGCCACACCAGTCCAAAAATATGCACCTTGCTGCTCCACAAAACCTCCAAAGTCATGCTGCTTCCCTTGAACCTGCTACTCCTAAACATACTTCCATACCCGTCCAAACTTGTTGCCCATAACCTGTAAAGTCATCCCTTCACCAAGCTGCTACAACATGCCAAACTTCTGCATTAAAAGCAGCCCATAAAAATCTAAAAACACATCAAAATAGACAAAACATAAGTTTCACCATAAAGCTAAAAACAACATACCATATATGTTCAAACATAATCCAATTTCCCCCTATTTTCTCATGGACTCACTATAAATTCAACCTCTTAATCTCTAGCAAAGAGGGAAAAATTACTGATATAGGAGAGCAGAAAATTATTGATATTAGAGAGAAAAGGCAGAAACACGAAAATACCAATAAACTTTTGTTCAATACAAAAAAAAATACCTCTACCTTGTTCAACAGACACAGAAAATTATCCTTGAAACCTAACCAAAACATTTCCCAGTTCTTTTCTAACCCACTGCGTCATATTCCCTCAGCCCTCCTTGCATAAAAACACCATTGTTTCATCAAAACTACAATAGCCATACACCTTGCATCCCTCAAATCTTGCACTCAATTCAATAAAACAGAAATAGACACAGTACTCACACATAGAGCAGAAGAATCCAGAAGGAAGTAAAGTAGAAGAAAATTCTAAAAAAAGTGGGAGGTTGTACTTGAGAACTGCGACTTTAAATCGATAATGCTTTAATAAAATGATTTTCTATTGTCGTTTAATGAATATGTGATTTCTTTAACATTGCTTGTTATGTCTTTTGCGAATATAGTCTGCTCTACTTTATTTGTGAGTCTATTTTGCTTACATAACTGATAAATTTGAATGAGCAGTAGGAAATGAGGAGTATAACCGAGTGAATAGATTTGTATCGTTGTAGTTTTATTGGGTTTAATCGGAACAGAACCGAGAAGAGAGAAGAGATTGACATAATTATGAGAATCAATTAAGTTAGTAATAAAAAAACAAGGAGATTAATTAAGTTGTTGTTTGTTTACCTATGAGTTAGAAATTTGAGCGAAACCATTAGCATGCAGAAGATTGAAACCGAGTGTATCGTTGTTGTTGTTGAGGCTTAAATTGTTACCGAGTAAGGGCATGACGAGAAATCACGAGGGGCCGTTTTAGAGGGAGATTTCATTTTTGTGGTTCATTGTGAGAACCTGTTTGGTTGGTATCAACACGAACATGAACTTTTATTGTTGTTTCCGTGTTAAGCAGTTTAGATCGAGAGATGACAAGTGACGATGTAGAACCGTGAACAAAGCGATGTTTTATTTTTTTTCCACAGTGAGAGAGACACAACGATTGAGCGTGAGAGTTCGAGATGAGAGCTGAACCATGATTTGAGCAAAGAAGTTGAGCGAAGCCTTTGTCATTGTTATTCTGATACAAGGGAACAATTTTGATTTGAGAGGAAAGGTTGAGAGCCAAAGCTGAAAGGGTTAAGGATGCTTGTCGTCGTTGATTGAGTTGTAGTTGGAATAGAAGAATCGATTTAAGAAAGATGGAATAATCATTTGAGTTTTTGAAGTGTACGTAGAGATTCACCTTTAATAAAAAATGACGATTGAAATTCTGGTTCTTCCCCAAGCCCCACAGTGAAGCGGCTACACTCACCTTTGGTTTCTAAACCCTAATTTTAAAAACTCGCCCCTCTTTTAAGCCAAAAACTTCGACACTAGGTCATCGCATTTTCAAAATCTCATCCCTACACTCATTTAGCAAGCAAACCAATTTTAACCAAAAAACAGATATTTCAAAAGGTTCCTATAGGATACTATAGATATATAGGGTGCTAATACCTTCACTTTATATAAACAACCCCCGAACCTTCGATCTCTTTCAAATGTATTGTATTTTTCTTTACTTTTAGTATTGCACTTACTTTGCATATTTATGGGTTTTATTTCGTACTTTTCCCTTGGAAATAATAAAGCACGATGGTGACTCTTGATTTTATGAGTCAATTTAATTAATAGCTTGATCTCCGATTTTCACCGCTACAGTGGACGCCAAATATTCTTGCTAAACACCAAATATGATATTTCTCTGCTGCTCGGAGGATGACAGGGAGAGCCTTAAACGAGTGATAAGATATTGTTTATGATATTAAGGGATTCTGAGGCTTACATGAGTATGCGTAAGCTCCAAGCGATGTGTCTTGCTTACCCCTAAGTCGGGAGCCCTATATATAGAGGTGCATGAACCTCGTTGATTACTGCATGTAACTGTTATGGCTTTCCATGTTACGTAACTCAGTTGCCTTAAAGGCAAGTAACATTCACCATCGCCAATGATGGCTATTATCATAACGTGCACCGTCATATAATAATGATCAGTTACGACCTCCATGAACCGGTCATTATGTAACGGCTCCATTAAGGTCGAGCTTAGAGTAACCTCTGGATCCAGGGTATGAGCCCAACTACTACCTCTTCATCTTATTCCATGGCCGATTACATGACCCTCTAATCCTACAACCCGGTTTAGGCCTTATGATCTCGGCCCGGGGTGGTAACTGGTTGATTGTCTACTTGCCTTTCTCGGACTTTCAACCATGCCTTACCTTTTATCTCTTCTAGCCTGGACAACAGATTTATATATGAACACAAGGCAACCAAAGAGGTGGTGTTAGAGGTAGAGGAAGAGGTGGTGGTCAAAAACCTGACAAGAGTCACATTCAGTTTTTCAATTGTCAAAAGTATGACCATTATTCTAGTTATTGTCCAGAAAAGAAAAAGAATCAAGAAAGTGATGCAAAGTTTGCAAAACATGAAGAAGAAGAGATGATGTTGATGGCCACAATAAGAGGTGAATATAGATTCAAGGACCAATGGTACTTGGATTCAGGATGGTCATCACACATGTTTGGAAGGAAATATTGGTTTGTCAACATAAAACCCTCGATAAAGAACATGGTGAAATTTGCAAATGACAATACCATAGCAGCTGAAGTTATTGGTGATGTTATGATTATGAGGAAAGATGGCAAGAGTTTAGGAATTTCCAATGTGTTGTACATATCAGGCTTGAAGATAAATTTGCTCAGTATAGGGTAGTTGGTTGAAAAGAATGTGTTAGTTCCATGGTTGGCTAAATTTTGGCTAAGCATGGTTCTATGGTTGGCTAAATTTTGGCTAAGAATGGTTCTAAGTATGTTTATATGTTGTTGTTAAGTAATATGGTGCAACATCTTTATCAACTATCATAACAAGTTTTTCTATTATGAGTTTTTCCAGATGTCACAGAAGATGTTGTGACATCCTGAGGCTGATGCAGGAGACGTGATGCTTTTGGATATCCTTGAATATTTGATTTGAACATATGAGTATCTGGAATTTTCTTTACTCATTATAGGCGCATGCCAATCAAGGAATTTGTTAGAAACGGGTGTAGATTTGATTGGTTACTAAAAAGGATCGATTAAGACTTTTAGGAAACTGTTTATGAAGATTGTTTCTGTTTTTGTGGAAAATATTTTGCATAGATTTTTCAGCTGAAGATTGGAGTTGATTGAAGAATCCAAGCTAGTCCAAGCCCAAATGCAGAAGCTTATATAAGGATTCGTCCAAGACCTAGTTTTTAAGCATATTTTTTTATTGTAAAACCTTGTGAAAAATAAGGGATTAGTGTTTGGTTTTTCCTTAGGTTCCATATTTGTTTTTGTATGTCCTTATGTATCTCTGATACATTTGAGTCGACTGATTGTTGCTTGTTCATCAAGCTATTTTTCTCCTCGAATTTGTGAAGCAAGAGTTGAGTATTGTTCTTGGAGTAAGCTTTTAAGAAACTCTTAGTATTTGATTGGGAGGTGTGTTCTTCCTGTTTTATCTTTTAAGTTGTTGTGACTGTGATTTGTTTATAGACGGCTAATGTGATTGGGATAGGTCTTTTATCACTACAGTGATTGGAAGTGGGATGTCGATTTCTAAGACTTAGGGAGGACCTAAGTAGAAGTAGCATTGGGTAGGGATTAGGCGCGAAGTTGTAAACTTGGGACTAGTTTAGCTTCAAAATAATACTGCTTATAGTGTACTTCCTTCCTGACTTGGTAGCCCCCAGAGTAGGTGAGTTAGCACCAAATTGGGTTAACATATCATGGTGTTCTTTCTTTTTCTGCAAGTTATAATTTTGTTGTGTTATTGTTTGTTGTTATGTCAGTAGATGTCATAAAATTTGTTGTGACATTGTGTGTTGTTAAGACATCAGTCTTGACTTTTGTTTGTGTGCGTGCCAAAATTTCAATTGGCATCAAGATCAAGCACCCTATTCAGGTTACTGGATGAGATTCAAGGATATATTTTCCGGCGCTATGGAGAAAGAGGAAGGTTATAACAACAAACCACTTATGCTGGATGGTTCTAATTATGATTGGTGGAAAGTTCGTATGATAACTTTTTTAAAAGTTATAGAAAGCAAAGCCTGGCAGACGTTTTGAAAGGGCGGAAGCATCCTGTTATGAAGGTTATTGACAAAGACGGAAAAGAGGTTGAAACTGACATAACTAAACCTGGAGAAGAGTGGAATGAAGATGATGATAAAGAAGCCATTGGAAATTCCAAGGCTTTAAATTCTTTATTCAACATAGTAGTCAAAAATGTGTTCGGGCTGATTAATATGTGCACAATGGCCAAGAAGGCTTGGGATATTCTTAAGACAACTTATGAAGGAACATATAAAGTGAAGATCTCAAGAATTCAGTTTCTCACTTCCAAAATTGAGAACTTAAAGATGAATTATGATGAGATAATTCAAGAATATCAAATGAAGATTCTTGAAATTTCATGTGCATCAAATGTCTTGGGAGAAAAGATGTCAGAAGCAAAGCTGGTCAAAAAGATTCTTAAGTCCTTGCCTAGGAAATTTGATATTAAGGTCATAGCTATTGAAGAAGCCCAGGACATCAACAACATGAGAGTTAATGAACTCATTGGGTCACTTCAAACATTTTAGTTGGCCATTGGTGACAAAGATGAGAAAAAGAACAAAAGCATAGCTTTTGTATCCAACTCTGAGGGTGATAAAGATCAAGCTAAACTGGACACTGATAAGGATCTGTCTAATACCATTGTTCTTCTTGGAAAGCAATTCAATTGGGTATTACAAATGTTGGACATAAGAGGAAGGCAAAATGTCAGGAACATCTCATCTGACATCAATAGTACAAAAAATCTTTAGAAGAACACTATGTTTAAAGAAAAGGTTAATCAAAGAAAAGGCATTTGATGTTATGAGTGTGAAGGTCATGGTCATACCAAACCAGAATGTCCAACCTTTCTCAAAAAGCAAAAGAAGGGATTCACTACTTCTTGGTCTGATGATTATAACTTGGAAGATGAAGATGATTCTGAGTCTGCCAAACTTGTGTTGGCTCTATCTGGAAAATGGACAGATGAAGTAGAAGACTGTGATGAGATTGATCTTTATAAAGATTTAGATGTATCCTACAAGGATCCCTATGACAGGTGTGAAGAAAGCCTCAAGAAAGAGGAAAACAAAGGGAAATCATCACTGAGTTGGAGAATGAAAGGAAGCAACTTCTTAGCACTATCTCTCATATTTAAACTGAGGTAACACACTTAAATTCCAAGATTGATAACTTAACCGATTCAATTAATATGGTGAAAGAAAATGAAGATGCCAAAGACCAGTATCAATCTAGTAATAAACTGAAGAGAATGTCAGAGGAGAAGGTCTTTCCTGCTGAGAAGAAAAGATAGATCAACATGTCCAGATACATGTTACAACATCCTGGTAGAAACATTGAATTTCAAAATAAATCTCAATATACTTGGAGATGTCACTACTATGGTGAGACTGGTCACATAAAACCCTTCAGCTTCAAATTACATGGAGATAAAGACTCTACAGTCCATCCCAAGACTAAGAAAGTGAGCAAGAAGAGGAGTATTGAAAAAAGGGACATTAACCTTATATCTTATACTTTTGTGAGAGACTCAAAAAGTGAATACTGGTATTTTGACAGTGGATACTTGTGATACAGTGGCAAAACCTACTTTTTATATCGGTTTTGTGTTTGCAAATGTTGCGGTAAGCAAGAGTCGCCACCGACTTTTCTTTTATCCAACAAAGGAAAGGGTGAAAAGAACAAAAAAAGACATTTCGAGATTATTTTTGAGTAAGGGGGGTAGATTATGGAAAGGGAAGGTGTTAGCACCCTTTCCATCTGTAGTTTTCTATGGGCTCTTAGATGCTTAGATCATTTTGAAATACCGTGTGCTTTATGTGTTTGAAAAGTATTTTGAAAGAAGACGCCTTAGTACGGAGAACTTTGCAATGTTTCTTGGATTAGTAGAGAAAGTATACAAAGTGTTTTGAAAATGTTTTAGAAAGAATTTTTGTGTATATGTAAGAGTTTATTTTGTTTTGAACAAGCATCTAAGAACTGTGTAGTATACTCGAAAGGATTTGTTCTTTTCCTTTAGATAATGCTATCCTACTATTAGTGAGTAGGTATCCCTAGTCGTTGGATGTTTGAGGGACAATCGAAGGGACGTTGTTATGGTCACAAAGGCAACTGGGCAAGATACCTTTGTAACTACCCTAGGGTTTTAAGATCATACCGAGGAAACATAGAAAGGGTTATTTTGATCTTTAAACCGGAGGGTAGCTACTAAAGTCTCTCATGTTTCGAGAGTTGTGACTGTTTATCCGAAGGCAACCGAAGTGGAAATACCCTAGAGGTGTATATGTGAGAGTGTGTTGCATTCAGTTATTTTTGTCTTGTGTTAGATTTGCTAGCGTTTGATTATTATGTTCTTGCCATACGATCCTATTAGTCATGCATCTAGACAGTTAATAGTTTGCAGTAATTAAAAGTGCGGAAAGAGAAATCCTAAATTATTACAAGGCTTCAGTGAGGGGGATTACAACAAGTCCAAAATGGGGAAAATTTAAAAAGCAGTAAAGTAAAGCCCTAGTTAAGTCTATTACATCCCAGTAAGCAGATACAATAATATGCAAAATTGCGACAGTAAAAGTAAACGCGCGAATAGAACATACGTCTAAAATTCCTAAGAAAAATGAATTTTTTTGTTTGTTTTTTACCTATGGAAAGAAATTTAATTTAAAAAATCCTAAGTCTATTTATTTTTAAACTAAGAAAAGGGTTAAAATAATTAATCAATTAATTTATAAAATTTTGATTGAGAAAATAGTAACCTAATATTTTTGTGATTTTTTATCTGATTTTATAATGCTATAAAAAACAATTAAAAGCAAAATAAAATGGGCTAGGATAGTAAAGGATAATAGGGGGTGTGAATTGGATTTTTGTTTAGCCACAATGAAAATAAGCCCAGGCCACGTTGGGATCCTATGTTGTTGGCCATTGAGGGTCCATCATGAGGTGGTACTCCTGGAGCATTGGATCTGATCTCCTTGTCATCCATTGGATGGAACTTGAAGGCGCATGGGAAGTGTTTGAAATGCAGTGTAGCAGTGAAAATCGGAGATCAAGCTATTAATTAACTTGACTCGCAAAAGCAAGAGTCGCCACCGCACTTTATTATTTCCAAGGGAAAAGGGAAAATAGCGAAATAAAACCCTAAAATATGCAACGTAAAGTAATACTTAAAAGTAATGAAAATACAATGCGTTTTTTAAAACAGATCGAGAGTTTGGGGGTTGGTTATATAATGGGAAGGTATTAGCATCCAATGCATCTGCGGTATTCCACAGGAACCTTTTGAAATATTTGTTTTTTGGTTAAAATTGTTTGTTTGGTTAAAAATGGATGTGGACGAGATTTCAAAGATACGACGACCTAGTGTCGAAGTTTTGACTTAAAAGGTGTGAGTTTGAGAATTGAGTTTTTTAGGAAAATTATCTTAAGTTTAGCAAAATAGTAAACAAACAAAAAATGAATGAGGGTATTCGCACGATCGTATTACTTATGGAGTTAACCAAAATATTTCCCTTGGATTAGAAGCAAACAAAGCGAAAATAAGATGAACATCACAATATAAGTAATCAAGAATTCGCAAGAAAATAAATTTAAACGAACAAATTAATAACAAGAAAGGCAGTGAAATATTTAATTCGAAAGGATTAAGACGATTAAAAAAATAAAGAGAAGATAACTAATTATCTAAAGAAGATAAATTACTAAATTAATTCTAAACAAAAATTAAAAACTAAGATCATGAAATTTCTAAATTACATCTAAACTAAGTTAAAGTTTTAAGATTTATTAAAATTAAAATTCTAAAAGTTACTAAATTTAATCTAAAGTAAATTAATTATAAATTTACTAAACCATATCTAATATAAGCTAAATTAATATAATTGGAAAATAAGGCTAAAGAGATGAAAACGAAATAAAAATGTCCCAGTATGGGATTAAACTCGTGTCTTTAAAGTTGTTGTACACAATGCCTAGCCATTCGAACTATTTCGCTTATTCATTAATTATTATGTTCTATTAAAACAAAAGAGAATGAGATTACTGGATTGGGTCAAGGGCCCAAAGGCTGGCCCAATTGGAATAACAAGAGGAGTTGGGAAACCCTAAAGGTAAGCAAGAAAGCGCTGCTATCTGCTGTCTTGGGAAGGGACATAGCAGATTTATTATTATTCCTATCTACAGTGAAACAATTAAAGGAAAAAATTGAAACAATAAAAAAAGCCATTCTATCTCTCCCTTTGTCCACTACACCGATCATCACCATTATCTTATCATTTTCTTTATCGATTAGTCACCATTATCGAACAACGAAGGCCAACAAACTCCAAAGATTCTTCCTTTTTCTTCGCCTGTGCTTCGGACTCTAACTCCGCCATGTTCAGAACATCTGATAGCTTCTCCGACTTTGCATTTAGTTTGGAGCTTTGTTTTTGTTGTTGTTTTTCGTTGGATGAAAAAAGAGATTGATCTAGTGGTTGAAGAGAAGTATTTGGTGTCATATTCTCCGAGGCTGCAACGGCGGTGCTGGAAACGGGAGCTGGCAAGGTTCGATGGGAGATTGACGCTGAACCGTGGAGATAGCTATGCGAGTTATGGATGAGAAGTTAACAGACGGTTAGTATGAGATGGCCATTGTTTTGAGTTTCTCATTTCCTCTGTTTTAATTTTCTTAATGTAAGGTAGTGTTTATCTGGTTATGCAGATCTATTTTTATTGGTTTATAGATTTGTGAACAAGTATTGAAGTTTGTTGGAACTAATTCTTTGGTTTATGAATGGATTAAATGTGGAATACTTTGTTTTGATCTTTCTGGATATGGTTGGTGTAATGCAGGATTATAGGAACTAATTATGTTTTTGTTTATTTGAATGTCTTATGGTCGATTTGGGTGATAACCCTTTAACGGTCATGTTTGGGTGTTAACAATTCTCACTTGATTGATTTAAACAGGTAACAGATGATAATGAAACTCACTCTCTTTATGCAGCAGCAAAAAAAAGGTTTAAACAAAGCTCTCTTACAACAGGAATAACATAAATGAAAGAATAAACGAAAGGGAAAGTAGAGATTACTGACTTTAATCGTTCTCTGAGGTGAAGATAAACCAAGTAAACCTTTTCCTCCTTGATGCTCCGATCTTATTTTCTTCCTAAAGCCATGGGTATGCTTCTGAGTCGTTGTATTTTCTTTATTCCAGATTGTTGTTTTGTCTGGAATTTTCTCTCCTCCCCAATATTCATAACCCCCTACCGGTTTTTTGTGCCCCTCCCCTTTCTTATGTATTCTTGTCTTTGTATCTTTAATCAGAATGAATATTGGGGGGAAAATTGGTGAGTCTTGAACAAATGTGGTATGCTGATTTTTTCTTTCTGATGCAGGATTTGCGTTGCTTATTTGGTGCAAATTATTTGGAATGATATGCAGGTTTGGACAGCAGCTGTGCAGATTTATGGACAACATTGTAGCAACAAGTTTTTTGTTGTTTTGTGGGCTGCATTTTGACTGTTTTTGCAGTTTTATAGCAGCTGGTTTTGGACAGCAGACAAAAGACATTTTTGGGACTCTTTTAGTGTAGGTTTTGGAGCAGCATACAACAGGATTTTGGCAGCATAGGGATGCTTTAGGAGCAGGGTCTCTTGGGTTGTTTCTGTAGCAGGATTTTGCAGCAATAATAGGGGCAATGCAGCAGAGGCAACATCTTGATAAAGTGGACAGAATTGGGATAAAGACAATGGCAAATATTGGGATGTTTTTGTTTTTACAAGGCTTCTAGTTAGGACTTGTAGATTTAGGATATACTTTCTTGTAATTCAAAATTGAACTCTTAATGTAAACTTGTATCATTCTAGCAATTCTTGATTTTACTTGATGATAAAGGCAACCATAAGATCAAGAAAGTCTCTCCTAAATCTGAATGACTCCATGTAACTTCGAGCTTAAATGAGAATGGTTGTCATGACTTAAAAACTTTAAATGCTCTTGAATTTTCTTGTGAATCAAATTTGATGAACTTGCATCTTTAAGTTTGGTTTCAATTCTTGAATGGAATAAGATCTTGACATTTTGAATTTTGGACCTTGTCTTGAAAGTAGTCTTGAATGATGGGACTTGAAATAAATATTTGAATTAATCTTGAATGATTCATAATGATCTTGAATACATCTTATTTTTGAATACGCTTGAATAAACTTTGAATTAATCCACCTTTCTCTAACATTCTAAAACCTCAAGAATGATCTACAAGAAAACTTGCAAGTTTCCTTGAATGTTGTTGAAGAATGGTAGCTCTTTCAAATGCTTTCTACCTCTTATTTTGATCATATTATCATTTTGCGTCATATCTTCAAATCAGACAACTATATATGTCATAACATGAATCAAAAGAAAACCTAATCATGAAGCGCACCATGTGACGATTTTGCTCAAAACCCTTATCCAAATTGATAAGCACAATCATGTGAGATATATCTCTCCATCCCTGAACCACAAGCGAGACTTTCAACCCTGAATTCGAGTCTTTGAAAATAAACCCAAGAAGTGATGACATGACTTGTAATGCAAGTAGCTGTTGGAAGATCTTAAGTGAGCCTGATCCTAATTGGTGAAGAAAGAGTCCCCTGATGATAGAGGGACTAAACCTTAATTCAATAATCTCAATTGGATATCTCAATCAAATCCAAATGCAAGAGATTGAATCCCTAGCCCATAATCCTTGAAGAAGAACAACTCACAACTTTGGTGTTGAGAAGAAAATAATAGCCTTATAGGTGGATAAATAGGAAATCCCTTGATAACCATGCTTCCAAACCTTAATTCCGCAGTCCACTACCCAAGGAGGAACCAGGGAAATCAACTGTATTGAATGTAGAAGCCTCAAATCAAAATTAGACCTTTGCTGGCGAAACTTTTGACGCTCTTGATTCAGATTTGTTTCCTGCAAATGAAATCGAAGAAACAAAAAACACAAACTTCGTGCTTGATTATAATTTAGTGATACATAGGCTAAGAATGTTCAAAATACTTGACAATTTTCGCATAGTCAATGCTCGAAGGTGAGAGGTTAAAACCGACCATATTTCGTGACCTTGACTTCTGTATAAAAATGCAAAAAATAAAAATGGGATCTTAGGTCAAAAATTGGGGTATGACACGTAGCACACTGGATCTGCAAGATAATTGTTAGAAAAAACATAAAACATGACCTGGGTATCGAACCCAGGCCCTTTCCACTGCACACGTCCCCGTTTTCCATCTGAGTTGTTTGTTCATTCGCTGGTACAAATAAAATCATAACATTTCATTAGCAAAACACATCAGATATATATATATATATATATATATATATATATATATATATATATATATATATATATATATATATATATATATATATATATATATATATATATATATATATATATATATATATATATATATATATATATATATATATATAATTCGAAATCAACACATGTGCGTTGCACAAGGCAAAAGGACAGAGACGCCTGGATTTTAAGATTCAAAGGAATCCATTTCACACGCCCTAGTAATGGTATCATGTTACTTTATTACCGATTTCACATGTAACACGTTAAAACAATCATAAACATCATTCATAGCATGGATATACGATCAATATGGATTTAAATTTCATATTGAATGAGTTTGAGATCGAAGGCTAGTTACCAACAGAGGGAATGAGTGGAATGCTTTCTTTGGATTGAGGAGGCCTGCAAAGTTTTCTTCGATTCTGACAACTTTATAAAGGTTTAGAGAATTTGGGGTGGTTTTCTAGGGCAGTTTCTTGTGTGTGTAAGCAATGTTTTTGTCTCTGGAGGAAATTTTTCGTCTGGCTAATGCATGTGTGTCTGTCCTTGGGCAATGCGCTTTAGCTATGTATTTATAGGGGTGCAGTGATGAACGAAAATGGCAAGAATTAGCCATTAACCATGGCTTTGAAGGAAGAATTAAGAGTCTTAAAAGGTTTCCATTGCTGATGATTTTCTACCATTTTGGGTTTTTGAGTGAACCTGGAGAGGTTTCACTCCCACATCTTGACTTTTTGAATGCTCCCAAGTTTTGTTCTTCGATGGTTCTGAGTTCCAATTCAAATGGTCCAAGGCCTCATCATTATGGCTTCTTCGATTGAGCCACTATCTGCCTTAGTTGCTTGATCTAAAAACTATCCAATTAGCCCAATCAAACTCAACTATTATCCCTTTCAAATCTCTTTTCCTTTAATCTGACCAATCGAAGCATCACCTCTTTCATCTTAGCCTGTCGAAGCTTCATTTTGCTCAATTTGAATACTTCTTCATCTTGGCATGTCGAAGCTTCATTTTGTCCATTCCTTCGAACATAGTAGTGTAGGTAGTCCTTCGATTCCAACTCCCACCCCTTGCTTTTGCTTACAAGAAAATATTTCTTGCTTACTAGTTTACCTTCGATTGGTGAATATGGCTTGTATGCACCAATCGAAAGGTAACTTATGAGCATCAAGATTTTACTTTCGATCACCCAAATCCTACCTTGTCTGTTCAGGCACATGCCTGAAACACATTGCTCGCAAAACTCTAAGATGACTCATATTTGGCTGCTTCTTCTCTAACTATCCTTCGATCATGCCATGTTTGAAAATTGCATGCCCTTCAAACCATTAGGCTTCCACGTGCTTCTTTGGATAATACAAAAGCTTTTGAATTTAAAATATTCTTCTATTCAAAGCGCCTTGTGATGCAATGGGAGAATTGACTTGAGGTTTTGTGTTTGTGTTCGCATTTGTTCAGTTTAGCAAGAGTCGCCACCGACTTTTTATTTTATCCAAAGGAAAGGTCAAAAAGCACAGGAAAGACCTTTGAGATGTTTTCTTGGGTTCCGGGGGTAGATTATGAAAAGGGAAGGTGCTAGCACCCTTTTCATCCATGGTTTTCCATGGGCTCTTAGTTACTTGTTTTAGATCACTTGCTTTTGCTTTTCAATTGTTTGAAATGGTGCTTTGTGTGTGTGGTTTTGAAAATGCTTTGAAAAAGAGGCCTTGTGTAGGAAACCTTTGTAATGACTCTTGTTTGAATATATACAAAGGTATGTGTCTTTTGGAAAAGATATTTCAATGTTTTGAAGTTGTGTTGTGAGGTGTGTTTGAAAAATAGCAAGGATGTTTTGCAAGCTTTTTGATCAAGAAACTAAGAGATATCTACCCTATTTTACTCAAAAGATCTTTCTTATGTTTTTAACCCTTTTGACAGTGTTATTTCACCATTGTATTTGGTTAATAACCTTGTGTTAGGATGTTTAAACGGGACAGGCGCGGGTCATCGCATACAGTCATTGAAAGCAACTTGTGAGACGCTCTAGCAATTTAGTAAGGGACGAGATCATTTTATCGAAGGCAACATCGAGGGTCATCGAGGGACTACGATCTTTGTTTATCGAAGGGGAATTTGCTAGAGTGTCTCATACTCGAGGGACATGATTGCATTTCCGAGGAAACAAGCGAGGTTACCCTAGAGGTGCAAGTGTGAGTGGTGTTTGTCATTTTCATGCATTTGTCTTGTAGTAGGTCATCTAGCGATTGATTTTGAATCTTGCCATACAAACCCTAATTACTATACAGTATATTGAAAGCAATAAATTGCAGGAATTTAAAGTCTAAGTTATTACAAAAAAGTATCCGGGGATGGGGGTACAATTATTTACAAATGGGGATGAGTCTCATAAGAGTAATAATGTCTAAATATGTGTGTTACAACCAAATCGAACTGTCGCAATTCAGTGTAAAATTATAACAAATTATAACAATAAAGAGAATCAAAAATATTATGAGATGTATGTATTTATTTACAAATAAAAATTTAACCTAATAAGGATTAAGTATTATTATTATTTTTTGTATTTTTTAGGAATTTTGTGTAAAGAAAAGTTTTAAAGAAAGATTAATTACCTAAATTAATGTTTAATATTATTCTTGTATTTTTATTAAAGGTAATAATTATTTAAAAAGAAACTATATCAAAACAAAATTTTAATACATTAATTTTATTATTAACAAAAGGAATGAAAAGAATTTATTTAGAATGAAAACAAATAAAAAAAGTATTTGGTTTAAAAATAAAATAAAAAATGGGCTTTATGGAAATGTTTTTTGGGTGGCCCATAGGAGACCAAATCAGGATGGAAAGAAAATGAGGGGGGGTGCACTAGCCAACATTTGTTAGTGGGCTTAAGTTATGTTGCGCAAGACAGGCCCAACGTTTGCATAATGTTTTAGGGGTTCATTCATTAGGGTTTGCAAGTTTGGCTTTACAGCGGCGCCTCTTTTTGCTTTCTTCTTCGTCTTCATCTTTCTCCGACCATGACGCTGATTATCCCTCCCCTTAGACCACCAGAACGCCACCCTAACTCTCTCCTTCTCTTTGCAACGGTCTCGCGTTTGTTTGTAAACGGTACAGTTTTATCTTGTTTTGATTTTTTAGGTTTTTTACAGTTTCAATGTTCGTTTGATTCTTCAAGTTACTTGCATGTTTAATCTTTTAACCTTTGATGCTTACATGCAGTAAGGGTTTGCGGGACGTACCTTGAGCGTTTTGTTTCTGAAAAAGATGGAGGGAGAGAGATGTGAGACGGAGGCGCTCCTTGGAGGCTAGGGGGCGGAGGATGAAGATGAGATGATGCTTGGTAACCCTCTTTCTTTCTTCTTTGAAGGTTAATGATGAACTTGATTCTGAGACCCTTTGTTGTTCTTTGAATGTTTGATGATGAAAACTATTCTGAGAACTGTTGATTCTGTTTCTGAAACTCTTCCTATTTTTGATGATGAACATGTTTCTGAAGCTTTTGATGTTTATTGTTGATGATAAACTTGATTCTGAAACTGTATTTTTTTTATTTGCTTCTAAACCTCTTCCTCTTTTTTGGCTTTGATATTGATGACGAGAGGGTCTCTGAGATTGATTGTTTTTGTTAATGACGATGGATAAAAATCTGAAACTGTATTGGTTTGATGTTGATGAAAGTTCTTGATTCTGAAACAAAGTTTTGCTTCTGATTTTCTTCCTTTCTCCTTGTTGATGATGAAATGAAATCTGAAACTTGTTTGTTTGTTATTGATAAGCTTGATGATTCGTTGGTTTGATGTTATCTTGTGAAACTGTTATGGTGTTGGGAAGTTTTGGTACAGGTTTTGAGCTTGAGCAAGCTTGGCTTGTGGACTTGCTGAGTTTGTAGTTTGGACAGGTCTGAGAAAGCTTGAGTTTGTGGGCTTGCCTTTGTTTGAAACTGCTTGGTTAATGGTTGTGCAGTTTGGTATAGGTTGTGCACAGTTTGGTTATTTTGGTTAACTTGCAGTTTGATACAGGTTGTGCACAGTCTTGCAGGTTTACAGGTTTGGCCTGGTTGTATGCAGGTTTGAGCTTGTTTTGTTGGTTTTTTGAGTAAACCTTACAGTTTTTGACAGGTTTGGGCATGTTGCAGTTATGCAGGTTGCTGGTGTTTTGGGATTTTTGAAGGGCTTATTTTGCATCTTGCTTGTGTTTTGAGCAAGCTTGGTTGCAGTCTCACAGTTTGCAAGCTGTGCAGGTTTTTTTGCTAAGTATTTTCTCTCCCTCCACTGTGTTTGCTGCTAGACTGTTATATATCTTTTGTTATCTTTATTGTCTTTTACAGCCTGCCTTAGCTAAACTGCAAAACCTTTTCACTAGGTCCTCTCCTTCTCTCTCTCTCTCTCTCTCATAAGCACTTTTTTGCTTATTATATTATTTGTTTTGAAAAGTTTGCCTAGGCTGGAAAATGATGATGGCTATTACAAGCCTCTTGCTTGTGAATTGGTTCTTCTCTGCATTGTATTACCTGCTTCATTTCTGTACTGTGTACTTTCTGTACTTGTATGCTTTAGTTGCTATGCTTCTTGACTTGTTTTGTAACTCAGTTTGACATGCTTGGTTACTGCAGTTTGAAATTCAGTTTGCAGTACAGTTTGCTTTGTATGCAGCCTTGTACCTTTGTATTTGAACCATGTTTTTGCATCTAGTTTGATATGCTTGCATTTTATTATTTGTTTTTACTTTTCTCTTTGTGAACCAAGAAGAGTAATCTTCTTGTGATTTGCAAAGAGGAAAATAAAACATGATGAACAGATAGCATTCTGATTCCGGCCGGCAAACTTTAGTGATGATTTTCTTTTTTCCTTTTCTGCTTGAAAATTCTTATACTAATTTCTTTTTCTCTGTCTTTTGCGGGTGAGTACCAATTGGATGATAGAGGAAGCAGTAGAAGTCAAGGATCTTAGGTGATTAGGCTTAGATTTATTTTTTCATTTATTGTAAACAAATATTATCTTAAATACTATAAGTTGTAATCTTACAATATTTAAATAAATTTTCTAACAACATTTGAAGTAAATAAAAGTCTTTATCCAAAAGAAAATTTCTACTGTCCAATATCTTTTCAATTTTTTCCTTTGTCTCTTCACTTTAAGATTCCTGATTAAAAATAAACTGAAACGACATTCTAGCATTTCCAATACAGATAACTTAAAATCCAAGTAATCTTAAAAAACTCTGCACTCTCATAACTTGCGACAACATTCCAATCAACACATGTGTTGTGTATTCCAATAAGCAAGCAAGCATTCCATTAACAAACAAACGTTTCGTTCCATTAACAAACAGATGCCTTAATATTCCAAATAAGAGTCTCAGTTATTATCCCAGATAATCAGGCCTTGAGAAACAACCAATAAACTTGAACAAGCGTGAAAACAATGTAATAGTTAACTGAATTTCTGAGGATTCAGTTTCTTCTGAGAAATACGAGCGAAACCCCTAATTCCGGATTTGTTACCAAAGAAAGGCCTGCTTGATCAATTCCTGAGCCAATCTCATAAATCAGAGAAAACCCTGGGGTTGTGATTTTCTTGTGAAAATGGGAGGGCAAATTTTGGGGTACAACAGTTTCCCCTGTTCAATATTCTTGAACCTGAAGAGTTAGATTGGCAATTTTGCCGTTTCGCGACTCGAAGGTAAAAGATGATTGGACACTAGAGTGCCCATAAATTTGCACTCGTCAAAGCATAGTTGAGGGAATGGGCTCAAAGATGCCATTTTGGGTATGTGACAGAATCTTGTCGGAGACGGGCTTAAAGATGCCATCCAAGAATATTTGTTAAACTGTATGTTGTAGGTGAAAGAATGAGTATCAGAAAGGTATCCATGTTTGGAACGTCTCTGAGCTGGGGGTCTGAATAAGCAATAGATTAGCGTCTGTGTTTGGAGCATCCGTAAACTGTTTTCAAAAGTTGAATCTGAACAAGCGATAGATTAACATCCATGTTGGGAAGCATCCGTAAACTGTTTTAAGAAGTCTAGGGTTGAACAAACAATAGATTAGCATCCATGTTGGGAAGCAACCGTAAACTGTTTTCAAAAGGCTGAGTTTGAACAAGCAATAGATTGACATCCATGTTGGGAAGCATCCGTAAACTATTTTCAGAAGTTGAATCTGAACAAGCGATAGATTAACACCCATGTTGGGAAGCATCCGTAAACTGTTTTCAGAAGTCTTGAAGTTGAATAAGCAATAGATTAACATCCGTGTTTGGAGTATCCGTAAACTATTTTCAAAAGTTGAATCTGAACAAGCGATAGATTGACATCCATGTTGGGAAGTATCCGTAAACTGTTTTTAGAAGTTGAGGTTGAATAAGCAATAGATTAACATCCATGTTTGGAAGTATCCGTAAACTGTTTTCATGAATCAGGAGTCGAAGCTTGCTAATCTTATCCTGAAAAGGGTAGAATATTAGCTGAAACACAAAATTATGTTGCATGAGATGTATGATGCAATATATGTATTATATCAATGTTTATGATATATGAATGCAATGAGTGCGCATGTGAGCTTGATTAGCCGTCTTGCTGAGGAAGATAGTTCCTGGATAGTTGGAGATAATAAAATCTTTGACAACTGCCGGGGAAAATAAATCCTTGACTGCTGCTGGGGATTGAAAATCCTTTGATCATTGAAAATGAGAAGTCTTGGGACCACTGTTGAAGAGTATGTGTATCCTCAAGCTTTTTGACAACCTCTGTGGGGAGAAGTTATATTGCTGGGGAAAGTCAGGAGTTTGGGTTGTATGCCAATCTATTGGGGATTCCTGTTTTAAGGGGAACTTCGCTGGTGAATATCTGGAAACTCTGTGAGGAATTGAGAATGAGAGTCTTCATTCTGCTTGGGGAATTGGTGTTTAGGAGCCAAGAACGAGAATCTTCGATCTGCAGGGGATTTGAAATTCTGACAAATTCATGCTGAGAGTAAAGAAAGCTCCAGAGAATCAAGGATGAGAGTCTTGATTTTGTTGGGGAGTAAGAACTCTGTGGGGAATAGCCATACTATTGTGGAGTGGCTATCCTGTTGGAGAGTAAAACTCAGGATTCTGGAAAAAGCTTATTCCTGTTTGGAAGAAGTTCAGGTTTAGGTTGTACGCCACTTTGAGAATGAGAATCTTCATTCTGTCGGGAATATCAGGAATCCAGGTTATATACCACTTTGAGAATGAGAATCTTCATTCTGTCGGGAATATCAGGAGGTTGGGTGTATATACCACTTTGAGAATGAGAATCTTCATTCTGTTGGGAATATCAGGTTATATGTTATATACCACTTTGAGAATCTTCATTCTGTCGTTTAGGTCAGAAGGTTGGGTGTATGCCAATCTACTGGGGAAGCAAGAATGAGAATCTTCATTCAGGCGTTTGGGTCAGAAGGTTGGGTGTATGCCAATCTACTAGGGAAGCAAGAATGAGAATCTTCATTCAGGCGTTTGGGTCAGAAGGTTGGGTGTATGCCAATCTATTGGGGAAGCAAGAATGAGAATCTTCATTCAGGAGTTTGGGTCAGGAGGTTGGGAGTATGCCAATCTACTGGGGTTTTAAGGATGAGAATCTTCATTCTTTTAACGGTATCAGAAGCTTGGGAGTATACCAAATCTTCTGAGGTTTCAAGGACGAGAATCTTCATTCTGTTAAGGGTATCAGGAGCTTGGGAGTATACCAATCTTATGAGGTTTCAAGGATGAGAATCTTCATTCTGTTAAGGGTATCAGGAGCTTTGGAGTATACCAATCTTCTGAGGTTTCAAGGATGAGAATCTTCATTCTTGAGAGAAACAGAATTTTAGGAGCTTCATTTGTCCATTATTCTGTTGGTGGGTTGTTTATGTTGAGATTTAGGAACTCGTCCGGAACTCGACTGAATTAAAGCTTTGTCGAGATTTAGGAACTTGTCCGTAATTCGACTGAAGTAAAGCTTTGTCGCTGAATTTGATTGTACCTTTTTTGAAAGGTAAAGGTTAGTGGCATAAATCAAACAATGATGTTCTCAAAATAAATGAGACTGTGTTGCATGATGTCCTGATGCATGGAGGTGTAATATTTTTCAAGACGACCTTTCGCTGGGGAAAATAAATCCCGAGCTGGTGAAGGAGAAAAGAGTTGGATTCTTCATCTACGATAGTGAAGAAAATCAGGATAAATTGCTGAGAGATTTATCTGAAATATCAAAAACCCGGAATATCTTCCACTGGCATAAGAATCAGGGAGATCTTAGTGTCGATCTGACCAAAACAGAGAGGGTCTTGGATTAACTTTGACTCAACCGGATGATGGAGGAATCTTTGACGACTGCAACTCCAACAAGTGATGAAGGAATTTTTGACGATCGTAACTTCCAACAGGTGATGAAGGAATCTTCGACGATCGTAACTTCCAACAGGTGATGAAGGAATCTTTACCTACCGATCAATCTGTGTATATTATGAATGTTGTTGAAATGTAATTTTGTTTTGGAGAATAAATCCTTGACAAGTGTTGGGGAAATAAACCCATGATTGTGGTCTGCTAGAGAGGTGATGAACTTCTCGAGGATGCTTGAATTTATTTTCAGAAAGATTTCGGAGAGATTCGTCACTGCCCCTAGTATCAAATGTTTTTGGCACTTCCAGGAAACTTGGACTGTATGTAACCCTTTGATGAGATTGACGTTTTAATGCCCCAAGTGATGGTGAGGGAGACTTGCCCCAGGTTAATCTTCAATTGAGAGATTTCTTGAAATCTTGACTGGACTGCCCTAGGTTCACTGGGCTTTGAAATATTTGTTGAAATCTTGACTGGACTGCGCCAAGTTTAATGGACAATACCATATCAAGTCCCCTTTTGTTGATGGGAGATTTTTGTAACGGGAGTGTCATCCTACTTGAAGTGATTTTATTCACTGAGAGAGCTTTCGTTCATCCGAACATTCATTGTATGAATTTCTTCGCTGTCAAACAAATAACCATGTGCAAACAACGATATTCAAATAATGCAAAGTTTATGCTTGTCTCAAAGTTTTGAAAAATGCGTTTTTTAGCAGAAAACTTTTTATTCAACACAAAATTTAGAGCAAAGCCTTACAGGAGTCAGGATACCTTTTGTAACAGTATGCTTTCGAACTAACCCATGCTTCAATTAGGACTTTTGAAGGGTTATAACGTGGCTTGGTTCACGGTTTAAGAAACAAAGGATAAAGGCTCAAAGTATATTTGTATCCACCCGCTCTTCATGATGTTCTTCAATCCTAAACTCAGTTAATTGTGCGTCGAACTCTATTCGAGTTTGGAACGAAGTTTTGGTGATGGTCCACACAAGTTGAATTTTATGGGAAGGCAGTCATTTTTGCAACATTTTTCATGTTGTTGAGGATTTATAATGACCTCTTTCTTTTGATTCATTATCCCTAATTTTTGCCTGACTGTTCTTGTTTTCGAGATTACAGTCAGCGGGATGCCCCAACTTTCTTAAGCCTCCTTTGTAGGTTTTGGATCAGTGGGCTTTTTTTTAGAGATAATGACTGCCTATGGGATAAGGAACCATCATTGTCCTTTGGTTTCAGAGGAATGTTTTTGATGTCATTCGTTGTATTACGAGATGAGAGTTTGCGGCTAGACGCGCATTTTGAATTAACTGAGAGACTACCCTGCCCCAGGTTTGATTGAAAGGTTTCAATTTATGTTTAAAACAGAAAACTTCTACGTCTTTGGCTCAAAGGGGTTGACTAGGGATTATCTTCCTTATAACTCCAGTGTTTAGGATTTGAAAGAAACGCCTGTACATCGTCAGCAAGGTCTGTCCAAAAGCATACTGTATGAGATTATGGCATTTTTTCGTCATCCTCCCTCTAAAGACTTGTAACTTTTTGCAAGAGTTAAATGTCATAAAGAAATTAGAAAGCATAGTTCAAGAATAGTGAAAACGAATGGCTGAATTCAAGACAAACATATGCAATGCATTAATGAAACAGAGTTTGACATCAACAGATAATTGTTTGAATAACATAAGAAATTACAACTTGAAAATTCAAATGAAACAAAAGTCTCTTAGTTCAAACTTTTCATTTCAGGTGGAGAACCCTCAGCGGAAGATTTTCATCTCGCCATCCGGCATGAATTTCAGCACTCCTCTGTCAATCAAATCTTGGATTTTGTTTTTCAAAGCCCAACAGTCATCGGTGTCATGTCCGGGACTATAGGAGTGGTATACACAAAATGCGTCGGGGTGATAGCCAGGAGCAGGGGTATTGGAATTCCGAAGAGGATCCTTTAAAGCAATCAGATTGACCTCCAACAAGCGTTTCAGTATTAGAGATGATGGTATGTCAGTCTCAGTGAAATGTCTTCTAGATGTATTTTGCTTACGCCAATTACCCCGTTGACGCTGGCGAGGTTGTTGATGGGCTTGTGACCCTAAAGCAAGCTGGGGAGCCTTTCCCTTGTCTTCTTGTCTCAAAGGAGTTTGAATGATGACTTGATCTTCAACCCTAGTTGTTTTCCCCACTTGGTTATCTTGAAGCAGTTTGTTGACAAGGACCCTGAGCTCCTCTTGTCTTTGAGCCAAGTCTTGAATGAGAGCCATCTGGCCCACCAGTTGTCCCATCATCTGGATCTTCATTGTTGCCAACTCAATCCGTAGCCCTTCCAACTGATCATTCCTGATGCCGCCTGGATTCCCTAGGACCATGCCCCTTGTGAGGAGAGCTTTCACTTCTTCTTGCCCCTGTGACAGGTTCAAGAACATTTCTTGAAGTTGAGCGTTTTGAGCCTGGATATCTTCGATAGTCCTCTCTAGAGCCATCTCTACTGAAATAAACAGTAGGAGAATAAGGAAACCTGAAAAGGAAAACCTGTCGTGATACAATGCATGATATGTGGATGCATGTTTTCAAGAATCTCGTGGGGTAAACACAAGAAAATGTTAGAGGTTGAACTTCGATCAACATCTTTGATTAGAGAACTTTGTATCGGTGGATGTCTTTCCACGAGAATCAAGCTCACCATGTCAAGTGGGTCATAGCCATCGATTCAAGTTGTTACACTTGATCTTTGACGACGTTTGTTTAGAGGAAAATGAATCCTCTTGCCCTTTGGTAGACGTCTGGTTCAACGTGACCATGCATCAAAGACCCTCGAGATCCTTGAAATGGTTATTGAAAATGCTATGGTATGATGTTATGATGTTATGTACAAGTATGCAAAAGTAAGCAAGTGTATATACAGATAATCACATTCACACAAAGCAGACAAGTCCTTAGGTTTAGGCTTGCATCGAGTTCATAGGTAAGTACCCTCTTGAAGTTAGTTGGCTCAACCTGTCCTATAAATAGTAACCGGGTTCTAAGGAACTCAATATCACCGGATTATTTTATGTGTTCATTGTTTCAGTTTAGCCACTTTACTGGCGACCAAAATATTCCAAGAAAACAATCCTCAATGAGTGTAGTATTGAGTATCTACCAACTTTGGACTGTACCAAAGCCGGTCATCTCACTACCCCTAAAAAGGCCAAGATGGTCAAGTAAGGTTCTAAGAGTTCGTTAGTGCTTCATGACATCACTCAGCGGCCCCGTATTCTCTTTGATTGACTCAAAGGCTACCGGTACCCACAAATATGTCACACTAACGTAGCCACTGCTTCAACCATGTCGGTATACCCCGCACAGTTCCCTCACAGATTATTGCTACTTACCTAAAAGGTGTCCCCAAATCCGGGTGTAGGATTTAAAATAAACCCAAGCAAGGAACCAAAAAGTAAAGAAATCAAAGTAGTCAAGGTAAGCATGTAAAGGTGATTTAAAACCCTAAGGTAACCCCACTTTTAGAATCAATCCCCACAGAGTTTCCAGTTCTGTGATGCGGTGGGAGAACTGACTTGAGGTTTTGCGTTTGTGTTCGCATTTGTTCGATTTAGCAAGAGTCGCCACTGACTTTTTATTTTATCCAAAGGAAAGGTCAAAAAGCACAGGAAAGACCTTTGAGATGTTTTCTTGGATTCGGGGGGTAGATTATGAAAAGGGAAGGTGCTAGCACCTTTTTCATCCATGGTTTTCCATGGGCTCTTAGTTACTTGTTTTAGATCACTTGCTTTTGCTTTTCAATTATTTGAAATGGTGCTTTGTGTGTGTGGTTTTGAAAATGCTTTGAAAAAGAGGCCTTGTATAGGCAACCTTTGTAATGACTCTTGTTTGAATATATACAAAGGTGTGTGTCTTTTGGAAAAGATATTTCAATGTTTTGAAGTTGTGTTGTGAGGTGTGTTTGAAAAATAGCAAGGATGTTTTGCAAGATTTTTGATCAAGTAACTAAGAGCTATCTACCCTATTTTACTCAAAAGATCTTTCTTATGTTTTTAACCCTTTTGACAATGTTATTTCACCATTGTATTTGGTGAATAACCTTGTGTTAGGATGTTTAAACGGGACAGGCGCAGGTCATCGCATTCAATCATTGAAAGCAACTTGTGAGACGCTCTAGCAATTTGTAAGGGACGAGATCATTTTATCGATGGCAACATCGAGGGTCATCGAGGGACTATGATCTTTGTTTATCGAAGGGGCATTTGCTATAGTGTCTCATACTCGAGGGACATGATTGCATTTCCGAGGCAACAAGCGAGGTTACCCTAGAGTTGCAAGTGTGAATGGTGTTTGTCATTTTCATGCATTTGTCTTGTAGTAGGTCATCTAGAGATTGATTTTGAATCTTGCCATACAAACCCTAATTACATTACAGTATATTAAAAACAATAAATTGCGGGAATTTAAAGTCTAAGTTATTACAAAAAAGTATACGGGGATGGGGGTACAATTATTTACAAATGGGGATGAGTCTCATAAGAGTAATAATGTCTAAATATGTGTGTTACAACCAAATCGAACTGTCGCAATTCAGTGTAAAATTATAACAATAAAGAGAATAAAAAATATTATGAGATGTATGTATTTATTTACAAATTAAAATTTAACCTAATAAAGATTAAGTATTATTATTATTTTTTGTATTTTTTAGGAATTTTGTGTAAAGAAAAGTTTTAAAGAAAGATTAATTACCTAAATTAATGTTTAATATTATTCTTGTATTTTTATTAAAGGTAATAATTATTTAAAAAGAAACTATATCAAAACAAAATTTTAATACATTAATTTTATTATTAACAAAAGGAATGAAAAGAATTTATTTAGAATGAAAACAAATAAAAAAAGTATTTGGTTTAAAAATAAAATAAAAAATGGGCTTTATGGAAATGTTTTTTGGGTGGCCCAAAGGAGACAAAATCAGGATGGAAAGAAAATGAGGGGGGGTGCGCTAGCCAGCATTTGTTAGTGGGCTTAAGTTATGTTGCACAAGATAGGCCCAACGTTTGCATAATGTTTCAGGGGTTCGTTCATTAGGGTTTGCAAGTTTGGCTTTACAGCGGCGCCTCCTTTTGCTTTCTTCTTCGTCTTCATCTTTCTCCGACCATGACGCTGATTCTCCCTCCCCTTAGACCACCGGAACGCCACCCTAACTCTCTCCTTCTCTTTGCAACGGTCTCGCGTTTGTTTGTAAATGATACAGTTTTATCTTGTTCTAATTTTTTAGGTTTTTTACAGTTTCAATGTTCGTTTGATTCTTCAAGTTACTTGCATGTTTAATCTTTTAACCTTTGATGCTTACATGTAGTAAGGGTTTGAGGGATGTACCTTGAGCATTTTGTTTCTGAAAAAGATGGAGGGAGAAAGATGTGAGACGGAGGCCCTCCTTGGAGGCTAGGGGGCGGAGGATGAATATGAGATGATGCTTGGTAACCCTCTTTCTTTCTTCTTTGAAGGTTAATGATGAACTTGATTCTGAGACCCTTTGTTGTTCTTTGAATGTTTGATGATGAAAACTATTCTGAGAACTGTTGATTCTGTTTCTGAAACTCTTCCTCTTTTTGATGATGAACGTGTTTCTGAAGCTTTAGATGTTTATTGTTGATGATAAACTTGATTCTGAAACTGTATTGTTTATGATTTTCTTCTGAACCTCTTCCTCTTTTTTGGCTTTGATATTGATGATGAGAGGGTCTCTGAGATTGATTGTTTTTGTTAATGACGATGGATAAAAATCTGAAACTGTATTGGTTTGATATTGATGAAAGTTCTTGATCTTGAAACAAAGTTTTGCTTCTGATTTTCTTCCTTTCTCCTTGTTGATGATGAAATGAAATTTGAAACTTGTTTGTTTGTTATTGATAAGCTTGATGATTCGTTGGTTTGATGTTAGCTTGTGAAACTGTTATGGTGTTGGGCAGTTTTGGTACAGGTTTTGAGCTTGAGCAAGCTTGGCTTGTGGACTTGCTGAGTTTGTAGTTTGGACAGGTCTGAGAAAGCTTGAGTTTGTGGGCTTGCCTTTGTTTGAAACTGCTTGGTTAATGGTTGTGCAGTTTGGTACAGGTTGTGCACAGTTTGGTTATTTTGGTTAACTTGCAGTTTGATACAGGTTGTGCACAGTCTTGCAGGTTTGCAGGTTTGGCGTGGTTGTTATGCAGGTTTGAGCTTATTTTGTTGGTTTTTTGAGTAAACCTTACAGTTTTTGACAGGTTTGGGCATGTTGCAGTTATGCAGGTTGCTGGTGTTTTAGGATTTTTGAAGGGCTTGTTTTGCAGCTTGCTTATGTTTTGAGCAAGCTTGATTGTGGTCTCACAGTTTGCAAGCTGTGCAGGTTTTTTTGCTAAGTATTTTCTCTCCCTCCACTGTGTTTTTTGCTAGACTGTTATATATCTTTTGTTATCTTTACTGTCTTTTACAGCCTGCTGTTGTACCCTAAATTTTGCCCCTAACTTTTTCAGTCGCACTTTCATACCATATTTTATCATTCAGTCACAATCATTAATAAATATCTTCATTCATCACATTTGCATCCTATCTGTAAGTTTTCTCTTGTGTTGTTGACTAACTTCTAATCAAAATACAAAAAATATTTGTCTTTGTCTTTGCATATTTGTGTTTTGTAGGTACCGAGTCGAAGCATATGGCAAATAAGGTTTTCTGGTATTAATTCCCTAAAGTCTCTATTTGCAAAGAAAAAGAATTAAAAAATTTCATTTTTTTCACTGTACAATCGATTGCTCCTAGAGTGCAATCGATTGCACAAAGTGAATTTTGCGCAATTTTTGGAAAAATACACTGTGCAAATCGATTTGCACTATAGTGCAATCGATTGCACAGCGTGAAAATTTGAAAAAAAAATCATCATTTCAAGATTGTCAAATTTTGGCTCCAATTTTTCTTCATTTTTGAAAGATGTATCATTAATTCAAATTTTAGTGCCAATTTTTCATTTTTAAGAAGAATTATCATTAATTCAAATTTTGGCTCTAATATTTGAAAGAATTATCATTAATTCAAATTTTGGCTCCAAGAATCAATTACCAAATTACCACTAATCCCAATCCTAAAACTCTATAAATAGAGCCCTCATTTCACTCAAATTTCAAGCTTTTGATAGCCAAATCCACCTTGCTAAAAAATCTCTCAATTCTCTCCATCTACCAAATTCACTCAAAGCTCCATTTTCAAAAAGTTAGTAAGCTTTGCATTGAAGCTTACTAATCTTTGAGCTAAACCTTCATCCAAACACTTTTTCTCCATCAATTCTCTACATCTAAGCTTGGTCAATTGACTCTTGTGGTTGAATTGAAGCAAATTCTTGAAGTTGTTTTGATAATTCTCTAGATCTACCTTTGGTAAGTTTGGATAATTCATCTTTCACAATGTGATCTCTTGGTGATCTTTGGAATTGATTCTTTGAGCATTATTTTGTGATTTCAATGGTGTTATTTTTTCATAATTTGATGGAATTTTCGTGCTCAAGTGGATCCATGATCATAAGGTGTTTGATGGAAAGTTTGAACAAGAAATTGCCCTTTTAAAATGCAGTTTTTTGCTGTTTTTACTGTGTGCAATCGATTTGCACTAAGTGTAAATCGATTTACACAGCACAATTTTGCACGATTTTTTTGAAAATTATACTGTGTAAATCGATTTACATAGTAGTGTAAATCGATTTACACCAGAACATAATGTATTTTTTGCCTTGTTTTGGGGCAGCTTTGATCCAAAATGCTTTTTCTACTCACTCCTTGTGATTGTTGGTTTGGATTGCAATTTTAAATGTTCAATTTCTCTTTAAACTCAATGGACTTTGTGATGTAGATGAAGTTGGATAAATGTTCATCAATTAAAATCTACCTAAGAGTGAATTATTTAATTCATTTTTGGTGCTTTGGATTAATGATATGTTTAGTGCTTTAATCCATCTAGAGGAGTGGTTGAATTTAAAGATGAAAGAATTTTGAAATGGTGATCCAAATTAGCTTATCATTTCCCTCCCTCTTCATCTTATCCCTTTCTTTTTTTAATTGTGCTACATGTTAAGGGATGGTGATCTCTATATCATTTATCCAAACATGAAGTACATAGATTGCTATTGACCGGCCTCAAAATAGGTGCGACTTCTACATAAGTCCACTTACGATTGCTTAACATAGCGCTAAATTTTGTCCCGATTCGAATAAATGATCATTCGTGGCCCAAACTTATGATTGCAAGCCCAAGTATGTTAATTTGATCTCTTTGATCCAATAACCTTGAGATTCATTGTGTAGAGGCTTTGGTTCTACCAATCCTCTGATGGATCTACAACACCTTTGGTCAACGCGGATCACTTAAACATCGTTGATCATTACATGTTGCCTTGTGAGAATTCCGAAATGGATGATATACTTGACAAAAAGCAAATGCAACTTGTTGTGTGGAGGCTTTGGTTCTACCAATCCCCTAATGAGTTCCAAATGCAAGTTTCAAGATGGTCATCCAACTAACCACTAATTACTAACAATTAACTTTACTTTACGCTTTTATTTTCATGCTTTATGTACCATTTACTTTTAGCATTTTACATTTCTTGCTATTTTCATATTTGCTCACTTAAGCATTTACTTTTATGTCATTTTTATTTTGCTCACTTGAGCTTTTCTTTCTTTTTTTAAGACACCTAATAATCAACATGAACCATAAAAAACTTTAATGATACTTAGACTACATGGTTACTATCCTTTTCATTATGGAGTGATGGACTTCTTGGACTTAGGATTAGAGACCTTGGCCTATCTTGGAGACCTTGTGACCTTAATTAATATTTTGTTTGGAGTTCTTGAGGTTTACCTCAAGACATTGGGTTGTTTTTTTGTTTTGTGTGCAGGTTATTGTGATTACATACTTTGTTTGTAATCTGGAAATCACCCGTATACAACCGTTACTCTGCCCAATTTTTACGAAGACTAAAACACTTAAAGCATGGTTCTCTCAAGAGGTCTAGTATCTTTGCTTGCTTGGTTTCACTCCAAAGAATGGGAATTCTACATTGGCTCATAATGTCATGTATCAGATTCATGTTGGTTAGACGGTTCTCTTCCTTAGCTTTTACCTTATTCTTTAGGATAGTCCCTTCATCTCCTCCCATCTTCTTTAATTTTAAAAACCTTCTCATCTTCTTTCAAAATCTTCTTTGTTTTTTTAAACTCGAACCGCTTTCATAATAAACCTCGACCTTGTCGAGTGTCTTTTCTTTTAAAACTTATTTTCTTTAAACAAACTTCAATTCATTTAATCATACTTTGACATCTTTTCAAAATTAACAAATACACTTCAACTCATTCAAACTCCTTTGTGCGCTCGAGCACCTTTTAAATTCAAAACTTTTTTCAAGGTGAGAAATGATTCATTGATAGTCGAGCAACATTCTCCTATCCCTATGGTTATAAAGGTGTTGACTTTTCCACTTGAGTACTAGAGGCGTTCTTAAACCCTCACTCTTGTTGACGCATGGTCCATCTTTCTCATACCTTGTGGGCGTTAGTAGAGATTTCTCTCCTAACAATGACGACTTGTCTCCTTGTTTAAATACAATCAACAAACAAGTCTTTTCTAGAGGAACTACGTGTACCCTGATCCCCTATTGCACGAAAGGTGGTACGTAGGCACTAAAGGTTCGCAACCGCGGCGGGTGCAAAAATCATAAAAATATTTCTTTTCTCACCTCCACCATCCATTTTATATACAACACATTTTTATAGCCAAAATATACAGATTTTTCAAAGAGGTTCCTGCGGAGTACCATAGATGTTTAGGGTTCTAATACCTTCCCTTTGCATAACCAACCCCCTTACCTTGAATCTTTCCCCCTCTTTTTTGGGTTATTCGCTCTTTTCCCATTCCTTTGGAAACAATAAAGCGCGATGGCGATTTTTATTTTGATTTGTATAAAGTCTAGTCAATCCAATGGCTTAGTCTTGCACATTTCTACCGCTACAGAAAAAAATGGCGACTTCACTGGGGACAGATTGACCTCTTGCTGGTCCATCCTTAAGTGGGTTGATCCTATCTTTGTTTATATCTGTATAAGTGCTATTGTGTTTATGTGTTATATTTTGTATATATGTTTGTCTGGATTTTCCTGGTTTACAGGGTGCTTGGGGATTTCTTATAAGTCCTATACCCGGACTAGGGAAAACTTTAAGATAGGACGGGTGGTATAGTCATGTTAACTTTGAGGGAGTAATCCCATAAAAGGAGGCATGATATCCCCCACTCAGTGGAGGCCTCTTTGACTGTAGTATCGTTTACCGAGTAATCGGGAAGACGTACTGTTCGACCTGGGAGCCTGCTGAAGTTGAGGACCGTAGATTACCTAACCCATCTTGGCCTTTTAGGTGTAGTGCGGAAGCTATAACAGAGTAATCCGGAAGTAGTTGTCACGCGATACTACGCTCGGACGAGTCTTTCTTGAGAATATTACTAATTATCAAGTTAATCAGGAAGTTGGTAATATCCAAAGGAAGGATGTAGACTCTGGGAACCTCTTAGAACCTTGTTCGGCAGGTGATAACCATTAGTCTATACCTTATGGATTGTACCTTTGACTCCAGGCTCGTGACTCTAAACCATGTGATCCTGTTACTGTACAGTGCATTGCATAACATTACATATCATTTTCATCCTCTGCATCATTCTACATACATCCAGGTTGTTCAGGATCTTATTCCCAGTTGCTTTTTCCTTCCAGTTAGTCATCTACCGTCAAGCTAATTCCTCAACATAACTACGGGACTAGAGCTGCTGTCAGATTGAGAATGGAAAACCAAGAACAACACAACATGGAAGTTAGAATGGAAATCAACGAGTTAAAGTCAGGCATGGCCAAACTTACTGAGATGATGCAAGTCCTAATTTCCAGAGGAGAGCCACCTCAAATTACTGTAATATCTGAAATCCAAACTGCTGCTGTTGACACTCAACCTATCCAGCATACATCTACTGCATGGCCAGAGTTTGGGTTACCTCAGAATTACTCTCCACTTGTTGTAAATACTTCAATGGTTGGTCAGTCTTCCCGACCAATCTTTTAAGCTCTAGTTTTCACTGAACCTCAGCCAATCGTTCATACTGCTTCTCGTCAACCTGCTGCACAAGCTGCTTTTGGGAATCCTTTCTTTGAGTACCATGCTTCCAGTCCTCGAAGTGTGAGTCAAGGAGACTTCGGTGAGTTTGAAGATTTCAAAGAACAGTATCAAACTTTGGAAAAGAGACTCAGAGCTATGGAAGGAAATGAGTTCTTCAGTGTTGATGCTAACAATATGTGCTTGGTTTCTGATCTGGTTATGCCTGCAAAGTTCAAGACTCTCGAGTTTGATAAATATAAGGGGCACACTTGTCTAAGAAGTCATTTAGTGATGTACTTTCGAAAGATGTCTGCTTACACAAAGAATGACAAGCTACTTATCCATTGTTTCCAAGACAGTCTGAGTGGAGCTTCATTGAAATGGTATATGGGACTTGAGAAAGGTCATATCTAATGTTTCCAAGATCTTGTTGACGCTTTCATAAAGCAATACAAATATAACCTCGACATGGCACCTGATCGTCGCCAACTACAAAATATGTCTCAGAATGAGAAATAATCTTTCAAGGAGTATGCTCAACGATGGAGAGAATTGGCATCTCAAGTTGAACCGCCTCTGGCAGAGAAAGAGTTAACTGGTTTGTTCATGGATACTTTGTCCCCCTTCTATTGGGAGAAGATGATTGGTAGTGTGTCTTCCAGCTTCACAGACCTGGTGACTATCGGCCAAAGAATAGAAGAAGGAATCAAGAATGGTAAAGTATCTAAAGCTGCTGAATCTTCTAATGGTGCAAAGAAATACCTTGGGAACTTTCAGAAGAAGAAAGAGGTAGAAGCCAATGCTGTCTCGACTGAGAGAAAAGGACCTCGCCGTAGGCCTCAATACACTGATCAACCACAAGTAGCGGCAGTTACTCCTGCGGTCAATGCTCAACCAGTTCAGGTTCCTCAACGACAGAATATTACGCAGAATCAGAATTAGAATAGGGCTCAGTTTGATCCCATCCCTATGACGTACACTGAATTGTATCCTGCATTGGTGCAGAAGGGCTTGATTACAACTAGGCCTCTGATTCCTCGAAATCCTCCTCCAGCCGGGTTCATATCTGACCTTCACTGTGAGTTTCATCAAGGAGCTGCCGGTCATGATTTAGAGAGTTGTTATGCTTTGAAAAACAAAGTGCAAGAATTGGTGAAAGCAAATATTCTTACTTTCAAGGAGGCAGGTCCTAATGTCATTAACAATCCTTTGCCAAAACAAAGTTGCTGAAGACTGAGTCGGGATACCCTCAAGTCACCTTGTGATCGGTGGAAATAGAACTGACTGTTTAAAGCTGGTTCGCGAAATGTCGCGGTAAGCAAGAGTCGCCACCGTCTTTTATGTTCTCCAACATGGAAAGGACAAAAGCACAGCAAAATTCCTTATGAGAATGTTTCTCGGTTCGGGAGGTAGATTTATAGAAAGGGAAGGTGTTAGCACCCTTTTTATCCGTGGTTATCCACGGGCTCTTAGGTACTTGCTCTTATGTTTTCAAAATGATGTTTGCTTTTCAAATTTGAGTGGGTTTTGGAAAAGTTTCATTGAAAGATTTCTGAGTGACTCTTGTATCTGTCCTCAAGAGTGTTTGAAAAATTTGTTTTGAAAGTGTCAGTGTGAAAAGATTATTGTTTGTTTTTGAAGAGAGCAAGTACCCATGAGTCATCTACCTACCCTAAGGAATTAGGCTGTGTAAAAGTCCTTAAGGTAGTGCCATCCCACCATTGAGAGGTAGGTAGCACCACCGTTGGAGGTGTTCGGGTCAATTCGATTGAGGGACAGTGTGGTCATCGAAGCAATAGTAGGACACCTTAGGAGTAACCCTAATGTCCTAGATCCTTTTATCCGAGGCAACCGTTTCGAGGCAACTGGATCTTAGACATAAGGGCGACCGCTAAAACACCCTATACTTGACGACCACTTTCGAAGGCAACGAGGGAGGCGTACCCTAGAAGTGGCATGTGCATTGTGCATTATTTTCATGTTATATTTATCTTGGATTAGGAAATTTGTGAGCTACGAGTCGTTTTTACTTATCATACATTCTTTCATGCAATTTAGCAGTTAGGAGTGCGGAAAATTAAAGACGGAAAGGTAAAAGCTACACTATTACAAGGCGCGGGTCTATACATCGCCAAAAGACAAAGACCCGTTTTTGATAAAGATGCGGAAAGTAAAGAAAAGCGATAAACCTAATTACTATTACATCCTTGGAAGCAGTTACATAATAATCAAAAGAAATAAGAATAACGTGCGAAAGAATTAAAATCAGGACGTCCTCGGGTTTTGACCCTTTGCTTGAAATTAAATTAAATTAAAACCTAATTAATTATTTAATTAAAGAAAAGAAAGTGTTTTTTTATGTTTTTTGTATTTATTATGGAAATAAAGAAAAAAAGAATTAAAATTAAAGTTAGTGAAACCCTAGTTCTAAGTTTATTTTACTTATTGATGAAAAAGGTCAATTAGGCTAATTAACTAAATTATTTAATTTACATGTTATTTACAAAAATAAGTTAATGGTGAAATTATTAATTAATTAAAATAATTTACAATTTTTGATTTCCTGATTTTTATGATGAAAAGTTAATTTGTTGTGAATTAATGATAATTATTAAACAATTAAAAGAATTAAAAAAGAAGAGAAAATAAATAAAACTATGCAAACCAAGGGGGTTAGATGGCCCATGTGGAGGTGAGATTGCAGTAATTCTGGCCCAAGAAAGACCAAGCCTGTTTGACTTTTCACTGATCACGTGCATGCTGTTTGACTGGGAGTATCATGGTCTTCACTCTGTGGCCATTGGATTGGGCATCATGGCCACTTGGCAAGCTTATGCTGAGCGTGCATGGTGGAACTCTGAAGGATTGCTGCATTGGAAAGCTTTAAGCAAAATAAGAACAATTATATGGGGGACCTGGGAATCGAACCCAGGTCCCAGTACTTGCAAGCCACGTCCTTTGCCAACTGAGCTATCCAGCGCTTTTGTAATATAAATGAACAACAAATATTATATAAAAAAAACAATCATTATGGCAATCGAACAAAATAACGCGCGCTGGATTTGAACCCTCCAATCACGTTGAGCCACGCACGTCTTCTTCTTCGTTTCCTGTAAAAAAACACAACAAGATAGCGGGATTAGCGTTAGGGATAATAACGATTAGCGTTATGGATAATATAAAAAGGGCGCGATATGTCCATTCAATTCGTCTTGAGCTTCTGAGTTTAATGGTATATGTCTCAAGGCCTGATTTTTCCTCAATAAGAAAGCCCTAATTTTCAAGCTTCTAAACCCTAGATTTTATCCATGGTGGATTTTGATTCAGAGGGCTATAACCAAATTGGTTCGTACCAACAGCTTCAGAAGGTCCCTATTAACATAAATCAATCCAAAAAAATGGTCAAAAACACATGAATCGTGATATGCAAATTTGGAAAATAAAGCAAACCGTGTCACTTGTGATGGACGATTCTTTGCGTGTTAAGCTTCGTTCTTGATTGCAATGGCTTCCTGGCAATGTCAGCAATGTATTGGAAACAGTTTTAGGCCTTGAATTCACCTGCAATATTGATTTCGGTTTTCAAGTTTTTTTGTTGAATTTTTGCAAAGTGGTTATGGCTTTCTATGGAAGTTTTTTCGTTCTTTTCGATTAGGTTTGCTTCAGCACATATATGTGAATGGAATTAGGTTAAAATTAAGCCCAAAAGTCCATTGTATTATGACTTGAATGTGTGATTGCCAATCATATCTTTCTCAATCTTTTCTTTCATGAAACCTTGCCAATCATGGATATTTTGATGCCTTTGAGGTGTACACGAGTTGCCAGCTTGCCCTAGCCTTATTTGTCTCACAAAAGATCCAAAAATCATATCTTTTTAATTTTCCTACAATTAAAACCAATTAAATGAATTAATATTAATAAAAATTCAATTAATTAATTAAAAATAAGAAAATAAATCAAATTAAGTTCAATGGGTCGTGCATAGGCCTTGGGTAATGATTCAAGAAAGAATTTGAGGCCCATTAGCAAAAATGAAGTGTTTTAGGCAAAGTTGACTTTTGAAAATTCCCAAAAATTTACCAACTTCTCCAATGCATATCTTGCTCAATTTTGAAGCTATGAACATGTTTTTTGACATTTTGGAAAGGTCTTGAAGTCCTATAACCAATGCCTTTGGTCCCATGTCTTTTTGATTCACCAATATCAAGTTATGGTCTTTGACTTAAAGTGCCTTTTTGTTGACTTTTGAAAATGACCTATAATGTTGAAATTGATAACTTTTTGTGAGAGCATTTCTTGGACTTGGAATGTGAAGATGAGTTGTAGGAAATGTCACCCCCTTCAAAATTAGCATTGGATGGGATTTTTCTGATGAACCATGAAAAAGTAATGCCCTGGTCAAATTACAGTTGACCTTTCAGTTGTCCTAAAATAGAAACTTTTGACATCTTGAGCCTTTTTGAGCCATGCTTGTGGAATCATGATCAAGAATTGATCAAATGATGATTGTGGCTTCAAAATAAGATGTTGACCAAAATTTTTGACTTTTGACTGTCAAATGACCATTTTACCCCTGCAGTTGACTGTGAAGCAATTAGGGCTTTTGACTGTGCAACTTGATGCTGTGAGTCTTGAAACTTGACATATGGATGCTTGACAATGTATATGGGCATATGGGACTTGATTGGACCCTTGCAAACCTCAATTTCTTTGTAAGAACCAAAACCCTAATTTTGACTGTGTTAGGAGGCAATTGGACTGTGCAACCCTTGAGAGATTTGAACCATTTGGAGATTGACCTTGAAAAATCTTGAAAAATATGGGAGGGAAAATTTTGGGGTACAACAGTTGCCCCTGTTCAATCTTCTTAGACCTGAGGATGTAGATTGGCCGGCGCGCCTTTCGTGATCCGAAGGTGGAAGATGATTGAACACTAGAGTGCCCAGAAATTTGCACTCACATAGTAGAATGTTAGCAGTGTGATGGCGGGAATGGGCTTACAGATGCCATTTGGAGAGATGGTCAATAGGAGGAAGGGCTTATAGATGCCATCTGGAGTTGTGACATAACCTTGTCGAGAATGGGCTTATAGATGCCATTTGGAGACTGTTGGTATGTGGATGGGCTTATAGATGCCATCTAGGTGTCGATCGCGTAAGAGATTCCTTAGAGAGAACTTGCGTACCTGAGAAAGAAAAATAATTACCTGGCCTGTTACAGGGGTTGATCTTCAAACTCTTCATGTAGATGTGCCCTGGCTGGATACAGGTATCGAATCTCTAAACTCTTCATGTAGATGTGCCCTGGCTGGATACAGGTATCGAGTCTACAATCAGTTACTCACAGATGTGCCATGGCTAGATACAGGAATCGAATCTTCAAACTCTTCAGACGTGCCCTGGCTGGATACAGGAATCGAGTCTTCAAACTCTTCAGACGTGCCCTGGCTGGATACAGAATCGAGTCCGGAATTAGTCGTCAACAGATATACCCTGGCTAGATACAGGAATCGAATCTTCAAACTCTTCAGACGTGCCCTGGCTGGATACAGGAATCGAGTCCGGAATTAGTCGTCAATAGATATGCCCTGGCTGGATACAGGAATCGAATCTTCAAACTCTTCAGACGTGCCCTGGCTGGATACAGGAATCGAGTCCGGAATTAGTCGTCAACAGATATGCCCTGGCTGGATATAGGAATCGAATCTTCAAACTCTCCAAACGTGCCCTGGCTGGATACAGGAATCGAATCTGGAATTAGTCGTCAACAGATATGCCCTGGCTGGATACAGGAATCGAATCTTCAAACTCTTCAGACGTGCCCTGGATGGATACAGGAATCGAATCTGGAATTAGTCGTCAACAGAATGCCCTGGCTGGATACAGGAATCGAATCTTCAAACTCTTTAGACGTGCCCTGGCTGGATACAGGAATCGAATCTGGAATTAGTTGTCAACAAATATGCCCTGGCTGGATACAGAAATCGAATCTTCAAACTCTTCAGACGTGCCCTGGCTGGATACAGGAATCGAATCTGGAATTAGTCATCAACAGATATGCCCTGGCTGGATACAGGAATCGAATCTTCAAACTCTTCAGACGTGCCCTGGCTGGATACAGGAATCGAATCTGGAATTAGTCATCAACAGGTATGCCCTGGCTGGATACAGGAATCGAATCTGGAATTAGTCGTCAACAGATATGCCCTGGCTGGATACAGGAATCGAATCTTCAAACTCTTCAGACGTGCCCTGGATGGATACAGGAAACGAATATGGAATTAGTCGTCAACAGATATACCCTGGCTAGATACAGGAATCGAATCTTCAAACTCTTCAGACGTGCCCTGGCTGGATACAGGAATCGAGTCCGGAATTTTCGTCAACAGATATGCCCTGGCTGGATACAGGAATCGAATCTTCAAACTCTTCAGACGTGCCCTGGCTGGATACAGGAATCGAGTCCGGAATTAGTCGTCAATAGATATGCCCTGGCTGGATACAGGAATCGAATCTTCAAACTCTTCAGACGTGCCCTGGCTGGATACAGGAATCGAGTCCGGAATTAGTCGTCAACAGATATGCCCTGGCTGGATACAGGAATCGAATCTTCAAACTCTTCAGATGTGCCCTGGCTGGATACAGGAATCGAGTCCGAAATTAGTCGTCAACAGATATGCCCTGGCTGGATACAGGAATTGAATCTTCAAACTCTTCAGACGTGACCTGGCTGGATACAGGAATCGAGTCCGGAATTAGTCATCAACAGATATGCCCTGGATGGATACAGGAATCGAATCTTCAAACTCTTCAGACGTGCCCTGGCTGGATACAGGAATCGTGTCCGGAATTAGTCGTCAACAGATATGCCCTGGCTAGATACAGGTGTCGAATCCACAAGTAATCGCTCACAGATATGCCCTGGCTAGATACAGGTATCGAATCTGGAATTGCGACAGTTGATAGTAATCATCTTTGTATTGACCTTTGTCCTGAAAAGACAAAACGTTAGTTGTATGCGATGTCATGATGCATGACGTTCTCAAAATAAATGAGATTGTATGTTCATGATGCGTATATGCATGCTATAATGTATGAAGATGTGATGTTTATGAATGCATTTTGTCTAGGAAAATAAATCCTTGACGAATGCCGGGAAGTTGAATCCTGGGATGATGTCGAAGAGTAGAGTTCTTCGTCTCTGCTGGGGATGATGGTTGCGAGAATAAACCTGTTAGGAGAAGATGACTCCGTTGAGGGATAAACTTTGTTGAAGAGATTATTCTGCGGGGAATTACTCTATGGGGAGAGATACTTCGCTGAGATTTGATGATAACTCCGCTGGGGATACCATTGATAAGTTGTGTTGGGGATCTGATGAACTCCGCTGGGGATAGGAAGGAACTCGCCGAGGACGATCTTTCCGTGGTAATTGGCTGAGGATAACCCAGTTATATCCTGGTGGGGAAATAACCTTTGAATAAAGCCGGGGAGACGTGCTCGTGCCCTGCAGGGGATAAGCTTCCAGAATCTATTGGGGATAAGCTTCCTACTGGGGAGATTTGATTCAACTCTCCTGGGGGTATCTTTAGAACTGTATTAGGGAATGGCTCCACTGTGTGTCCGGTATTCCGTCGGGGAACAATCTTAGATCAAGATTGCCGGGGATGCTTGTTAGGAATGTTTGTATACTCCGTTGGGGAATATTGAGATCTTCGGGGATAATCCAAATTCCTCAAGGCTGACAGTAGATTAACTCTGCTCGGGGAGAGTGTTGCTGACTTGCTGGAGATACTGTACCTTGTTAGGGTTGACTGGAGACCAACTGCTTGGGAGGGTATTGTTGAAACTCATCTTACTCTCGGGGAGTGAAGGTATCTGGGCTACATTCTTCAGCCGAACATACCTTAGTACCTTGGTGGACAGAGCAACTAGATCACTTAGACAACTCATTATTGCCCCTGTTTCTAATGTCACCTGTAATTAGTCCTTTGATTCGTATGCAAATATTTATGAGTTAGCAATTAGTGTCAAATGCATATATCAAAAATGAACATTGGACGTTCTTTGCAAAACAAAACAGAAAAAGGAAAAATAATTGGCGATTTATCTGAAAAGTGAATTTGTATTTATTTTTTTGGATTTACCTGTAAATAGGCGTTTATGTACAAGAGGCTGACGTCCTAGTAAGAGAACGCCGCCGAACAAACAGAGTTTATACAATTTTGTGAAAAGGAAAACAAAACAGCTATGTGAAAAGAATAATCCCACTGGGTTCCAACTCTGCTATCGCCTTTATATCTTCGAGCGTCTCATCACTTGGCTGCTTAGTTGAAGATGAAGCTGACTGATCGATGCCGTCTGAACCTGATGTTTGATACCGGATTCTAGATGCAAGGTGATTCAATGAGACATAGTATTACGCTTTAATCCCTAACTTTTGCCTGGACCGCCCTTTCGGGTTTTCAGTCCACCAGGATACCCATTTTTGCCCAAGCCGCCCTTTCAGGTTTTCGACTTGCCGGGTGTACAGATTTTTTCATTTTTCATCCCTTATTTTTGCCCGAACCCTTTTGGTTTGCCGGGAAGCCCTTACTTTTGCCTAGGTGTGTCAACCTAGCGGGTCTTTTATTCATGCGTAGTATCTTTTTACTATGTCTGCATTGGCGGGGTGAGGAAGGTCGTCACCATCCATGGTGGTTAGAATCATGGCTCCTCCTGAGAAGACATGTTTAACCACAAATGGCCCTTCGTACGTAGGGGTCCATTTGCCCCTGGGATCACTTTGAGGAAGAATGATGCGCTTGATTACCAGGTCCCCAACTTGATACTCTTGTGGTCTGACTTTCTTGTTAAATGCCCTGATCATCTGTTTTTGGTACGTTTGACCATGACAAATAGCAGTGAGTCTCTTTTCGTCAATTAGGTTCAACTGATCAAGTCGAGTCTGGATCCAGTCATCTTCGCTCAAGCCTGCATCCTTCATTATCCAGAGAGAGGGTATCTGGACTTCAATCGGCAAGACTGCCTCCATGCCGTAGACCAAGGAAAAGGGAGTTGCCCCGGTTGACGTTCTTGCTGAGGTACGGTACCCGTGAAGAGCAAACGGTAACATCTCGTGCCAATCTTTGTAGGTCACTGTCATCTTCTGCACAATCTTCTTAATATTCTTATTTGCTGCTTCTACAGCCCCATTCATCTTCGGCCGGTAAGGAGAAGAGTTGTGATGTTGTATCTTGAATTGCTCGCAGAGCTCAGTGATCATCTTGTTATTAAGATTGGTACCATTATCCGTAATGATCCTTTCCGGGACGCCGTATCGACAGATCAGGTTGTGTCGAATGAACCGTGCCACGACGTTCTTGGTTACGGTAGCATAGGAAGCTGCTTCAACCCACTTTGTAAAGTAATCAATCGCTACCAGGATGAAGCGATGCCCGTTGGATGCCGTAGGTTTGATCTCGCCGATCATATCAATGCCCCACATTGCAAAAGGCCACGGTGCAGTCAAGACATTCAGAGGGACTGGAGGAACGTGCACCTTATCAGCATAGATCTGGCACTTATGACATGTCCGAGAATGTTGGTAACAGTCGGCTTCCATTGTGGACCAGAAATATCCTTCCCGAAGGATTTTCTTTGCCATGGTGTGTCCACTGGAATGCGTTCCGAAGGTACCTTCATGCAGCTCTGCCATGATTCTTTCTGCTTCAGTCTTATCCACACAACGCAGTAAAGTTGAATCATGGTTTCGCTTGTACAGAATGTCGTTGCTAAGGAAGAACTTTGCCGCGAACCTTCTCAGAAACTTCTTGTCATTGACAGATGCACCCTCGGGGTATTCTTGAGCTTCCAGGTACCTCTTCACCTCATGATACCAGGGTTTTTCAGTTACCTCTTCAGCCTCGAGATCACAACAATATGCAGGTTCATCCAGTTTCCAGATAATGATCCGGGGAGCTTCGTTGTCCCATTTGACTTTGAACATAGAAGACATCGTAGCCAGCGCGTCCGCCAACTGATTCTCCTCTCTTGGGAAATGTTCAAAAGTTATCTCTGTGAAATAGGGGATCAATGTCAACACACATTCTTTGTAAGGAATAAGGTTTGGGTGTTTCGTATCCCACTCGCCTTTGATCTGATTGATCACGAGAGCGGAATCTCCGAAGACACTCAGAAACTTGATCCTTAAGTCAATTGCAGCTTGCAGACCCATGATGCATGCCTCATACTCCGCCATATTGTTGGTGCAGTTGAAACATAGTCGGGCAGTGAGTGGAGTTTGAGTGCCTTGAGGGGATATGATCACAGCGCCGATACCGTTACCCAAAGCATTGGAGGCTCCGTCAAAGTGCATAGACCATCGGGATCCTTCCTCAGGTCCTTCATCTGGTCCAGGTACTTCACAATCAGTCACTACCATGATGTTCTCGTCGGGAAATTCAAAGTTCATTGACTGGTAATCATCCACTGCCTGGTGTGCCAAATGGTCTGCCAATACACTTCCTTTGATTGCTTTCTGAGTCGTGTACTGGATGTCGTATTCTGTCAAGATCATCTGCCATCTTGCTATTCTTCCGGATAAGGCGGGCTTGTCGAATATGTACTTGATTGGATCCATTTTTGAAATCAAGAGAGTAGTGTGAGTCAACATATACTGTCTCAGTCGGCGAGCAGCCCATACCAAAGCGCAGCAAGTTTTCTCAAGCAGTGAGTATCGGGTCTCACAGTCGGTAAACTTTTTGCTAAGGTAATAAATGGCGTGCTCTTTTCGGCCAGACTCGTCATGCTGCCCCAGCACACACCCCATTGAGCTGTCAAGTACTGTCAAGTATAATATTAGAGGTCTCCCTTCAACCGGTGGCATAAGAATGGGTGGTTCTTGGAGATACTCTTTGATTCTGTCGAAAGCGGCCTGACATTCATCATTCCAACATACTACCTGATCTTTCTTCAGCAGCTTGAAGATTGGTTCACAGGTAGCAGTTAGATGCGAGATGAATCGGGCAATGTAATTCAGACGTCCTAGAAAGCCTCTGACTTCTTTCTCTGTCTTGGGAACTGGCATCTCTTATATGGCTTTAACCTTGGCAGGGTCCGCTTGAATACCTTTGTCTCTCACGACGAAGCCTAGCAACTTCCCAGATCTTACCCCGAAGGTACACTTGTTCGGGTTCAACCTCAGCTTGTACAACTTCAGACGGTCAAACAGCTTCTGTAGGTGGTCAAGGTGTTCCTCCTCAGTTTGGGACCTTGCAATCATATCATCGACGTATACTTCAATCTCATGGTGGATCATGTCATGAAATAAAGCAACCATGGCACGTTGGTAGGTTGCCCCAACATTTTTCAACCCAAAAGGCATGACCTTGTAGCAGAAGGTGCCCCACTGAGTAACAAAGGTAGTCTTTTCCATATCTTCAGGAGCCATCTTAATCTGATTATAACCTGAAAAACCATCCATGAAGGAGAACACCTTGTGCTGAGCAGTATTGTCAACCAGAACGTCGATGTGAGGCAGAGGGAAGTCATCCTTGGGGCTCGCCCTGTTCAAATCCCTATAGTCAACACACATTCGGACCTTACCATCTTTCTTCGGCACCGGAACCACATTGGCAACCCACTGAGGGTAAGAAGTCACTGCTAGAAACCCGGCATCAAATTGTTTCATAACCTCAGCTTTGATTTTCTCGGACATCTCTGGACGCATGCGGCAGACCTTTTGTTTAACCGGAGGGCAGTCTTCCTTGGTAGGCAGGTGATGAACCACAATGTCGGTATCCAACCCAGGAATGTCTTCGTAAGACCAGGCAAAGATTTCCACATAATCATGCAACATCTGAATCAACCGCTGTTTTACGCTGAGCTCTAGATTGGCACCAATCTTGACTTCCTTTCTGTCTGTCTCAGTACCCAGATTTACCATTTCCACTGGCTCTTCATGTGGCTGAATGGCCCTCTCTTCCTGGAGTAACAGTCTTGCAAGCTCACCAGGCACTTCGCAATCATCTTCACCTTCGTCTTCGGCTAAGTTGATCGGATTTTCGAAGTCATAACTGGCAGTAGCAGAATCGTTACCAATGAGATGCAGAGTGGATTGGAACCTGTATAAGTGAGTGTGTGTAAATATAGCTGTTTTGCAATATATAAAGAAAGAAAGAAAGGGAGCACAAGATTTGAAATGCGAAAAACGTCCAATTTTTTTATTCATGATATATGGAAATGACAAGTAATAAGCCCTCACAAATGAAGCCACGGTGCCCCCCGTAAGACACCGGGCCATAAAGTTTCAAATTATTGTTCGTTACAAATTTAAAAACAAAGGAATTCATTACTGAGTAACAAAAGTAACAGGTATGTAGTCTTTAGCAGTCCAATTGTTCCGTCCACCGTCGGCCGTTGGGTACATCCAGCTGTCGAATTCGGATTCTTCCACTTCATCATCCACCCTGATAGCATTTACTCCATGGTCAGGTAGGGGAGCTGTCACCACATTAGGCTTCTCGGGTGCCTCGAACTGTACCTCTTTAGCATCGATAAGGTCTTGAACCTTATTTCTTAGGGCCCAACAATCATCAGTAGAATGCCCCGGGCTATCAGAGTGATAAGCACAGCGGGCGTTGGGATTGTACTTCGGAGAGGTTGTGTTTACCACCTTCGGAGCTTCTCTGACAGTTACCAAGTTGGTTGATAGCAGTTGCGGCAAGATCTGAGACAAGGTCATACTAATCCAAGTGTATTCTCTTCTGGGTCTCTCACCCCTTAGTTAGTTAGGTTGCCGAGGAGCAGCAGCAGGCTTTGAGATCACCACCGCATTGACAGCTTGGCGGCGTTCTGGTTTATTTTTTCTCCTGGGACCATACACAGCAATGGCTTCCTTCTTGAAAGGCTTATTTTCAGAACTTGAGGACGCACCTTTTTGTATCTTCCCTGATTTCATACCGGCTTCTATCCTTTCACCAGTCAGAATGAGGTCTGTAAACCCTGCAGAAGAATTGCCAATCAGGTGGTTGAAGAACGGCCCGGATAGGGTCCCCAAGAACATGTCCACTAGTTCACAGTCAGTCAACGGTGGCTGCACCCTGCCAGCCAGGTCCCTCCACTTCTGCGCGTACTCTTTAAAACCTTCTCCTGATCCTAGAGACATACCCTGGAGTTGGGTACGTGTAGGAGCGAGGTCGGCATTGTACTGATACTGCTTATAAAAAGCAGTAGCCAAGTCCTCCCAGTTACGAATCTTGGTTCCATCCAGCTGATAGAACCATTCGAGATGAGTCCCTGAAAGACTCTCCTGGAAGAAATGGATCCATAAGTTCTTGTCCACAGTATACAGTTGGATCTTCCGCACATAGGATCTGAGATGTAGCTTAGGGCAGGAAGCCCCGTCATACTTCGCAAAAGTGGGTGCCTTGAAATTATGTGGGATCACCACCCCAGAAGATAAACCCAGATCTCCAAAATCCAACCCAGGCACCTGTTGAATTTCCATGGCATTCAGACGATCCTCTAACTGCTTGTACCTGTCTTCAGCGGGAGGGTACTGCTCACCATTGAAATCAGTCTCGTTGTCAGAGACCACAGGACTAGGAACCCTTCCCCCCTGGGGACTGCCTTTCCCTACAGAAGAACCAGCTTGATCAGCCTCATTTTGTAGTGTATTACGAAACCTCCGTCCAGTGTTGAATAGTACAGTTCTCTTCTTCTTCTTCTTGACCAGCAGAGCCTTCAATTCCTCTTGACGTTGGGCTAAACTCATGATCAACTCTTGGAACTGGGCGTTTTGGGCCTGGAGGGCCTTGATGGATTGCTCAGTAGATGATTCAGGATTTATGATGAGACGATCTGAAATAAACAGCGAAGAAGATTAAGCAACCTGTAAAAAAGAGTACCTGCTATGCACATGATGCATGATATGCTGTTTATGCAATGCATTCAAGGGTTCGAAAGTTCAAATTTGTTATAGACAAAAAGGAACACACGTTATCATTAAGAAATAATTGTTCGGTACATCAAGGCCTCATGGGTAAAACATTACAAAGTAAATTAATCCCAAAAGACACTGCGCATCCTCTTTGGAGCTATGTAAGTGTTGAGAGTCTTTTCCTCGTGCAGTAGGCGGGTGAGCTCCAAGACCTTCTTCTCACTGGCATGTAGACTGGCTTCAAGAGAATTCCGTTCTTCCTTAAGCTGGATCCAGCTCTTCTGCATTTCTTCCCAGGATGTAGGCATGTCAGGATGTTGAATGGTGTATGAGACCTCTCCTTCCAACACTGGCTCTTTGATCACAGGGAGAACATGAGGATATGTCATCACCAGCTTCTGGGAGCGGGCTCGTACCCACTTGAGATAAGGATCCAACGGGATGGAGTTCTTGTGCCCCAGTATCTTGCTGTCTACCTTGTTGGGCATCTTCCAAGCTCTGATAAATCTCTGGCGAAGTCCTTGTGCATCGTTGTCGAAGTCAAAAACTATGTCAGGAAGCAACATGTCATGAGGGCCATCCCTCCGAGCATATCCGAACTGTCTCAAAGCCAGACACGGGTTTTAAGTAATACCTCCTCTGATTCCAAGTAAAGGAACATTAGGAAACTCCCCGCAACGATCAATGATAGTGACATCTTCTCTGGACCGAGAACACCAATGTATATCAGCATGCGTAAGAGTCATTAGTCGTTGTGACCATCTCAAACCCCGCTCGTTCTTCAAAACTGATTGTGGAAGGTGCGAAATAAACCACCTTGCCAGGAGAGGAGTGCAGCACATGAGAACACCTCTTTTTGTCATGGTTCGAGTGTAACATGAGTGAAGGATGTCCCCAAGCAACGTAGGTATAGGATTCCTGGACATGAAGATCTTGACAGCATTGATATCTATAAGCTGATCGGGATTCGGGAACAACACCAACCCATAGACAAGGAGAGCCACAACTTCTTCAAAGGCTTGTAGGTCAAGGGAATTCCAACATTCTTGGGCCTTCTCAAACAGGAACTTTGCCAAGAATCCTTTGATGCCACTTCTAACTTCCCAATGTCCCTTAATGTCAGATGGCTGTAGGCATAACGCTTTAGCAACCTCTTCAAGTTTTGGCTCCTTTTCTGTACCGTTGTAGGGTAGTTGACTAAGGATAGGAATCTTCAGAAGCTGAGAAAACTCTTCCAAAGTAGGCACCAACTGATAATCCGAGAAAGTAAAACAGTGCTGCAGAGGGTCAAAGAACTGGAACAACACTTTCACCATATCCTCTTCAATATTGGTATTGACCAAGCTGATGAGTCTACCATGCCTTTCGCTGAATGAAGAGTTCTCGAGAATCCTGGATGTAAGCTCCTTAAGCTGAGGAGGGACCTTTACAAGGTTGATCTGAATTGTCTTTCTGCGGGTAGTTTCCATGTCCTACAAAACAAGAACAAAGATGAAGATTTGAACCCCTGAAGTGGTTAGTGGATGCATATGATGCTGTATGATGTTATGATGCTATGATAAAACACACCACAAGTATTCACAAAAAGCAAACATGATAGGGCACACAAGTCACACCACAACCCTTAGAGTTTAGGCCAGCATGAAGTTTGGGGTACTACCCTCTTGAAGTTGGTGGGCTCAAAAACCTGTCCTATCAAAAGTAACCGGGTTCTAAGGATCTCAATATCATTGGGTTGTTTTCTATGTTCATTGTTTTGATTTAGCCACTGAACTGGCGATCAAAATATTCCAAGAAAACAACCCTCAATGAGTGTAGTATCGAGTATCAACCAACTTCGGACTGCACCAAAGTCAGTCATCTCACTACCCTAAAGAGGCCAGGATGGTCAAGTAAGGTTCCTAAGGTCATTTGATGCTTCACGAAACCACGCGGCGGCCCCGTACTCTCCTTGACTTGACTCAAGGGTTACCGGTACTCACCAAAGTGCCACATCAACGTAGCAAACTGCTTCAACCGTGTCGGTATACCCCACACAGTTCCCTCACAGTTTTGTTGCTACTTTCTAAGAGGTATCCCCCAGATCCGGGTTAGGATCTATAGAACTCCCAAAACAGGCCCACAATATTAAAGCAATCAAAACAGGAAATTGAAAACATAAGTATAATCTATCCTAAGGTACACCTCACTTTGAGTATAGTCCCCAGTTCTGTGATCGGTGGAAATAGAACTGACTGTTTAAAGCTGGTTCGCGAAATGTCGTGGTAAGCAAGAGTCGCCACCGTCTTTTATGTTCTCCAACATGGAAAGGACAAAAGCACAGCAAAATTCCTTATGAGAATGTTTCTCGGTTCGGGAGGTAGATTTATAGAAAGGGAAGGTGTTAGCACCCTTTCTATCCGTGGTTATCCACGGGCTCTTAGGTACTTGCTCTTATGTTTTCAAAATGATGTTTGCTTTTCAAATGTGAGTGGGTTTTGGAAAAGTTTCATTGAAAGATTTCTGAGTGACTCTTGTATCTGTCCTCAAGAGTGTTTGAAAAATTTGTTTTGAAAGCTTTTTGAAAGTGTCAGTGTGAAAAGATTTTTTGTTTGTTTTTGAAGAGAGCAAGTACCCATGAGTCATCTACCTACCCTAAGGAATTAGGCTGTGTAAAAGTCCTTAAGGTAGTGCCATCCCACCATTGAGAGGTAGGTAGCACCACCGTTGGAGGTGTTCGGGTCAATTCGATTGAGGGACAGTGTGGTCATCGAAGCAATAGTAGGACACCTTAGGAGTAACCCTAATGTCCTAGATCCTTTTATCCGAGGCAACCGTTTCGAGGCAACTGGATCTTAGACATAAGGGCGACCGCTAAAACACCCTATACTTGACGACCACTTTCGAAGGCAACGAGGGAGGCGTACCCTAGAAGTGGCATGTGCATTGTGCGTTATTTTCATGTTATATTTATCTTGGATTAGGAAATTTGTGAGCTACGAGTCGTTTTTACTTATCATACATTCTTTCATGCAATTTAGCAGTTAGGAGTGCGGAAAATTAAAGACGGAAAGGTAAAAGCTACACTATTACAAGGCGCGGGTCTATACATCGCCAAAAGACAAAGACCCGTTTTTGATAAAGATGCGGAAAGTAAAGAAAAGCGATAAACCTAATTACTATTACATCCTTGGAAGCAGTTACATAATAATCAAAAGAAATAAGAATAACGTGCGAAAGATTAAAATCAGGACGTCCTCGGGTTTTGACCCTTTGCTTGAAATTAAATTAAATTAAAACCTAATTAATTATTTAATTAAAGAAAAGAAAGTGTTTTTTTTTATGTTTTTTGTATTTATTATGGAAATAAAGAAAAAAAGAATTAAAATTAAAGTTAGTGAAACCCTAGTTCTAAGTTTATTTTACTTATTGATGAAAAAGGTCAAAATTAGGCTAATTAACTAAATTATTTAATTTACATGTTATTTACAAAAATAAGTTAATGGTGAAATTATTAATTAATTAAAATAATTTACAATTTTTGATTTCCTGATTTTTATGATGAAAAGTTAATTTGTTGTGAATTAATGATAATTATTAAACAATTAAAAGAATTAAAAAAGAAGAGAAAATAAATAAAACTATGCAAACCAAGGGGGTTAGATGGCCCATGTGGAGGTGAGATTGCAGTAATTCTGGCCCAAGAAAGACCAAGCCTGTTTGACTTTTCACTGATCACGTGCATGCTGTTTGACTGGGAGTATCATGGTCTTCACTCTGTGGCCATTGGATTGGGCATCATGGCCACTTGGCAAGCTTATGCTGAGCGTGCATGGTGGAACTCTGAAGGATTGCTGCATTGGAAAGCTTTAAGCAAAATAAGAACAATTATATGGGGGACCTGGGAATCGAACCCAGGTCCCAGTACTTGCAAGCCACGTCCTTTGCCAACTGAGCTATCCAGCGCTTTTGTAATATAAATGAACAACAAATATTATATAAAAAAAACAATCATTATGGCAATCGAACAAAATAACGCGCGCTGGATTTGAACCCTCCAATCACGTTGAGCCACGCACGTCTTCTTCTTCGTTTCCTATAAAAAACACAACAAGATAGCGGGGGTTTTAAACCCCCACAAAACACAACCACGAATAATAGCGATTAGCGTTAGGGATAATATAAAAAGGGCGCGATATGTCCATTCAATTCGTCTTGAGCTTCTGAGTTTAATGATATATGTCTTAAGGCCTGATTTTTCCTCAATAAGAAAGCCCTAATTTTCAAGCTTCTAAACCCTAGATTTTATCTATGGTGGATTTTGATTCAGAGGGCTATAACCAAATTGGTTCGTACCAACAGCTTCAGAAGGTCCCTATTAACATAAATCAATCCAAAAAAATGGTCAAAAACACATGAATCGTGATATGCAAATTTGGAAAATAAAGCAAACCGTGTCACTTGTGATGGACAATTCTTTGCGTGTTAAGCTTCGTTCTTGATTGCAATGGCTTCCTGGCAATGTCAGCAATGTATTGGAAATAATTTTAGGCCTTGAATTCACCTGCAATATTGATTTCGGTTTTCAAGTTTTTTTGTTGAATTTTTGCAAAGTGGTTATGGCTTTCTATGGCAGTTTTTTCGTTCTTTTCGATTAGGTTTGCTTCAGCACATATATGTGAATGGAATTAGGTTAAAATTAAGCCCAAAAGTCCATTGTATTATGACTTGAATGTGTGATTGCCAATCATATCTTTTTCAATCTTTTCTTTCATGAAACCTTGCCAATAATGGATATTTTGATGCCTTTGAGGTGTACACGAGTTGCCAGCTTGCCCTAGCCTTATTTGTCTCACAAAAGATCCAAAAATCATATCTTTTTAATTTTCCTACAATTAAAACCAATTAAATGAATTAATATTAATAAAAATTCAATTAATTAATTAAAAATAAGAAAATAAATCAAATTAAGTTCAATGGGTCGTGCATAGGCCCTGGGTAATGATTCAAGAAAGAATTTGAGGCGCATTAGCAAAAATGAAGTGTTTTAGGCAAAGTTGACTTTTGAAAATTCCCAAAAATTTCCCAACTTCTCCAATGCATATCTTGCTCAATTTTGAAGCTATGAACATGTTTTTGGACATTTTGGAAAGGTCTTGAAGTCCTCTAACCAATGCCTTTGGTCCCATGTCTTGTTGATTCACCAATCTCAAGTTATGGTCTTTGACTTAAAGTGCCTTTTTGTTGACTTTTGAAAATGACCTATAATGTTGAAATTGATAACTTTTTGTGAGAGAATTTCTTGGACTTGAAATGTGAAGATGAGTTGTAGGAAATGTCACCCCCTTCAAAATGAGCATTGGATGGGATTTTTCTGATGAACCATGAAAAAGTTATGCCCTGGTCAAATTACAGTTGACTTTTCAGCTGTCCTAAAATAGAAACTTTTGACATCTTGAGCCTTTTTGAGCCATTCTTGTGGAATCATGATCAAGAATTGATCAAATGATGATTGTGGCTTCAAAATAATATGTTGACCAAAATTTTTGACTTTTGACTGTCAAATGACCATTTTACCCCTGTAGTTGACTGTGAAGCAATTAGGGCTTTTGACTGTGCAACTTGATGTTGTGAGTCTTGAAACTTGACATATGGATGCTTGACAATGTATATGGGCATATGGGACTTGATTGGACCCTTGCAAACCTCAATTTCTTTGCAAGAACCAAAACCCTAATTTTGATTGTGTTAGGAGGCAATTGGACTGTGCAACCCTTGAGAGATTTTGAACCATTTGGAGATTGACCTTGACAAATCTTGAAAAATATGGGAGGGCAAATTTTGGGGTACAACACACCTCCTAAAGCTAGTGTTTCAAACAGGACAACTCATCCTTGTTACTGATTAGTCACTAGGCCATCTTTCTTTCTGTTTGCATTTTCCCCTTGTTTATGTTAAAATTGTTGCTTTCAAATTATGTTTGTACTTTCATGTTAATTATAATGAAATGAGCATTGCAATATTTTGATTCAAATTATTTTTCATTTACTGCTTTCAAATATATTTCTCTTGTTTACTCCCTTTATCAAGATTTTGTTTATGCAAAGATCTGAGGGAGGATGATGAAAACGAAATACCCATAATTGTTGCTGGTATGCTTTCGAATAAAACTTTGCTGAGGATATACAGGCATTGTTTCAACTCCCAAACACCGGAGAAATAAGGAAGTTAATCCCTCGTTCACCCCTTTGAGCCTAGAAGTTGGAGTTTCTTTCTATACGAAAAAACCTGCAATCTTAACCCGGGGATGGGTAGTTCTCAGTTAATTTGGTTGTGCATTCAATTACAAGAGAAATCATGCAAGACACCTTTCAACAAAGGTCGCGATCAAGCTTTCCTTTGCACACAGCAAGAAGTGTCAAAAATGCTCTCAAAAAAAAATGACGAAGATGGTTCCCCGTAATCATTGAGCAAGGCAGTCATTATCTTTCCAAAAAAAGGAAAAATGAAATGAAAATAAAAATCAACAGAAAAATCCCGCTAAGTTAAAACCTATGAAGGAGACTTAGGCAAAAAACTGGGGCATCCCGCTGACTGTAATTTCAAATGAAACAGTTCAGGCAAAAACTGGGGCATCCCGTTGACTGTAATCTCAAATGAAACAATTCAGGAAAAAGTTGGGAATAATAAATCCAATCAGAAGAGGTCTTCAAATCCTCAAAATTCTCCACCATAATTGACAAAAGTCCTCAAAACAGCAAAAATATGTAAGAAGAAATGACTGTCATTCTCAAGAATCCTTTAGCTTCTGAGCCATCGTCATTGCTACTATCAGTGCAATTCCAAAACCTCTTGGAACCTGAATGCATATTCTGAATTAACTGAACGTAGGGCTGAAGAACATCATGAAGATTGGGTTGGGTACAAATAAACTTTGAGTCTTTATCCTTTATTTCTTAAACCGTGAACCAGACCACGTTACAACCCTCAAAAGACCTAATTGAAGCCATGTTTCTTTTGAAAGCATACTACAACAAGGTTGCGTAAACTGACTCCTATGATCTTTTACGAATCATTTGTTATGGTTTCATACCTTTGTTTTCACTTTAAAAGTATAAACCACTGTGTTTTAACCAGTGATGCATTTTCTATACACCAATAACATCATTTCAAAAATGATTTTGGATTCAAAACTTTTGCATGAACTTTTCATTAAAAATACCAGTTTGAATAAACAATTTTGCTTGCAAACAAGTTTTCCTCATCAAGGAATTTCAAACAGCTGAGAAACTTGGTCAGTGATCCTATCAGGGGCAAGTATCTTCCAGGTCCATTTGCGAATCAGTTTAAGATTTGTTGCTCAGTGCAAGTTTTCTCATATTTGGTTAGCCAGAAGTTCATTTTCAAGACCCATACAGGGGCATTCATTTCCAACAATCATTTCAGAACTGAAGCCATGATCAGTTTATTCCCAACAAACATTTCAGAAGCTGAAGCCATGATCAGTTTATCTCCAATAGTCATTTCGGAGCTGAAGCTGTGATCAACTTATTTCCAGCAACTTTCGACTGAAGCCATGATCAGTTTATCTTCAACAGTCAGCTAATCTGGGACAAGTCCCCAAGTAGCTCTTCATGTCCTTACTCAGAAGATCATCAGTTCAATACAGTTTACAAGTGTGACAAATTTGGGTTCAGGATATTTTCTTTCCAATTAAATTTGGCAGAGTTCTCCGTGTTGAGGAATTAAACTTCCAATCTTACCTTCACAAAAGAGTCAAACTCCATTGTCATAAACGTCGGCATTACCTGCATAGATCATTCACATATCATGCATAACAAAATTCATACATAATGCATAACAAGAGTGTTTCATCCTCATTTTCATTTTCCAATGTCTTATTGCAGTTGACATGTCACATTGAGATCAAAGTCCAACTTACTTGGCACCTACCAAAGCAAACATCAGTTTGAGTTGTTTCTCTTGTTTCATCCAAAGCCAGTATTGGATGTTGTTACCTTTTTCTTCATTCAAAGCTAGTATTGAATGTCAAGATCTCTTTCACTCATTCAAAGCCAGTATTGGATGTTGTGATCTTTTCTCTCGTCTAAAGCCAGTATTAGACGTTGAGTTTTCCCTTCATTCAAAGCCAGTATTGAATGTCAATATCTCTTTCACTCATTCAAAGCCAGTATTGGATGTTGTGATTTTTTCTCTCGTCTAAAGCCAGTATTAGACGTTGAGCTTTCCCTTCATTCAAAGCCAGTATTGAATGTCAAGATCTCTTTCACTCATTCAAAGCCAGTATTGGATGTTGTGATCTTTTCTCTCGTCTAAAGCCAGTATTAGACGTTGAGTTTTTCCACTCATTTAAATCCAGTATTAGATATTGTGATCGTTTCTCTCGTCTAAAGCCATTATTAGACGTTGAGTTTTTCCCTTCATTCAAATCCAGTATTGGATGTCGTGTTTCTTTTCCGTCAGCGTCTTTCCTGAACGACTCTGATGTAGCTTCAGATTTGGTCTCATCCCACATCTAATGTTCTTCTAGATGCTTCTGATTGCCTTTTCCAGAGAGTTTCTCGCCTCACTCAATGCCATTCTTGGGTGTCGTTGCTTGCCTTCTCGAGTTTTATCTCTTTGTTCCAAGTATCGCTGGTTACTCTTTGTCACCCTGACAGATATCCAGATGTATCTTGTTGTTCCCCTGTGTGTCTTTCCACGTCATTTCATCTGAACTACCACAAATTTCCAGTTTCGAGTCTTTCCATGTTCCCACAGAGTCTGTCTCATCTCATACATCATTCAAAAAATATATATGTCAAAAAAAAAAGAGTCCATGCATTCATTCATAACATATGTTATCATCTCATCGCATCAGGGACAAAATTCAGGCCTGTTTGTATTTAATTACTTTCCGCCTATCTGGCTAAAAGATGATTAAATAGGGGCAGCTGTTGTACCCTAAATTTTGCCCCTAACTTTTTCAGTCGCACTTTCATACCATATTTTATCATTCAGTCATAATCATTAATAAATAGCTTCATTCATCACCTTTGCATCCTATCTGTAAGTTTGATCTTGTGTTGTTGACTAACTTCTAATCAAAAATACAAAAAATATTTGTCTTTGTCTTTGCATATTTGTGTTTTGTAGGTACCGAGTCGAAGCATATGACAAATAAGGTTTTCTGGTATTAATTCCCTAAAATCTCTATTTGCAAAGAAAAAGAATTAAAGAATTTCATTTTTTTCACTGTACAATCGATTGCTCCTAGAGTGCAATCGATTACACAAAGTGAATTTTGCGCAATTTTTGGAAAAATACACTGTGCAAATCGATTTGCACTATAGTGCAATCGATTGCACAACGTGAAAATTTGAAAAAAAATCAGCATTTCAAGATTGTCAAATTTTGGCTCCAATTTTTCTTCATTTTTGAAAGATGTATCATTAATTCAAATTTTAGTGCAAATTTTTCATTTTTAAGAAGAATTATCATTAATTCAAATTTTGGCTCTAATATTTGAAAGAATTATCATTAATTCAAATTTTGGCTCCAAGAATCAATTACCAAATTACCACTAATCTCAATCCTAAAACTCTATAAATAGAGCCCTCATTTCACTCAAATTTCAAGCTTTTGATAGCCAAATCCACCTTGCTAAAAAATCTCTCAATTCTCTCCATCTACCAAATTCACTCAAAGCTCCATTTTCAAAAAGTTAGTAAGCTTTGCATTGAAGCTTACTAATCTTTGAGCTAAACCTTCATCCAAACACTTTTTCTCCATCAATTCTCTACATCTAAGATTGTTCAATTGATTCTTGTGGTTTAATTGAAGCAAATTCTTGAAGTTGTTTTGATAATTCTCTAGATCTACCTTTGGTAAGTTTGGATAATTCATCTTTCACAATGTGATCTCTTGGTGATCTTTGGGATTGATTCTTTGAGCATTATTTTGTGATTTCAATGGTGTTATTTTTTTCATAATTTGATGGAATTTTCATGCTCAAGTGGATCCATGATCATAAGTTGTTTGATGGAAAGTTTGAACAAGAAATTGCCCTTTTAAAATGCAGTTTTTTGCTGTTTTTACTGTGTGCAATCGATTTGCACTAAGTGTAAATCGATTTACACAGCACAATTTTGCACGATTTTTTTGAAAATTATACTGTGTAAATCGATTTACATAGTAGTGTAAATCGATTTACACCAGAACATAATTATTTTTTGCCTTGTTTTGGGGCAGCTTTGATCCAAAATGCTTTTTCTACTCACTCCTTGTGATTGTTGGTTTGGATTGCAATTTTAAATGTCCAATTTCTCTTTAAACTCAATGGACTTTGTGATGTAGATGAAGTTGGATAAATGTTCATCAATTAAAATCTACCTAAGAGTGAATTATTTAATTCATTTTTGGTGCTTTGGATTAATGATATATTCAGTGCTTTAATCCATCTAGAGGAGTGGTTGAATTTAAAGATGAAAGAATTTTGAAATGGTGATCCAAATTAGCTTATCATTTCCCTCCCTCTTCATCTTATCCCTTTATTTTTTTAATTGTGCTACATGTTAAGGGATGGTGATCTCTATATCATTTATCCAAACATGAAGTACATAGATTGCTATTGACCGGCCTCAAAATAGGTGCGACTTCTATATAAGTCCACTTACGATTGCTTAACATAGCGCTAAATTTTGTCCCGATTCGAATAAATGATCATTCGTGGCCCAAACTTATGATTGCAAGCCCAAGTATGTTAATTTGATCTCTTTGATCCAATAACCGTGAGATTCATTGTGTAGAGGCTTTGGTTCTACCAATCCTCTGATGGATCTACAACACCTTTGGTCAACGCGGATCACTTAAACATCGTTGATCATTACATGTTGCCTTGTGAGAATTCCAAAATGGATGATATACTTGACAAAAAGCAAATGCAACTTATTGTGTGGAGGCTTTGGTTCTACCAATCCCCTAATGAGTTCCAAATGCAAGTTTCAAGATGGTCATCCAACTAACCACTAATTACTAACAATTAACTTTACTTTACGCTTTTATTTTCATGCTTTATGTACCATTTACTTTTAGCATTTTACATTTCTTGCTATTTTCATCTTTGCTCACTTGAGCATTTACTTTTATGTCATTTTTATTTTGCTCACTTGAGCTTTTCTTTCTTTTTTAAGACACCTAATAATCAACATGAACCATAAAAAACTTTAATGATACTTGGACTACATGGTTACTATCCTTTGCATTATGGAGTGATGGACTTCTTGGACTTAGGATTAGAGACCTTGGCCTATCTTGGAGACCTTGTGACCTTAATTAATATTTTGTTTGGAGTTCTTGAGGTTTACCTCAAGACATTGGGTTGTTTGTTTGTTTTGTGTGCAGGTTATTGTGATTACATACTTTGTTTGTAATCTGGAAATCACCCGTATACAACCGTTACTCTGCCCAATTTTTGCGAAGACTAAAACACTTAAAGCATGGTTCTCTCAAGAGGTCTAGTATCTTTCCTTGCTTGGTTTCACTCCAAAGAATGGGAATTCTACATTGGCTCATAATGTCAAGTATCGGATTCATGTTGGTTAGACGGTTCTCTTCCTTAGCTTTTACCTTATGCTTTAGGATAGTCCCTTCATCTCCTCCCATCTTCTTTAATTTTAAAAACCTTCTCATCTTCTTTCAAAATCTTCTTTGTTTTTTTAAACTCGAACCGCTTTCATAATAAACCTCGACCTTGTCGAGTGTCTTTTCTTTTAAAACTTATTTTCTTTAAACAAACTTCAATTCATTTAATCATACTTTGACATCTTTTCAAAATTAACAAATACACTTCAACTCATTCAAACTCCTTTGTGCGCTCGAGCACCTTTTACATTCAAAACTTTTTTCAAGGTGAGACATGATTCATTGATAGTCGAGCAACATTCTCCTAATCCCTATGGTTATAAAGGTGTCGACTTTTCCACTTGAGTACTAGAGGCGTTCTTAAACCCTCACTCTTGTTGAAGCATGGTCCATCTTTCTCATACCTTGTGGGCGTTAGTCGAGATTTCTCTCCTAACAATGACGACTTGTCTCCTTGTTTAAATACAATCAACAAACAAGTATTTTCTAGAGGAACTACGTGTACCCTGATCCCCTATTGCACGAAATGTGGTACGTAGGCACTAAAGGTTCGCAACTGCGGCGGGTGCAAAAATCATAAAAATATTTATTTTCTCACCTCCACCATCCATTTTATATACAACACATTTTTATAGCCAAAATATACAGATTTTTCAAAGAGGTTCCTGCGGAGTACCATAGATGTTTAGGGTGCTAATACCTTCCCTTTGCATAACCAACCCCCTTACCTTGAATCTTTCCCCCTCTTTTTGGGTTATTCTCTCTTTTCCCATTCCTTTGGAAACAATAAAGCGCGGTGGCGATTTTTATTTTGATTTGTATAAAGTCTAGTCAATCCAATGGCTTAGTCTTGCACATTTCTACCGCTACACCTGCCTTAGCCAAACTGCAAAACCTTTTCACTAGGTCCTCTCTTTCTCTCTCTCTCTCTCTCATAAGCACTTTTTTGCTTATTATATTATTTGTTCTGAAAAGTTTGCCTAGGCTGGAAAATGATGATGGCTATTACAAGCCTCTTGCTTATGAATTGGTTCTTCTCTGCATTGTATTACCTGCTACATTTCTGTAATGTGTACTTTCTGTACTTGTATGCTTTAGTTGCTATGCTTCTTGACTTGTTTTGTAACTCAGTTTGACATGCTTGGTTACTGCAGTTTGAAATTCAGTTTGCAGTACAGTTTGCTTTGTATGCAGCCTTGTACCTTTGTATTTGAACCATGTTTTTGCATCTAGTTTGATATGCTTGCATTTTATTATTTGTTTTTACTTTTCTCTTTGTGAACCAAGAAGAGTAATCTTCTTGTGATTTTCAAAGAGGAAAATAAAACATGATGAACAGATAGCATTCTGATTCCGACCGACAAACTTTAGTGATGATTTTCTTTTTTCCTTTTCTGCTTGAAAATTCGTATACTAATTTCTTTTTCTCTGTCTTTTGCAGGTGAGTACCAATTAGATGATAGAGGAAGCAGTAGAAGTCAAAGATCTTAGGAGATTAGGCTTAGATTTATTTTTTCATTTATTTTAAACAAATATTATCTTAAATACTATAAGTTGTAATCTTACAATATTTAAATAAATTTTGTAACAACATTTGAAGTAAATAAAAGTCTTTATCCAAAAGAAAATTTCTACTGTCCAATATCTTTTCAATTTTTTCCTTTGTCTCTTCACTTTAAGATTCCTGATTAAAAATAAACTGAAACGACATTCCAGCATTTCCAATACAGATAACTTAAAATCCAAGTAATCTTAAAAAACTCTGCACTCTCATAACTTGCGACAGCATTCCAATCAACACATGCATTGTGTATTCCAATAAGCAAGCAAGCATTCCATTAACAAACAAACTTTTCGTTCCATTAACAAACAGATGCCTTAATATTCCAAATAAGAGTCTCAGTTCTTATCCCAGATAATCAGGCCTTGAGAAACAACCAATAAACTTGAACAAGCGTGAAAACAATGTAACAGTTAATTGAATTTCTGAGGATTCAGTTTCTTCTGAGAAATACGAGCGAAAACCCTAATTCCGGATTTGTTGCCAAAGAAAGGTTTGCTTGATCAATTCCTGAGCCAATCTCATAAATCAGAGAAAACCCTGGGGTTGTGATTTTCTTGTGAAAAATGGAGGGCAAATTTTGGGGTACAACACGCCCCTTCAAACAACATAGCAATCGAAAGGTCTCTTCTTGTAATGCTTCGAATGGCCTGTATTTCAATGGTTCAAAGATGAAACCTTCAAAGATGCTCTTTACTAGCTCTTCATCAATCGAAGGCTTCATAAAATCCTTCTAACGCTTTCCTTCGAACTAGCCCTCCTTCGATCCTAGTGTTTCACAATTTTTGCATACAAAATTCTGTTTTTGCTCACTAAATTTTTGTTTTTCATCTTTGAGGTCTTTTTCCATATACTCACATTTTTCTTCTAAAGATGAAATTTGTTTCTTTTGAGATGAAATAGTTTTGTACAGAATTTTGCATTCATTTAATAGTTCATCTATAGCACCTTGTGCATCACTATCAAAAAGAGAAAATTTATTACTAACCTTGTCATCTTCACTATCGGAATGGTGTGAGGCCATCAATGCAAGATTAACACGTTGATTGTTTTCGGAATCGGAAGATGAACTTTCTCATGCTATATATGATTTCTTTGACTTATTATCTTTATTTATCTTGAAATATTTCTTCTTCTTTTCAGTGTAGGACATTCACTTTTAACATGTCCCTTTTCTCCACATTCAAAGCATATAACCTTCCTTGTTGGTGCTTCTCTTTTTCTTTCTTTTCGTAGAACCTTTTCAATCTTCTTGATAAGATCATCATCTTCACTACTAGTGGATTCATCCTCTTGATTACTATCATGATTTTTTTATCCTTGTATTTAAAGAAGTGTTTTTTGAATCTTTTACTTGGATTTCATGCTTTTCAAGTCTTGCAAGTTTCGTCTCATATTCTTGAAGTTTTCCGAACAAAGTGGCGGAAGTCATTGTGGATAGATTCTTCTTCTCGGATATTGTTGTCACTTTTGGTTTCCATTCCATGGATAAAGATCTAAGCATTTTAAGATTAAGTTCATCATTAGTTAAAGCCTTACCGAGTTCTTTCAAATGATTTGTTAAGTGTACAAATCTTTTCTGTAACTCGAGGATTGATTCTCGGGGCTGCATTCTGAATAGTTCGTATTCTTGACTCAATGTATTTAATCTCGATCTTTTAACTTCAGCGGTTCCTTCATGAGTTTCTACCAAGGTATCCCATATTTCTTTCGCAGTTTTGCATGCCGAGACACGGAATTATTCATCCATGCTAAGTGCACCTTGAAGAAGATTTATTGCCTTTTTATCATAGAGAACCTTCTTCTTATCATCTTCTTCCCATGCAGCTTTAGGCTTTGATGACCCAGCACCATTGATTACCGTTATAGGAATAAATGGACCATTCTCGACGGCATCCCATATTTCTTCTCTTTGTGCTTCTAGATGTGCCTTCATGCGTATTTTCCAAAAGTCAAAATATTCACCACAAAATATAGGAGGCTTGTTGTTACTACCACCATCTCTGAAAACAGGATTTTGATTTGCGGAAGCCATTCTGGATCTCTAGGAGAAGGTTACCTATAACCTGCTCTGATACCAATTGTAAGTATGGGAGTGCGCCTAAGATGGGGGTGAATTAGGTACTTTAAAAAATTTCTGTTTTAGAGATGATGGATATTATTTTTCTGGTTTAGCGCATGAGTTTACAAATGTGTTTCTTTCTTTTCTGGTTTATGACTAGTGATGAAAGCGGTAAATGAGGAAAAGTAAAGAACACAAAGATGTATTCTGGTTTCCCTCACAGTCCGAGAGTACTTCAGTCCCCTTTCAACATGAAATAGATTTCCTTATTGTTAGATCTCTAGACAAGACACTCTAGTCCTTCTACACAAGACTCTAACCAATAAAATCACCAAGAACAATCATCTTTGACCAAGAACAATCCTCTTGGATTTTTCACTATGTCAACAATAAGAACAATCCTCTCAAAGTGACTTTACTTGTATCCAACAATCTTGGAAAAACAAGATTCCAAACCACTTAAACTTATTTTCAACAATCCTAAAAAATAAGCAAGTATATACCAATATTTGATTTGAGTGAGTTTGAGTAGCAATGATCACTTTGAGTGATTTTATCAATGAATTGATCGTCTCTTCCAATGATAATAGTATACAATGACTCAAGATATATAATGCTCAAAGTTTTCTGGTTGACAATATGTGAAAGTGTGCAGAAAACTTGTGTATGAAAATGTATAACAGCTTGAGTTTGATTTTTGAAAATTCAGAAAATATGATTGGAAGAGGTGTTTAAAATGATTTTGAAAATGAGTATTTATATGTTCATAACACCCTTTTGAAACAGCATAAAGTTCTGTAAATGAATCATGAACAATTGCCAAGATTGAGTGAAAGGTTTCCATGAATTGGTGTTATGAACATGCTACTCAAACTATGTCTTAAGTTCAAATATTTTCCATGAAAGGTTTCCATGATTGAGTGAAAGGTTTCCATGAAAGGTTTTCCAATCGATTGCACCCTTTGTGTAAATCGATTGCACGAGCTTTCAAATGCTAGAAATTCAAATATTTTGAGTGTGCGATCGATTTCACAAGTGTGTAAATCGATTGCATTTGAAGTCAGTAGAAAAAATTAATTGAGTGCAATCGATTGCACTTAGAAATAATAGTGAATGTTTTGAAAAATTGAAACATGCAATCGATTGCACTAATATGCAAATCGATTGCGCTCAAGTGAAAAATGATTTTTAGCTTAGAAAAACTTGAGTAAGGATTTGGACAATATAAAATATTTCTTTTGAGCGTTGAGAATCTATGTCTTAAGTTCAAAGTAAGTATTATCATTATACCTTGAAATTTTACTAAGTGCTTGAACCAAAGACTTTATCCACAGATTCTTTTAGCTTGATCAATAATCTTTGCCTTCTTTGTCAATCATGGTTTGTATTCATCAAAACAAAAGTGCATCTGAGAATCTTGATTTTACATGATCATGAGAAGTAACCCATGTAAGATTGCTTCGTCTGGTCATGTAGATAGTCACCCCGTCTTGTTTCGGGAATTGGTCTACAATCGATTGTTCACATATAGTTGTCTTGTCTTGTTTCAGGTATTAATCTGGAACTCACCTTTAGTTGGTCATATAGATAGTTGCCCTGGCTTGTTTTAGGAATTAATATCTGACCTAAGAGAAATAAAGATAGTTTCCCCGTCTTGTTTTGAGAGTTAATCTTCAATATGCTCATGTAAATAGTTGTACTGTCTTGTTTCGGTTATTAATCTACAATCAATCATTCACAAATAGTTGTCCTGTCTTGTTTCAGGTATTAATCTGGAACTTATTTTTGTTGGTCATTGAGATAGTTTCCCTGGCTTGTTTCAGGAATTAATCTCTGACCTTAGAGAAAGAAAGATAGTTTTACTGTCTTGTTTTGGGAGTTAATCTTCAATCCGCTCATGTAGATAGTTGTCCTGTCTGGTTCCAGGTATTAATCTACAATCATTCCTTCACAGATAGCTGTCTTGTCTTGTTTCAGGTATTAATCTGGAACTTTTGAAAATTGTTGATGATATTCGTCTGTTGATCTTTCCTGAAAAGGTAAAGAATTAGTGATATGCAATATCATGATGCATGAGATACATTGGGTAATGATGTTCTAAAAATAAATGAGATTGTGATATATACATTTGTGTTGCATATGCTATGATGCTTGTAAAATGATGTATGAATGCAATGTATGAATGTATTAGTTATTCTATTACAGTGTTATTGAACTAGGGAAAATAAATCCATGATTGTTGTTGGGGATGAAGAATGTAAGTCTTCAAATTTTGTTGAAGTTGAATTGCTGAGAGACAGATTTCCGTTGTTAGAGAAATAAACTCTGTTGGGGAAGGGATACTCCGTAAATCGCTTGGGGATTTTTATGAAACCCTTATTGGGACACCCAAGAAGCTTGTGAACCAGGCTACGGAATTCTTTGAGATGTCGAGTAAGTAATCGGAAATTTTTGCTCTGTCGAGGATATAAGAATGCCTGACATCATTAGGTTGCATGATGAGGATATGGCAGTGACCTTATAGTAGGATGCCCCTGCCTCTGTACCTGCTGGAGAAAGTATTTGTGGGGATTTGAAGAGGGCCTTTAGACATTGTCTTGTTTCTTAAATCCATTAGTAACTATCTTTCTGTTTTTTTATGCGTGTATTTGTAAACGGTAATCACATTCAAATGCATGTGTTCAAAAATAATCACTGGACATTTTTGCAAACAAAACAAAAAGATAAAAAACAAATAGTTTTACACTTTCAAAGAGATAGTTTTTGTATTAATTTGAATAAGCATTTTTTTGTACAAGGAGACGAACATCCTAGTGATGATGGATATTATTTTTCTGGTTTAGTGCATGAGTTTACAAATGTGTTTCTTTCTTTTCTGGTTTATGACTAGTGATGAAAGCGGTAAATGCGGAAAAGTAAAGAACACAAAGATGTATCCTGGTTCCCCTCACAGTCCGAGAGTACTCCAGTCCCCTTTCAACATGAAAGAGATTTCCTTATTGTTAGATCTCTAGACAAGACACCCTAGTCCTTCTACACAAGACTCTAACCAATAAAATCACCAAGAACAATCCTCTAGGATTTTTCACTATGTCAACAATGAGAACAATCCTCTCAAAGTGACTTTACTTGTATCCAACAATCCTGGAAAAACAAGATTTCAAAACCACTTGAACTTATTTTCAACAATCCTGAAAAATAAGCAAGTATATACCAATATTTGATTTGAGTGAGTTTGAGTAGCAATGATCACTTTGAGTGGTTTTATCAATGAACTGGTCGTCTCTTCCAATGATAATAGTATACAATGACTCAAGATATATAATGCTCAAAGTTTTCTGGTTGACAATATGCGAAAGTGTGCAGAAAACTTGTGTATGAAAATGTATAACAACTTGAGTTTGATTTTTGAAAATTCAGAAAATATGATTGGAATAGGTGTTTAAAATGATTTTGAAAATGAGTATTTATATGTTCATAACACCCTTTTGAAACAGCATAAATTTCTTTAAATGTATCATGAACAATTGCCAAGATTGAGTGAAAGGTTTCCATGAATTGGTTTTATGAACAAGCATGTGTAAAGCTGCTGTTTTTCAAAATCGTTCAGCATGCAATCGATTGCACCCTTTGTGTAAATCAATTGCATGAGGTTTCAACAGCTAGAAATTCAAATATTTTGAGTGTGAAATCGATTGCACAAGTGTGTAAATCGATTGCATTTGAAGTCAGTAGCAAAAATTGATTGAGTGCAATCGATTGCATAAACATGCAAATCGATTGCACTTAGAAACAATAGCGAATGTTTTGAAAAATTGAAGCATGCAATCGATTGCACTAATATGCAAATCGATTACGCTCAAGTGAAAAATGATTTTTAGCTTAGAAAAACATGAGTAAGGATTTGGATAATATAAAATATTTCTTTTACCATTGAGCATCTATGTCTTAAGTTCAAAGTAAGTATTATCATTATACCTTGAAATTTTACTAAGTGCTTGAACCAAAGACTTTATCCACAGATTCTTTTAGCTTGATCAATAATCTTTGCCTTCTTTGTCAATCATGGTTTGTCTTCATCAAAACAAAAGTGCATCTGAGAATCTTGATTTTACAAGATCATGAGAAGGAACCCATGTAAGATTGCTTCGTCTGGTCGTGTAGATTGCACCCCGTCTTGTTTCGGGAATTGGTCTACAATCGGTTGTTCACAGATAGTTGTCCTGTCTTGTTTCAGGTATTAATCTGGAACTCACCTTTAGCTGGTCGTAGAGATAATTGCCCTGGCTTGTTTGAGGAATTAATATATGACCTAAGAGAAATAAAGATAGTTTCCTCGTCTTATTTTAAGAGTTAATCTTCAATATGCTCATGTAAATAGTTGTACTGTCTTGTTTCGGGTATTAATCTATAATCAATCATTCACAAATAGTTATCATGTCTTGTTTCAGGTATTAATCTGGAACTTGTTTTTGTTGGTCATTGAGATAGTTTCCCTGACTTGTTTTAGGAATTAATCTCTGGCCTTAAAGAAAGGAAAGATAGTTTTACCGTCTTGTTTTTGGAGTTAATCTTCAATCCGCTCATGTAGATAGTTGGCCTGTCTGGTTCTAGGTATTAATCTACAATCAGTCATTCACAGATAGCTGTCTTGTCTTGTTTCAGGTATTAATCTGGAACTTTTGAAAATTGTTGATGATATTCGTCTGTTGATCTTTCCTGAAAAGGTAAAGAATTAGCGGTATGCAATATCATGATGCATGAGATACATTGGGTAATGATGTTCTCAAAATAAATGAGATTGTGATATATGCATTTGTGCTGCATATGCTATGATGCTTGTAAACTGATGTATGAATTCAATGTATGAATGTATTAGTTATTCTATTACAGTGTTATGAAGATGTGAAAAACACAAGAAGGGGGGTTGAATTGTTAAAACTTGAAATCAAATGCAGACAACACATTATTTTTATCCTGGTTCGTTTGATCTCAAACTACTCCAGTCCACCCGTCAAGGTGATTTCGCCTCTCTTCAACGAGGTCTTAATCCACTATATTCAACTGAATACCAAATTGCTTTAACAATTGCTAAAGCCTTCTTGAGCCTAACCACAGACCGGTTTCTCAAGAAAATTCTTTTACAGATAAATGAACAAAAGTGTGTTTGATGTTTTCTACAAAAACTATATATCACAACTGTGATAATACACAATATGAAGCTTATGTGAAACTAGAATTCTAGAGCTATAGAGTAAGCGGTTGAGAGCTTTAGCAAAACTGAATGAGTGAGGACGAAGATGATTAGCTTATGCGTATGTGCGTGAAAGAGTATTAGCCATTTCTTTTCTCACTGATTTTTTTAAATATCCTTGGAATAGATACGTTGTTGTACATAATTCCATTTCAATGCTCATAACGTTCTTTCCTTTTTGAGAATATCTTTGTCTTGGAATAAAGCCGTTGGAAATTAAGCTGCCTTGAATGCAGTAACGTTGACACTTCAGTGTGTTCTGCTAATGCTGATCAGAGTGTTCTTGGCTTTAGCTTATTCTGGCATTTCTGAGTGCTGATGATATGGTTAGGATCTTGATTAGAGTCAGAGTATGTTAAGCGCATATTTTGTTCATCAGGCTTCAGCGTAGCACATGAATTGATCTTCTGATGCTGACGTATCTTCTGATGCTGATGTTGATACTGAATTATGATGCTGATTCCATCAGAGTTTCTGCAAATACACAACATAATTTTGAGTAGCACATATGTCTTATATAAATCTCATAATTCATTTAATCTTGTATTTTGTTATCATCAAAACTCTAACTGAGGGTTATAGAATCAAACTATGTTATAACAATCTCCCCCTTTTTGATGATGACAAAAACCATATTTTTTCAATTAAAATAAAATGATGAAAGTTATCAGAGTTTAAGAATAGAGAGGAATTGGTATCAGATATAATCAATTAACGAATAGAAAGTATCAGAGACAAGAAGATAAGGAATAAAAATTATCAGAGCAAACATATGAGGAATAAAGGTATCAAAGTAAAGAGGATGAAAAACTCCCCCTGAGTTGATTACTTCCCTTTGATTCCTTGAGACCTTGAGCATCAGAACTTTACTTGAACTTTCTTTGAGCATCAGAGTGTTACTTTATCAGAGTTCATCAGATTCGTGTACTTGTAAGCTTTTCAGAACAAAGAAATTCAAAAATATAAGAATATTAGAATGTTTGAGACTCTTGTCTCAGTAATCCGTTATTGAAAAATATCATTATTTCTCCCCCTTTTTGTCAGTTATCAAAAAGCCTAAATAATCAGAGTTAAAAATGATCAGAGCAAAAAAAACGATTGTATTAAAACAGAAGCAATGATAGTTTAGAACAAGTAAAAAAATATTACAGACAAACATGTAAAGAAAACAAGGAAAACACGGGAAACAAATTCTAAGAAGAAGGAGGAAGTCGTGTGAACAGAGCTTCCAACATGCTCTTGATTTGATTGTTGGTTTCCTGTTGCTGAGATACCATGTTTGCTATAGAATCAATCTTGATATCCTGCTTGTCCATCCTTTCATTCATCAGCATATCTGATCTCTTCAAATCCTCCAGAGCCTGCCTGTCAAGAGAGGAAGCTTGAGGATCTTCAGATGCAGACTGCTTCTCAGAGCTTTCTGTAGTTTCTTCTACTTGACCCAAGTCTTCAGCTTGAATTACCTTTTCTTCTGCAGGTTGAACTGTAGATGTTGGACGCTTTTCAGACCAAGGCGCAATGTCCAGATGGAGAGTTTCTTCCTTCAGCAGCTTGCTCAGAACTGGACCTTCCATTTCCTTCAGCATATTGCTGAAGTTCTATTGAGCCTATCCATAGCTATGGTCTTGCAACTTGAAGGTTTCAGCGCAAACCTATCTTCTGAAATGTGTCCAGAGGAAATCTGATACAGCAGGATCAACCACTTCCAGACTTGCTTGTTTCAAAGAAGTGATCCACTTCTGCATATCTGTTTCAAAATTCAAAATGCTGGAACCAACATCTGGTTGTTTTGGTTTAGGGATAGCAGTTTTCTGGTTTATTGCAGCAAGGCGTTCAAAGACTGTTAGATCAATGACTGTCTTACTGTGGTTTTCTTTATTGGCTTTTGGTGAGGGAGTGGGAGAGTCAGAAATAACGATTGACTAGATGGGGTATTAGGTGGAGTTTTTTCTGGTGAAGAGGGAAGTTGAGACATGTTAATAGTGGTACCATAAGGCAATTGAATGGCCAAGGGTTGTGGTTTAGGAGATTCAGAGGTTTGAGCCTCAGAGTTTTGAGTCTCAGGTTGTGGAGATTGTGCATGTTGAGGAGATGGTGGATTAGTATCAGGTTGAGGAGAGGAAGGTTGTGGAATTTCTGGTTCTGGTATTGGAGAGAGTGTAGTTTCTGGTATAGGTGAGAGTGGGATGTCAGGTTGTGGTGATATGGGAATTTCTGGGTTTGGATTTGGATTTTCTGTTTGGGGAGTGGAAGTATGTTGGTCTATATCAGACAGAACTTGTGCAAGTTCTGGTTCTGGTATGGTTGCAGTGTTTGGATTTTGTGGTTTGGAGCGGGATCTTCTGAGGGTTAATGACTCAGAAGGGTCAAAGTCAACTTCAAAATCGTCAAAGGTTTGTGGTGTTGGGATATCAGCTGGAGTTAGAGTGGGAGTAGGAATAGATGTGGAAACAGCAGATGAATTTAAAACAGTAACAGAAACAGGATTACCTCTTTTCTTGGGAGTCAGTTGTGATGATCCTTCTGGAGCAGCTTTTCTCTTCTTCGTCTTCTTCAGAACAACTTCTGGTGCCTTCTGCTGAAGATCTTGAATATTTAGATTAGGTGCTGTACCATCAACTTTGCACGCATCCAAATATCTCAAAATGATTTGAGGCTTTGAGTCAATCTCTGAGAACATAGGGAAGTCGTCCAGAGGGACTCTTCTGCTGGATATTTCAGCAAAAGGAGTGATGTTGGGCTCCTTCTTAATGTTCTCTATCAGCTTCATCTTCTTTATATTCTTGGCATTCAGCTGCTTGCCAACAGAAGGTTCCAGGGTGCTGATTTATTGTGCCTCTGTCAAGTGTTCAATCAGCCTATTCTCAGTCAGAATATCTGATATCAATCTTCCCAAGGGTATCCAATACCATTTAGTACGTTCCTCTTCCCTTGTCTCCTTGACACTAGTTCTCAGATGGTTGAACAGAAGATGAGCTAGATTAATCTTGACCTTCTGGGAGATAAAATAGATCAGAAACTGCTGATCTATGTTTATGTAATCAGGAGAGCTGGTAGGCTTCATGTGGTTGAAACAGCCCAGAATAATCTTTGCCCAAATTCTGTGCTTGTCTTTCAGATCCCTTATCTTGCTGGAGGGAAGCCCCAGCGTGAAAATTTCCCTTGCTATAACAGCAACATCTGAACACCTCTCTACCATATCAATACAGCGAATACCACCACCATTGTACCCAATGAGTCTTGCAATCAGGTCTTCAGTAATCACAATCTTCTTCCCCATGATGTAAGAAGTAACTTGGTGATTTGAGGAAGAGGCGTGAATCCAGAATTCCTTCACTAGAATAGGAAAGGTTGGACCCACCAGCCTGTCAAAGTACTTCTCCCATCCTTGAGCTTGAATCTCTTCTGATAAATCAAAGCCATTTTCCTTGAGACTGTTGAAATCCACTATAGTCTCTGACAGAACTTCAAGGTTCTTGACTGGAGTGAGAAGCGTTCTGAGAGGAACCTCATATTGCTCAGATGATGCATCTTTCTGGGAACCTGAAGAGAGATTGCTGGAAGACGCCATGTTCACACGATAAATTTTTTTAAAAAAAAGCTTTAAAGGGTTTCTTGAGAAAGAACAACACAAACACAGAAATCAGAAATGCTTAGTGAAAACGAAAGTAAGGGTAAAAGTGTGTGAATGGTGTGAAGTGTTTAAATAGATTTCGAAAAAGTTTTTGAAAACATAAACGCTTAAGAGAGAGAAATAAATCATGATTAATAGCATTTAATGATAGCTGATTTTAGGGGATTTTAGAAAGATACTTAAACGGTTACCCATGACATGTGTCTCAATGCATCCAATCAGCGCTTTGCCTTTTCAGAAGCGTGAACGCGTGTTCAGCCTCAGGAAATAGCTGATGACTGGATGACACTTGTTTGCTTGAGTGAACATCACTTCTATCCTTGAACTGAAGAGCTCAGAGCTTCATGGATAGATTCTGATACAATCTGCATTTCTAAAATTCTGAAAGAGGATTGATCAGAAGTTCACAGAGAAATAAACACAATTCTGAAGGTTAATATATAAAATTAAAACAGTTTTATTCTGGACAGAGCTTCATGCTGAGATGTTTCAGAATGAAGTTGAACCTATCTTCAGAAAGTGGTTTTTTAAAGATATCAGCCCATTGATGGTCTGTATCAATAAATTTTAAGTTTAAGATTCCTTTCTGAATATAGTCCCTAATAAAATGATGTTTTATTTCTATATGTTTAGCCCTAGAATGCAAAATTGGATTTTTACTTAAGCAAATAGCAGAGGTGTTATCACAGAAGATAGGAATGTTACTCTCATATATCTGGAAGTCCTCAAGTTGACTTTTCATCCAGAGCATTTGTGTGCTGCATCCAGCTGCTGCTATGTATTCAGCTTCTGCTGTTGATAGAGCAATTGTGGATTGTCTTTTGCTGGACCAAGAGATCATATTTTCTCCCAGAAACTGGCAGCTTCCAGAAGTGCTTTTACGTTCTACTCTGTCTCCAGCAAAGTCAGCATCACAGTATCCTACTAAGCTGTAATCACTAGATTTTCTATAAAACAAACCCAGATTAGTAGTACCTTTCAGATACTTGAAAATTCGCTTAACAGCTGTTAAGTGAGATTCTCTAGGATCTGATTGGAATCTTGCACAAATGCATACACTGAATAAAATATCAGGCCTTGAATCTGTAAGATAAAGAAGAGAACCAATCATACCTCTGTAGACCTTCTGTTCTACCTTTTTGCTTACCTCTTCTCTTTCCAGAATGCACGTGGGATGCATTAGAATCTTTGATGGCTTACATTCTGAGAGATCAAATTTCTTCAGAAGTTCTCTGACATATTTGCTCTGATGAATGTAAGTTCCTTCTGGGGTTTGATTGATCTGAATGCCCAGAAAGAATTTCAGTTCCCCCATTAGGCTCATCTCAAATTTTGCCTGCATACACTTAGCAAACTTTCTTGCCAGAGAAGATTTAGTAGATCCAAAAATTATATCATCAACATAAATCTGACAGACTAAAATGTCATTCTTAACTGTCTTACAGAATAAGGTTGTGTCCACCTTCCCTCTGGTGAATTCCTTTTCTAACAGGAAGTTACTTAGTCTTTCATACCAAGCTCTGGGAGCTTGTTTCAGACCATACAGTGACTTCTTTAGTTTGAAAACATATTCTGGATTTTTTGAACTTTCAAAACCAGGGGGTTGGTGCACATATACCTCTTCTTCTATATAGCCACTTAAGAATGCACTCTTAACATCCATCTGATACAGAGTGATGCCTTTATTAACAACAAAAGAAATTAAAAGTCTGATAGATTCTAACCTAGCGACTGGAGCAAAGGTTTCTGTATAGTCTATCCCCTCTTGCTGACTATAACCTTGTGCTACCAATCGTGCCTTGTTTCTGATGACTTCACCTTGTTCATTCAGTTTGTTTCTGAACACCCATTTTGTTCCAATGACATTGAATCCTTTTGGTTTAGGAACTAGATCCCATACATCATTCCTTATGAATTGATTCAGCTTCTCTTGCATTGCCAGAATCCAGTCATTGTCCAGAAGTGTTTCATCAATTGAGGTTGGTTCAAACAGAGAGACAAGTCCCATGAGGGATTCTTCAGAGTTTCTGAAGCTGGCTCTTGTTCTGATTGGATCTTCCTTTCTTCCTAAGATAGTTTCTTCAGGGTGATCCATGTTGCTTCTGGATGGTATTTTCTGAAGTTGATCAACAGAAGGTGCTGGATTGCTTGCAGTGCCTCTTTCTGATGTTGAGGGAGTGTCTCTATTAAGAGCTTCTGATGACTTGTCTTCAGTACCTGTGAATTCAATTTCCATTCCTGCAAGTAATTCATTCTGCTTTGACTTTTGAGAGTCAAGCTTATCATCAAAACGAACACTGATTGATTCTTCCATAATCTGTGTTTCTGTATTATATACTCTGTACCCTCTTGAGCGTTCAGAGTATCCTAACATAATACACTTCTGTGCTTTAGAGTCAAACTTGTTCAAATAATTTTTAGTATTCAAAATAAAGCAAGTACATCCAAATGGATGAAAATATGAAATGTTGGGATTTATGTTCTTCCACAATTCATATGGAGTCTTTTCCAGAATAGGTCTTATTGAGATTCTATTCTGAATGAAGCACGTTGTGTTTATTTCCTCTGCCCAGAAGATCTTAGCAACGTTAGTCTCTTTGATCATGGTTCTGGCCATTTCTTGCAATGTTCTGTTCTTTCATTCTACAACTCCATTTTGCTGGGGAGTTCTAAGACAAGAGAAATCATGCAGAATGCCTTTGTTATTAAAAAATGATTCAAAATCCTTATTTTCAAACTCTCCACCATGATCACTTCTGACTTTGACGATTCTAAGATCCTTTTCATTCTGAACTTGGTTACAGAAGGTGACAAACACAGAGTGTGACTCGTCCTTGTGTCTTAAGAACTTTACCCATGTCCATCTGCTATAGTCATCTACGATTACTAACCCATAATTCTTGCCACTGACTGAAGCAGTTTTAACTGGTCCAAATAAGTCAATGTGCAGAAGTTCTAATGGCTTAGAGGTGGAAACAAAGTTTTTAGTTTTGAAAGCAGGTTTTGCAAACTTGCCTTTCTGACATGCTTCACACAGAGCATCTGAATTGAACTTCAGGTTAGGAAGTCCTCTGACCAGATTGAGTTTGTTAATCTGAGATATTCTTCTCATACTAACATGCCCCAATCTTCTGTGCCAGATCCATTGCTCGTTGTTAATAGACAGAAGACACTTTACATTCTGACTTTTCAGTTCAGAAAGTTTGATTTTGTAAATGTTGTTTCTCCTCTTTCCATTAAATAGGATAGTCCCATCTTTCTGAATAACAGCTTTGCATGAATTTTGATTAAAGATTATATCATAATCGTTATCACTTAATTGACTTATGGATAACAGATTATGCATTAATCCATCTACTAATAAGGCATTACTTATAGAGGGAAGATTTCCATTACCTACTGTTCCAGAGCCAATGATCTTTCCCCTCTGATTGCCTCCAAAGCCTACGTGGCCTCCAGGCTTAAGTTCCAGGCTTTGGAACATATGCCTTCTTCCCGTCATGTGTCGTGAGCAGCCAGAGTCCAGGTACCATGACTGGTGTTTCTACTTTGCTGCTAAAGATATCTGCAACATGTATTATTTTATCCTTAGGTACCCATATTTTCTTGGGTCCTGATTTGTTAGTTTTACCAAAACTCTGGTTGAATTTTGGTTTGACAGAATAATTACTACTAGTATATTTGATGTCGTGTGTGTGCCCATATACAAAGTGTGAATTAAGTGGAGTTCGTTTAATAACTAAATCCATGGAATTATTTGGTGTAGGTACCTTACCTTGGTATCCTATTCCTTTTCTGCCATTTCTGCTAACCCCATAGATCATTGAAGCCATTTTGCTTCTATCTATGCTTTTAGCTAGAAACTTCTGAAAGTTGTGATCATACTCCTTGATGATCTCATTAGCACTACTGGGAGTTTCAAGAATTGTTTCCTTCTGAGAGTTTTGTAATATATTTTCTAATTTTGAAACTTTATTTTTCAACTCAAAATTTTCCAATTTGAGACTCTCAGTTTTATCAGAGTCAGAAGCAAGATCCCTTTTCAGGTTTCTGAATTTGACTCTGATCTGCTGATATCTTTCCAGAATCTCATTAAGGCTTTCAGCTAGTTCAGTCTTAGTAAAATTAATAGCAAAGTCAGGAAATACCTCTTCTGTGTCTGATTCAGAGTCTGATTCAGAAGCTTCACTGTCTTCTGATATGTTTGCCATGAGAGCTATGTTTTCTCTTTCATCATCTGATTCTGAGTCAGTTTCAGATGTATCAGAATTATCCCATGTGGCCATGAGACTTTTCTTCTTTTCCTTGCCAAACTTTCTTCTGGGCTTTTCCTTCTGAAGCTTTGGGCAGTCACTTTTTTAGTGCCCTTGCTCGTTACATTCATAACAGATGATGTCTTTGTTGTTTGGCTTTCTTCTTCCTGAAGAGCCTTCAGATCTTCTATGTCCAGAGGAGGATTCTGACCTTCTGTATCTGGAGGAAGATTCATTCTGATTCTCTGATCTTCTGGGATTCCTGAACTTCCTTTGCCTCTGCTTCCATAGTTAGTTCACCCTTCTAGAGAGGAGAGAAAATTCATCTTCTTCTGATGAGGACCCATCAGAGGTTTCTTCAACAGCCTGCAAAACCTTGGAGTCAGATTTTCTGTTAGATTTTAAAGCTAATGGCTTACCTTGCTTTTGAGGTTCATCAGCTTCTAGCTCTATCTCGTGACTTCTGAGGGAGCTGACAAGTTCCTCCAGAGATATTTTGTTGAGATCCTTAGCTAGCTTCAGCCCTGTGACCATTGGCCTCCACTGTTTTGGAAAGCTTCTGATGATCTTCTTAACATGATCAGCAGTAGAATACCCTTTGTCCAGAACTTTGAGACCAGCAACCAGAATCTGAAATCTTGAAAACATTGTTTCAATAGATTCACTTTCTTCCATCTTGAATGCCTCATACTTTTGAATGAGCGCAAGAGCTTTAGTTTCTTTAACTTGAAGGTTGCCTTCATGCATCATTCTCAGAGAGTCAAACATATTCTTTGCAGTGTCTCTGTTTGATATTTTTTCATATTCAGAGTAAGAGATAGCACTGAGAAGAATTGTTCTGGCCTTGTGATGATTTTTGAAATCACGCTTTTGTGGATCAGACATTGCTTTCCTGTCAATCTTCTGACCACTTGCATTCACTGGGTGTGTGTATCCATCAGTCACCATATCCCACAGATCAACATCGTGGGCCAGAAAGAAGCTTTCAATTCTGTCTTTCCAGTAATCAAAGTTCTCTCCATCAAAGACTGGAGGTTTTCCACTGAATCTGTCTCTTTCTTCATTGTTGTCATTGTTGATGTTTTGATGTGGTCCTGCCATTGTGTTTTTCTAACGCTGGATCTTGTAATGACACGGTTAAGTGTTATGAACTCAGAACCAGGCACTCTGATGCCAATTGAAGATGTGAAAAACACAAGAAGGGGGGTTGAATTGTTAAAACTTGAAATCAAATGCAGACAACACGTTATTTTTATCCTGGTTTGTTTGATCTCAAATTACTCCAGTCCACCCGTCAAGGTGATTTCGCCTCTCTCCAACGAGGTCTTAATCCACTATATTCAACTAAATACAAAACTGCTTTAACAACTGCTAAAGCCTTCTTGAGTCTAACCACAGACCGGTTTCTTAAGGAAATTCTTTTACAGATAAATGAACAAAAGTGTGTTTGATGTTTTCTACAAAAACTATATATCACAACTGTGATAATACACAATATGAAGCTTATGTGAAACTAGAATGCTAGAGCTATAGAGTAAGCAGTTGAGAGCTTTAGCAAAACTGAATGAGTGAGGACGAAGATGATTGGCTTATGCGTTTGTGCGTGAAAGAGTATTAGCCATTTCTTTTCTCACTGATTTGTTTAAATATCCTTGGAATAGATGTCCATAATTCCATTTCAATGCTCATAACGTTATTTCCTTTTTGAGAAGATCTTTGTCTTGGAATAAAACCGTTGGTAATTAAGCTGCCTTGAATGCAGTAACGTTGACACTTCAGAGTGTTCTGCTAATGCTGATCAGAGTGTTCTTGGCTTTAGCTTATTCTGGCATTTCTGAGTGCTGATGACATGGTTATGATCTTGATCAGAGTCAGAGTATGTTAAGCGCAGATTCTGTTCATCAGGCTTCAGCGTAGCACATGAATTGATCTTCTGATGCTGACGTATCTTCTGATGCTGATGTTGATACTGATATTCTGATGCTGATTCCATCAGAGTTTCTGCAAATACATAACATAATTTTGAGTAGCACATATGTCTTATATAAATCTCATAATTCATTTAATCTTGTATTTTGTTATCATCAAAACTCTAACTGAGGGTTGTAGAATCAAACTATGTTCTAACATGTTATTGAACTAGGGAAAATAAATCCATGATTGTTGTTGGGGATGAAGAATGTAAGTCTTCAAATTTTGTTGAAGTTGAATTGCTGAGAGACAGATTTCCATTGTTAGAGAAATAAACTCTGTTGGGGAAGGGAAACTCTGTAAATCGCTTGGGGATTTTTATGAAACCCTTATTGGGACACCCGAGAAGCTTGTGAACCAGGCTACGGAATTCTTTGAGATGTCGAGTAAGTAATCGGAAATTTTTGCTCTGTCGAGGATATAAGAATGCCTGACATCATTAGGTTATATGATGAGGATATGGCAGTGACCTTATAGTAGGCTGCCCCTGCCTCTTTACCTGCTGGAGAAAGTATTTGTGGGGATTTGCAGAGGGCCTTTAGACATTGTCTTGTTTCTTAAATCCATTAGTTACTATCTTTCTGTTTTTTATGCGTGTATTTGTAAACGGTAATCACATTCAAATGCATGTGTTCAAAAATAATCACTGGACATTTTTGCAAACAAAACAAAAAGATAAAAAACAAATAGTTTTACACTTTCAAAGAGATAGTTTTTGTATTAATTTGAATAAGCATTTTTTTGTACAAGGAGACGAACATCCTAGTGATGATGGATATTATTTTTCTGGTTTAGCGCATGAGTTTACAAATGTGTTTCTTTCTTTTCTGGTTTATGACTAGTGATGAAAGCGGTAAATGCGGAAAAGTAAAGAACACAAAGATGTATCCTGGTTCCCCTCACAGTCCGAGAGTACTCCAGTCCCCTTTCAACATGAAAGATATTTCCTTATTGTTAGATCTCTAGACAATATACCCTAGTCCTTCTACACATGACTCTAACCAATAAAATCACCAAGAAAAATCCTCTTGGATTTTTCACTATGTCAACAATGAGAACAATCCTCTCAAAGTGACTTTACTTGTATCCAACAATCCTGGAAAAATAAGATTTCAAAACCACTTGAACTTATTTTCAACAATCCTGAAAAATAAGTAAGTATATACCAATATTTAATTTGAGTGAGTTTGAGTAGCAATGATCACTTTGAGTGATTTTATCAATGAATTGATCTTCTCTTCCAATGATAATAGTATACAATGACTCAAGATATATAATGCTCAAAGTTTTTTGGTTGAAAATATGTGAAAGTGTGCAGAAAACTTGTGTATGAAAATGTATAACATCTTGAGTTTGATTTTTGAAAATTCAGAAAATATGATTGGAATAGGTGTTTAAAATGATTTTGAAAATGAGTATTTATATGTTCATAACACCCTTTTGAAATAGCATAAAGTTCTGTAAATGAATCATGAATAATTTCCAAGATTGAGTGAAAGATTTCCATGAATTGGTGTTATGAACAGGCATGTGTAAAGCTGCTGTTTTTCAAAATCGTCCAGCATGCAATTGATTGCACCCTTTGTGTAAATCAATTGCACGGGGTTTCAACAGCCAGAAATTCAAATATTTTGAGTGTGCAATCGATTTCACAAGTGTGTAAATCGATTGCATTTGATGTCAGTAGTAAAATTTGATTGAGTGCAATCGATTGCACAAACATGCAAATTGATTGCACTTAGAAACAGTAGCGAATGTGTGATACGGTGGCAGAACCGACTGTTTTGGAAAGTGTTGGTTTGCATTTTGCGTTTGTGTTTGCAAAATGTCGCGGTAATCAAGAGTCGCCACCGACTTTTATTTTATCCAACTGGAAAGGAAAAAAGCACAGAAAAATTCCTTTTTCGAGATTTTGAGTACGGGGGGTAGATTATAGAAAGGGAAGGTATTAGCACCCTTTCTATCCGTAGTTTTCTATGGGCTCTTAGGTACTTGCTCATCATTTTAAAAATTGCTTCCGTGTTTGTGTGTTTTGAAAAGTTTTTGTTTTACTTTATTTTAACCCTTGTATCAGTCCTCAAGAGTGTTGCAAAGTTTTTTTTTGAAAACTTTTTTGAAAAGAGTGTAAGTGTGAAAAAGTTTGATTTGAGCAAGTACCTACTAGCATCTACCTACTCGAAAAAGGATTATTTCTATTCTTGTTTCCTTTAGACAATGCTATCCCACTATTGAGAAATAGGTAGCACTGTCGTTGGAATTGTAAGGGTCAATTCGAAAGGGACGTACGATTACTAAAGCAATGTGAGGACGTCTTAGTAATATCCCTAATGTCTTAAGATCATATTCGAGGCAACATTTCTGAGGCAACCTTTCCTAGGCAACATTTCTGAACGGGACTTTTGATCTTTGTTTAGACATGAGGGCGACCACTAAAACACCCTATACTTAATGACCGTTTATCGAAGGCAACCGAAGTGAGAGTATACCCTAGGAGTGCGCATGTGCAAGTGATTTGATTTCAAGTTATTATCTTTGCACATTAGAGTTTGCTAGCCATTTTAAATTAACATACAGTCTTGTCATGCAATCCTATTATCATACATCTAACAGTTAATATTTTGCAAGAATTAAAATGCGAGAAATAAAAACTACGCTATTACAAGGCTTCAGGGTAGGGGATTAATTACATTGCCAAAAACCCGTAAAACGATAATAAAAAGGAAATCCTAATTAAACTATTACATACCATGAGCAATTACATTAATATCGCAAAAATAATCAAGCGCGCGCGATGAATTAAATGAAAAGGAATTAGGGTTTTGACCCCATCTAAACCTAATTAAACTTTAAAAAGGAAAATCATTTTTTGATTGTTTTTTATTGTCTTGAGAAACAAGATTTTATTTGAATAAATAAAAACCTAATTACTAATTAATTTAAATTTAGAAAAATAACTAAATTAACTTATTTTTTGTATTTTTGTTTTATTGAGAAAAGAAATAAAAATTAAATCAAAAGCAACCCTAATTTTTCTAATTTGATTTTAATTATTTACAAAAAGTTAGAATTACCCTAAAATTGAATTAAAACTAATATTAAATTAAATTTGATAAAATAAAAATAAAACCTAATTCTAAATTGGTGAAATTGATTTTATGATTTTTTGTGAAAAAAGAAATTATTTTGTTAGAAAATAAATTAAACTAATTAAATCAAAAGAAATAAAATAAATAAAAAGAAAGAAAGATGGGCCTGGTTGTTTCAGCAAGAATGGGGGGTGTTAATGGCAAATATGGGACCAATAGCGCCTGGCCCGTTTGACTTTCCAGATCCTGTGTGGGCGTTTGACTCATTCCTATGGTGGACCTCCAAGGGATGGCCCTTGGATCTAGCCTGTTGATGATCTGGATGATGAGGTATTGATGATGCATGGTGGATGCCTTGGATGCTAGCGCGCCTGATTACACAAAGAAAAATAATATGCAATAATATGGGGATCTGGAGATCGAACCCAGGCCCTTAGACATTCTACTTTGCATGATGACCATCTGAGCTAGCTTGCTTATTTGTATGAGTAATGACAAATAAATAATATAAGATAAAACAATAAAACAAAATATGAAGCACGTAAATTTTGAATTGGCCAATAACTTCCTGCCACGCCATCATCTTCCTCATTGCTTCTGTTGTTTTAGATCAAACACCTTTACCTGTGGACAAGGGGTGTAGGTATAACCCTGGGCTTCTCCAAAATCTTATCCCTGCATGATAAATCATTACCAGTGGTACCAATCAACTAGTTGCAACCTCACAAGTATCATGGTACCACTCTTGATGGCCAATTGTTCCTGTGTGCAAAATCCCTAAAATCAAAGCTCGAACCCTAATCATGGCATCTTGGTACGCAGTCAATAGAAATGAAATTAAATACAACCATTAGCTTTCAAATGACTCAAGGGTTAAGAATATGCAAATAAATCATGCTAAAAGTTCCAGAATTGTGATATTCGATTTCAAGAAAGTATGGAAATCGTGGGACACTTACAGTGCGTTTATGGGTGTTAAGAAGCTTGCTAGTGATTGGAATAGGATCCTAGAACGTCCATCAAACGATTTGTGTGACTGGAATGGCTTGAGGAAGCCTGGAACTGGGAAATCAGTTTGCAACTTTTCTTGATTTTTTTGAAAGTTGCTTTCACCTTTGCACGCCTCTAATCTCTTTGATTTTGATCTGAACCTCTTCCTTATGTACCCTAGAAGGAATTAGGTTACAAATTTGCTTCAAATCTTTTTCAATTAAGATCATTGATTCAAGATTTGATCCTTGGTGCAAATCTTTCCAAATCAAGCCAAATGCAATATTTTTGTGTCCAAATGATCCTTGCACGATTTGATTCCATCTCCAGCTGTATAATAGACCTAAACATGCACAAAATCTCAAGCTTTTATTAGTTTTTGATATTTTCATGATTTTATTTTGATTTTATTTGATTTAATTGAAATAAAATCAAAATGAATGACAAAAATAAAATAATGACAAATGGGAAGGATCATGGGTTGTCGGTCATGTTACAAACTCAATGCAAGCATAAAAAGTTGGGCCCATTTGACAAAAAATGCAGTTTTGACCACATTTGACTTTTGGCAATTTTGCAAAAAGGGTCGACTTCACCAATGCACAACTCTTTCAATTTTGACCCTAGAGAGGTGTTCTTGTACTTTTTAGAAAGTTTAAGATGTCCGCTAAGCAACCCTTTTGGTCTCATCTCAATTGAGTCTTCCATGTTCATGTATGAAGCTTTGACAAAAAATGTGTTTTTGTTGACTTTCCAAAATGACCTATAATGTCCAAATTTATATCTTCTTGTGAGTGCATATTTTGAACTTGGGAGATGAATATTAATTGTAGGTAATTGCATCCTATTAAAAATGTGCTTTGGACGGGTCATTTTTGATAAAGTATGAGAAAGTTATGCTTGGTCAAAGTTGAGTTAACTTTTCCTACAAAACCCTAATTTAGCAACTTTTGGGTTTTGATGAATTGTGAGCAATCCTTGCGGAATCATGATGAACCCTTGATCAAATAATTAATAATGCTTCAAAATGAGGATGTTGACCAAAAATCTTGAGGTTTGACTGTATGTGGGCCACAGTTGACTTTTGCCCTAGCATAGTCGATTTTCAGGCCTTTGAGAAATTGACTGAGCAAATCTTCTCTGCAAGGCTTGAAACTTTACATGAATGATCTTGAGAACATATTAGGACAATGGTGATCATTTTGGATCCTTTGGACTCAAATATATTGATGCAAAGTGAAACCCTAATTTGGGGTAGACTGCCTTAGGAGAGGGTTTGTCTGGTCAACTCTTGGACTTCCTTGAGCAATTTGAGGACCTCAATTGAAATTTATTGAGAAATATGGGAGGGCAAATTTTGGGGTACAACATCTGCCCCTGTTCAATCTTCTTAAACCTGAGGATGTAGATTGGCTTGTCTGCCTTTCGTGATCTGAAAGTTGAAGATGATTGAACACTAGAGTGCCCATAAATTTGCACTCGCATGAAGTGGTATTTGTCTTGCAATATCGGGAATGGGTTTATAGATGCCATTTGGAAGTTAACATCGGAATATGGGCTTAAATATGTCATCAGAAGAAGTTTCGATCGCATAAGAGATTCCTTTGCGAGAGCCCGTATACCTGTTGTTAAGGAGGACTTCGCTGGGGAATGTTATTCTTTGTCTTGAGAGAAATAGAGTTTTAGGAACTTCAGTTGTCCGTTACTCTATTGGGGAATCATATCTTAGTCGAGGAGATGAAAATGCACTGCTATTTGGTCATGATCCAGGCTTCATAGTGATTTGCTGAGGAAAAATAAGACCGATTGCTATCTGGTCGTGCTCTAGGCTTCACACGACTTACTCGGGGAATGAGATTAAACTTGCTATCCGGTCGTTCTCCAGGATTCGCAATTTCTCACTTCTTATCTAGTCGTGCTACAGGCTTCAGAAGGAGTTAAGTTGTTATTTGGTCGCATCTGGGCTTCAACTTGAATTAAGGCATACTAATATGTGGTCACTTCCGGGCTTCTTAGTAATTGGCCAGGTAAACTGTTATTCGGTCGAATTCCGAGCTTCGCAATAACTTATACTGTTATCTGGTCGTGTCTCAGGCTTCAGTATCCTTTGTCGCTATCTGGTCGTAATCCAGGCTTCACGGTGTCTTATACCATTATCTAGTCGATTCCAGGCTTTATGGTATCTTGTATTGCTATCTGGTCGATTTCCAGGCTTCACAATAACTTGCTGAGGGTTAAGCTGTTTTCCGGTCGATTTCTGGGATTTAATATTGTATTTAAGACATACCACTATCTGGTCGATTCCAGGATTCGTGGTATTCTGAAGATATCAAGATATTATCCAGTCGAATTCGGGCTTCATAGCTTGAATTTAAGGGATACCACTATCTGGTCGATTCCAGGCTTCATAGTATTTTGGAGAGATCAAGATGCTATCCGGTCGATTTTCGGGCTTCATAACTTGAATCTGGAATAGAAATCTTGGTGGCGATTTGACTGAACCAGAGAAAATTGTGAGAACTTGATTGTATCTTTCCCTGAAAGGTAAAGAGTTAGTCGTATGTAATGTCAGGATGTATGACATGTATTGAGTAATGATGTTCTCAAAATAAACGAGATTGTGCTGTATGATGCGTATGCGCATGCCATGATGTATGGATATGCAATGTTCTTGTGATGTTCTCTAGCTGGGGAAAATAAATCCCGGACTGCTGCTACAGAATACAAGGAGTTGAGTTCTTTGTTCTCGCTAGGGATAGTGACCGAAGATGATTAGCCGGAAACTTGCATCCGTTCTGTTTGAGAATATTCCGCCGGGGGAGACTCTGTTTGAGAATAAACCCGTGGGAGAATGACTCTGTGGGGTAGAGAGATATTCTGTTGGACGATCTGCCGATTTGGAGAAATAACCCCGCTGGGGATGAATTACCGTTGCTGGTGATGATGAACTCTGTCGGGGATTTGAATTTCTGCTTGTGGAAGAAATAAACTCCACTGACGGTGAACTTCTATTGTTGGTAATAGATAAACTCTGCTTGGGGAGAATTTTGCCGACTCATTCGAGATTATAAACCTTCACTGGGGAGAGTTTTCACCATTATTTTTGGGTACTTCCTACTCTGCGGGGAGTGTAGGCACCTTTGGTCATATTCTCAAACTGGGTCAGTCCCCGTACCTGGTGGATAGAGCAACTGTAAGGTTTGGACATTTCTTGTTTGCCCCTGTTCCTGGAATTACGAGTACTTGTCTTTTGTTTCGTATGTAAATACTTATGAGCAACAATTATTTTCAAATGCATATATCAAAAATGAACCATTGGATGTTCTTTCAAAACAAAACAGAAAAAGAAAAAACAAGTTCAAATTTCTTGTGAAAATGTATTGTATTGATTTTTGAAGTCGGCCTGTAATAGGCGTTTTATACAAGAGGCTGACGTCCTAGTAAGAGAACGCCGCCGAAAGAACAGAGTTTATACAATTTGTGTAAAAGAAAGAAAAACAGCTATGTGAAACAATCCCATTGGGTTCCAACTCTGCTATTGCCTTTATATCTCCGAGCATCTCATCACTTTGCTACGTGGTTGAAGGTAGATCAGATTGATTGGCGTCGTCCGAGCTTGATAGTCGATACCGAAGTCTGGTCGCAAGGTGATCCAATGAGACATAGTGTTACGCTTCAATCCCAAATTTTGCCTGAACCTCCCTTTCGGGTTTTCAGTCCACCGGGATACCCTTTTTTGCCCAAGCCACCCTTTTAGGTTTTCGACTTGCCGGGTGTACAATTTTTTTAATATTTTCATCCCTTACTTTTTCCCGAACCCTTTTGGTTCGCCGGGAAGCCCTTTTTTTGCCTAGGCCAGTCAACCTAGCGGGTCTTTGATTATGCGTAGTACTTTTTCACTATGTCTGCATTGACGGGGTGAGGAAGGTCGTCACCATCCATGGTGGTTAGAATTATAGCTCCTCCCGAGAAAATGTTCTTAACCACAAATGGCCCTTTGTATGTAGGGGTCCATTTTCCCCTGGGATCACCTTGCGGCAGTATGATGAGTTTGATCACCAAATCCCCGACTTGATATTCTTGACATCTGACTTTCTTGTTAAAAGCCTTGATCATTCGCTTTTGGTACGTCTGACCATGACAAATAGCAGTAAGTCTCTTTTCATTGATTAAGTTCAACTGGTCAAGTCGGGTCTGGATCCAATCGTCTTTGCTCAAACCTGCATCCTTCATAATCTGGAGAGAGGGTATTTGGACTTTGATGGGTAGGACCGCCTCCATGACATAAACCAAGGAGTATTGCCCCTGTCAAAGTCCGTGCTGAGGTACGGTACCCATGAAGAGCAAATGGTAACATCTCGTGCCAGTCTTTGTACGTCACCGTCATCTTTTGCACAATCTTCTTGATGTTCTTGTTAGCTGCTTCAACAGCCCCATTCATCTTCGGCCGGTAGGGAGAAGAGTTGTGGTGCTGTATCTTAAACTGTTTGAAGAGTTCAGTGATCATCGTATTGTTGAGATTTGTACCATTGTCTGTAATGATCCTCTATGGTACACCATATCGACATATCAAGTTGTGTCAGATAAACCGCGCCACGGCGTTCTTGGTTGTTGTAGCAAAGGAAGCTGCCTCGACCCACTTCATGAAATAATCAATTGCTACTAGGATGAAATGATACCCGTTGGATGCAGTAGGTTTGATCTCGCCGATCATGTCGATGCCCCACATTGCAAAAGGCCAAGGAGCTGTCAAAAAATTCAGGGGAACTGGAGGTACGTGCACCTTATCAGCATAGACTTGGCACTTATGACAAGTCCGAGAGTGCTGATAACAATCGGCTTCCATAGTAGACCAGTAATATCCTACCCGTAGGATATTCTTTGCCATGGTATGTCCACTGGAATGAGTTCCGAAGGTACCTTCATGTAATTCTGCCATGATCCTTTTCGCCTCGCTTTTGTCCACACATCGCAATAAGGTTGAATCATGGTTACACTTATAAAGGACACCATTACTGATGAAGAACTTCGCAGCGAACCTTCTCAGAAACTTCTTACCATTAATAGATGCACCCTCGGGGTACTCTTGAGCCTCAAGATACCTCTTCACTTCGTGGAACCAGGGTTTATCTGCTACCTCTTCAGTCTCAATATCACAGCAATGTGCGGGTTCGTCCAACCTCTCGATGGTAATCTGGGGAGCTTCATTGTCCCACCTGACTTTGAACATAGACATGGTAGCTAACGCGTCCGCTAACTGATTTTCTTCTTTCGGGAAGTGTTCAAAGGTTATCCCCTCAAAGTGCGGAAGCAATGTTAGTACATACTCTTTGTAAGGAATAAGATTTGGGTGCTTCGTATCCCACTCGCCTTTGATCTGACTGATCACCAAAGCAGAATCTCCGAATACACTCAAGAACTTAATCCTCAGGTCAATAGCAGCTCGAAGACCTAGGATACATGCTTCATACTCCGCCATATTGTTGGTGCAGTTAAAACATAATAGGGCGGTGAACGGAGTATGGCAGCCCTTTGGAGATATGATCACAGCACCAATGCCATTTCCGAACGCGTTTGAGGCTTCATCAAAATACATAGACCATCGGGATCCCTCCTCGGGTTCTTCATCCGGTCCAGGTTCTTCACAGTCGATCACCAACATGATGTTCTCATCCGGGAACTCGAAATTCATGGACTGGTAATCATCCACTGCCGGATGCGCCAAATGATCCGCCAATACACTCCCCTTGATTTCCTTTTGGGTTGTATATTGGATGTCATACTCAGTTAAGATCATCTGCCATCTTGCTATTCTTCCGGACAAGGCAGGCTTTTCGAAGATATACTTAATTGGATCCATCTTTAATAACAACAAAGTGGTGTGAGTCAGCATATACTGTCTCAGCCGGCGAGTAGCCCATGCCAAAGCGCATCAAGTTTTATCGAGCAATGAGTATCAGGTCTCACAGTCGGTAAACGTTTTGCTAAAGTAGTAAATAGCATGCTCTTTTCGGCCAGACTCGTCATGCAACCCCAGCACACACCCCATTGAACTATCCAGTACTGTTAAGTATAAGATCAAAGGTCTTCCTTCAACTGTAGGCATCATAATTGGTGGTTCTTGAAGATATTCTTTGATTCTCTCGAAAGCGGTCTGACATTCATCATTCTATTTAACCATTTGATCTTTCTTCAACAGCTTGAAGATTGGTTCACAAGTAGCGGTCAGGTGTGAAATGAACCTGGCGATGTAATTCAGACGTCCCAAAAAGCCTCTAACTTCCTTTTCTATGCAGGGAGCCGGCATCTCCTGTATGGATTTTACGTTGGCACGGTCCACCTGAATACCCTTATCACTGACGATGAAACCCAGCAGCTTACCAGACCTTACCCCGAAGGTGCACTTGTTCGGGTTTAACCTCAGCTTGTACATCTTCAACCTGTCAAATAGTTTCTGGAGATGGTCAAGGTGTTCTTCCTCAGTCTGGGATCGGGCGATCTTGTCATCAACATAAACCTCAATCTCATGGTGAATCATGTCGTGGAATAAAGCAACCATGGCGCATTGATTGCCCCAACATTCTTCAACCCGAAAGGCATTACCTTGTAACAGAAGGTGCCCCACTGTGTAACTAAGGTTGTCTTCTCCATGTCCTTGGGAGCCTTATTGATCTGATTGTAACCAGAAAAACCATCCTCGAAGGAGAAGATCTTATGTTGCGCGGTGTTGTCGACCAGAACATCGATGTGAGGAAGCGGGAAATCATCCTTGGGGCTTGCCTTGTTTAGATCTCTGTAGTCCACACACATCCGTACCTTAATGTTGTACCCCAAAATTTTCCCTCTCATTTCATCAACATTTTTTCATCACAAGACTCTTCGAACTCAAGATCAAGCTAGGGTTTGCTCTGCTCAAGACACCTCCTTGCACTGTTGACCTAAATTAGGGTTTGAGTTTGCACAGGGATGTTTTGACCTACAATGCCCAAAATGACTTTCATACTTCATGTTGGACTCACAAGTTTGTCCATACCAATTTTCAAGCCTTGATTCAAATTTTTGCCCAGTCAATTGGACAGTTGACCTAGAAATCAACTGTATTGGGGAAAAAGTCAACTGTGGCCAATTGACAATCAAACTTCATGAATTTTGACCCACATCAATATTATGAACTCATATTAACCATTTGATCAAGTTTGGATCACAATTCCACAAGAAATTTGATCAGATCACCAAAAGGGCAAAATGGTCATTTTTAGGGTTTTGACTGTAGAAAGGCAATTTTTGACTGTTTGACCTAGCCAATGGCAAATAAACTCAACCATGGACACAAGGACTCAATAACATTATCTTGACCTATTCAACAAGTTCAAAAGGTCTCAAATGCATAGGATTGACAGATGAATTTTTCAGTCAACTGATCAAAATTTGACTGTACACTAAAAAGTCAAACTTTGACTTTTTGGTCAAAATCAAGTGCCAATAGTCATTTTCCATCAAGACATGTCAAATTATGAAACTTGTTCATCAAGAGACCCAAACTTTGACTTTCTAAGTTATGAAATTTTATTTTTTTTCCCTAACTTTGCCCCACATTTTCACCAAGATACAAATGGATTCAAACAAAACTTGCAACATGAAAGTTGTATTACATCACAAAGTCTACAACTTTGATTCAAAAAGTTTTCTCAAAAGAAGCTTGGTTCTCAAGTTATGATTTTTGGAACAAGGGTCCCTAAATCTTTTAACTTAGAGAAATTTTTCCCTAGTTTAGGCAGGATTTTGACCCATCTTCTTGGCCATTTTTCACATAGTTCCACTTGGAGTATTAAGTTGAATTTCAAAGATGGATTATAGTACATGTTGCAATATTTCCAAATTGTCCAAGAACTCCTCAAACACCTTTGTGGTTAGGGAGAATCGAATGCTTGAAGTTGGCAAAAACTCACTTTGATCCATGGCCAATACATGTTCATATAAGTTTCATTTTCAAACCAGCATGCTTTGTACTTGCTTGCAGGCCTCTAAACCATTTTACACTCCTTAATTGAATGCAAATCCACTGAGATAATGCATTATCTTGTCCATTTGGACATTGCACACAAAACTAACCCTTAATTAGAAAAAGGTACATTGCCATTTTTGAAAAGTTATGCTTTATGTCAAAACATGATCTTTGAGCATAGGGGGCATATCTCAGAAGCCAAATCAAATCAACAAATTCCAGTAACCAAGGGCAAAGTATGCAGCATACAAGATAGAGGGTACATGCCTGTCATGACAAGTAACATATCTTTGCTTCAAAAACAAGAAATTGTCAAAACACTTGCCAACTTGAAAACCAGTCCATGATAGCTTAAACAAAGATTGCAAACACATTTCACACAACCCTTGGAGCCATAAACACGAACTCTTCACCACTCAAACCTCCTTGTACACAAAATCTCCATTTTTCTGCAAAATAGGGCAAGCCCTGCAGAACCACTTTCATCTCCACTTTGCCTCGTGCGTTTTGCCTCAAACTTGTTCCAATACCTTCCATTCAACTCACCTAAACTATTCGAGACTTCCATTGCCAACTGTAACTCCATTAACACACATTGTCATTTTTGTTTGGAAGCTTTTCAGGTTGAGTTCTGTAGCACGATCCAGGCTACTTCAAGACAAACTAAGCATTGGGAAAGCTTCAGTGGACATCAGGCAAGCTACCAGACACCTCAAAACCCATTGGAAGTTGCTGCATTGTCCAGCTCGAAGTCAACTGAAACAAGTATTTCATGAACTTCTATCTCTCTATTTAGGAATAGTTAGACTTAGGTTTGTGAATGAAAGATGTTGTATTCATAGCCCTGAAACCATACATGTTCTTAGTTTTCATTTATATTAATCGTGCTAGGAGAATTTCATCCATGAAATTTTTGAAAAAACAAGGTTAGAAATTAGGGCCAGAGAAATTCTCTCTGGTCTTTGAGAGTTAGCTTAAGTTTTTTATATGGTTAGATTCGTTGTTTGATGCTCTACAAGTTTCATGTTATGAGTTTTGTTAAAAAAGCACAGAATCAGGAGATAGCATTTTGTACACAGAACGCGCGCGTTTCTGTCTAGAGGAAGAAGATGAAGTTGGTTTTGGGTTGGGCCTGGACAGGCTTGCTTTTGGCACCTCCCAATTCACTTTCAGCACCCCCTGGCTCATCGCTTTGTATTTCTATTATTTTGGCATTTTTATTTCATTTCTGATTTTGATATTTTATTTTCTAATATAAAAAATACTTAAAAAATATTTTCATAAATTTTTGTATTTATTTGGTATTTATTTTAATTATTTCTAGCATTAATACATTAAATACTTTATATTTATTTTGTTTAAACTTAAAAACAATGTAAAAAACACTGTTATTTTTATTTATTATTTTTATTCACATTTGAAAATATTTTCTTGAAATATGTATATTTTTGTAAATAATTTATTTTATTTTTATACACACTTAATATATTTAATACATATATATACATATATACTATATTTTATTAAATAATTAGAACAAAAAACAAAAAAATAATACATTTTTATTTTTATTAAAATTTTATACTAAAACACCTTTTTTTTTCAATATACTTTTATTTTTTGTACAAATTGATGCATTCTTGTATATAAATAATAAATAATACTATTTATTTGAGAAATTGGGGTTTTTGCCCTAAAAACAAAAATAATTAAAATTGACTTTTTATTTATTTATATTTCACATTAAAAATACTTTTTACATACATAATTTTTTTTTTTGCATAATACATTTTATTTAATATTTATTTATTATATTTATTTATTATATTTATTTAAATATTGTACATTTAATTGTTATGCCTTACACATTCAATTTGGTTGTAATAATTTAGAATTTAATTTCTTGTCTAAATAATCCCCAATTCAAATTTGTACCCCCTCCCTATATCATGTTGTAATAGTGTAGAATTTAAATTCTCGCACCTTTAAATGCTTTCAATTATGCCATGATTAGACTTAGGGTTTGTATGCAAAATCAAAACCAACAAATAGCTTGACCTAATCAAAGACAAAAATTGCATAAAAAAACAAACACAATGCACACTTCCACCCCTAGGGTTTCAATCCACTTGTTGCCTTCAAAAATGGGCCATGATATGCATGTCAAGTACTTTGGCAAAACAAAAACAAAAACAAAAGATCATAGTCCCTCGATGACGCTATCTGAGTTTCCTAAACAAAATGATCAAGTCACTCAAGAAAATTGCCAAAAATACTTGACACAATTGCTATCATGGTCCATACGATGACCCGCGCCTGTCCCGTTTAACATCCTAACACAAGGTTGTTCGCCAAACACAATGGTGAAACAACACTGTTAAAAGAGTTAAAAACATAAGAAATATCTTTGAGTAAAATAGGGTAGACAACTCTTAGTTACTTAATCAAAACTTGCAAAAACATCCTTGCTATCTTCAAAACACACTTCACAACACAAATTTCAAAACCCTACTTTCAAATATTAGAAACTTTTCAAAAGACAAAAACACCTTTGTATATATACAAACAAGAATCATTACAAAGGTTGCCACAACAATGGCCTCTTTTCAAAACATCTTTCAAAACCACACACAAAGCATCATTTCAAACAATTGAAGAGCACAATTTCAAACAATTGAAAAGCAAAGCAAGTGATCTAAGCAAGTAACTAAGAGCCCATGGATAACCATTGATAGAAAGGGTGTTAATACCTTCCCTTTCTATAATCTACTCCCCGAACCCAAGAAAACATCTCAAAGGTATTTCCTGTGCTTTTTGACCTTTCCTTAGGATAAAATAAAAAGTCGGTGGCGACTCTTGCTAAACCGAAACATTTGCGAACACAAACACAAAATCCCAAGTCAGTTCTCCCACCGTATCACACTTACCATCCTTCTTAGGCACCGGAACAACGTTGGCAACCCACTGCGGGTAAGAAGTGACAGCTGGAAATCGGGCGTCAAACTGTTTCATGACCTCAGCTTTGATTTTCTCAGACATCTCAGGGCGCATACGACGAACCTTCTGCTTTACCGGAGGACAGTCTTCTTTAGTCGGCAGGCGGTGAACCACAATATCAGTGTCCAGACTAGACATATCTTTATAAGACCAAACGAAGATCTCAACATAGTCGCGTAGCATCTGTATCAACCGTTGTTTGACACTAGGCTCCAGATTTGCACCTATCTTGACCTCTTTCCTATCTTCCTCTGTACCCAAATTTACTGATTCAACTGGCTCTTCATGGGTCTGTATGGCCCTTTCTTGCTGTAGTAACAATCTAGCAAGTTCTTCGGGCACCTCACAATCATCCTCACCTTCGTCCTAGGCTTGGTTGATCGGATTTTCAAAGTCATAACTGGAAGTAGCAGAGTTGTTATCAATGGGATCCAGAGTGGATATGGATCTGCATTATGATACGTGAGTGTGTGTTAGAGAATAGTTGTTTTTGATGAAGCGAGAGACAAAAAAAGAAAAACAAGGAGCGCAAAATTTTTAATGCAAGAAACGTCCAATGCTTTATTAATGATATATGAAAATGACAAATAATAAGCCCTCACAAACAAAGCCAAGATGCCTCGGGCAAGGCACCGGGTCGTAAAGTTTCAAACTTTCTGTTACAACTCTTAAAACAAAAGTCAATTACTGTGTAACAAAAGAAATGGGTATAAAGTCCTTCACCGTCCAGTTGTTCAATCCACTGTTGGTAGTCGGGTGGATCCACCTGTTGATATCTGAATCTTCTTCACTGTCCTCAATTGCATTCACTCCCTGATTATTGATGTGCAGAGGAGGTCTTCCAATTCGCGCGCGCCTAACAGCCCTTTGAGCCCCTGTAGTAAAGCCCAAACCAAACTTGTCAGTTTTTTGTGTGAAATCAGGGAGCTGACCCCAATTTGCACACCCACCTTTTTCAATTACAGCTCTGGCATCCTTGAGGGAAGTCGTCTTCATCGGAGGTTTGTCAAAAGCAACTTCAGTCGATGCTAAAGTCTGGGGGACCTCTTCAAAGTTATGACAAGGGGTTTCGATGAACTCCCCATCCATCTCCATGTAGTGAAAGGAATTGAGATGACTCACCATGTACTCCTCTTCTCCTCGCACCGTAACAATCTTCCATTTTACCGGATATTTCAACATCTGATGGAGCGTAGAAGTCACTGCCCCCGCCTTATGAATCCAAGGACGACCCAGCAAGCAAGAATAAGATGGTCGGATATCCATCACATAGAAAGTAGATGCAAAAGTCTGAGTGCCAACTTTAACAGGGACGTCCACCTCCCCGTGCACCATCCTTTTTGACCCATCGAAAGCCCTGACCACAATATTGCTCGGCTTCAGAATCAAACCTTCACAGTCCAGACGGTCTAATGCTTTCTTGGGTAAAACATTCAATGAGGACCCGATATCCACCAGTACATGGGCCATAGTAGTGCCCCTGCACTCGATCGAGACGTACAGAGCGTCATTGTGATTTCTTCCTTTAACGGTCAGATCTGCATCTGAGAAACCCAACCCGTTGTCGGCAGTCAAACTAGCTACGCAGTCTTTGAATTGATCGGCAGAATTTTCCTGCGGCACATGCGCAGTTTTGAGGAAAACAATTAAAGCCTTTGCATGGGCTTCAGAACACAATAACAAGGTACTTGCTCATCTTTTGAAAATTGCTTGTGTATGTGCTTTGAAAAGTTTTGTTTTACTTCGTTTTAACCCTTGTTTCTGTCCTCAAGAGTGTTACGAAGTTGTTTTGAAAATATTGTTTGAAGAGTGTTTGGTGTGAAAAAGTTTGATTTAAGCAAGTACCTACTAGCATCTACCTACTCGAAAAAAGGATTGTTTCTATTCTTGTTTCCTTTAGACAGCACTATCCCACTATTGAGAAATAGGTAGCACCGTCGTTGGAATTGTAAGGGTCAATTCGAAAGGGACGTTCGATCACTAAAGCAATATTAGGATACCTTAGTAATAACCCTAGAGTCTTAAGATCATATTCGAGGCAACATTTCCGAGGCAACATTTCTGAGGCAACATTCTGAGGCAACATTTCCGAACGGGACATTTAATCTTTGTTAGACAGGAGGGTAACCACTAAGACACCTTATACTTAATGACCGTTTACTGAAGGCAACCGAAGTGAGAGTATACCCTATGAGTGCGCATGTGTGAGTGATTTGATTTCAGTTATTACCTTTGCACATTAGGGTTTTCTAGCTGTTTTAAATTATCATGCAATCTTGTCATACAATCATATTAACATACATCTAAACAGTTAATATTTGCGAGAATTAAAATGCGAGAAAATAAACCTACGCTATTACAAGGCTTCGGGATAGGGATTAATTACATAGCCAAAAAACCCCCGCAAAAGACGATAAATAAAGAAAATCCTAATTTAAACTATTACATACCGTAGACAGTTACATCATTACGAAAAATAATAAAAATGCGTGATGAATCAAATGCAAAATAATTAGGGTTTTGACCCCAACTATACCTAATTGCAATTTTAAAGGAAAATTCATTTTTTGGTCGTTTTTGTGTTATTTGAGAAAATAAAGCTCAATTGAATAATAATAAAAAACCTAATTACTAATTAATTTTAATTTAAGGAAAAAATAAATAAATTAACCTATTTTTGTATTTTTCATATTGAGAAAGAAATAAAGAATTAAATCACAAGTTTAACCCTAATTTTTTTCTAATTGGTTTTAATAAAAAAAAGTTAGAATTTCCTTAAATTAAATCAAACTAAATTATATTAAATTTGATAAAATAAAAACCTACTTCTAATTTTTTTTTGTGAAACTCTTGATTTTATGATTTTGTGAAAAAAGAAATTAATTGTGTTAGAAAATAATTAAACAAATTAATTTAAATAAAAGAAAAAAATAGAGAAAAGAAAGGAATGGGCCTGATAGCATTAGTAAAAAGGGGGGTGCTGTTTGCAAATCTGAGCCCAACAAGTCAAGGCCTTGCTGACTTCTCCCAATCCCATGTATACGTGCATTTTGGACACATTGGATCTGGCAAGGAGCATAACAAATGGCTGATGTTGAGAGCGTAAGGAATATGCTTGAGAAGGTGAAGCACTGGATTACCCTGAAAATGTTGAGAAAATAAAATGCACACGCCTGGGATCGAACCCAGGACGTGTGCATCAAAATCCAGCATCCTCACCATCTGCGCTACCATGTTAGTTGTGATAATAATGAAATAAATATAATATAATACAAACAACGTGCCACGTTTCCCAAAACGCGCGAAATTCAAACTGATCATTCACACACTGCCACGCCATTGTCTTCTTCATTGATTATGTCGTTTTAGATAAAAGACTTTTACATACGGACATCAAGCGTAGGTATATCCCATGTGCATTTCCAAAATCTTATATACGCATGATAAATGAAAACCAATGGTACCAATCAACTCGTTTCAACCTCACGAGCATCATGGTACCATTATTAATGTCCAATTTTCCCTGTACAAGAAACCCCTAAAAAAATCACGAACCCTAGCCATGGTGTTGTACCCTAAAATTTGCCCTCTCATTTCATCAATATTTTCTCACCACAAGACCCTTGGAGCTCAAGATCAAGTTAGGGTTTGCTTTGCTCAAGACTCCTCCTTGCACTGTTGACCCAAATTAGGGTTTGAGTTTGCACAAAGATGTTTTGACCTAAAATGCCCAAAGTGACTTTCATGCTTCATGTTGGACTCACAAGTTTATCCATACCAAGTTTCAAGCCTTGATTCCAATCTTTGCCCAGTCAATTGGACAGTTGACCTAGAAATCAGCTGTATTGGGGAAAAAGTCAACTGTGGCCAATTGACAGTCAAACTTCATAATTTTTGACCCACGTCAACATAATGAACTCATATGAACCATTTGGTCAAGTTTGGATCACAATTCCACAAGAAATTTGAGCAGATCACCAAAAGGGCAAAATGGTCATTTTCAGGGTTTTGACTACACAAAGGCAATTTTTGACTGTTTGACCTAACCAATGGCAAACCAAGCTCACATATGGACTCAAGAACTCAATGGCATTGTCTTGACACATTCAACAAGTTCAAAAAATCCCAAATGCACAGGATTGACAGATGAATTTTTCAGTCAACTGATCAAAATTTGACTGTATACTGAAAAGTCAAACTTTGACTTTTTGGTCAGAATCAAGTGTCAAGATTCATTTTTCATCAAGACATGTCAAATTATGAAACTTGTTCATCAAGAAACCCAAAATTGCAAATTAGGGTTTAGAATGAGAAAATTTCATAACTTAGAATTTTTCTAAGTTATGAAACTTCCTTATTTTTTTCCTAACTTTGTCCCATTTTTTCATCAAGATACAAATGGATTCAAACAAAACTAAAAATATGAAAGTTGTAGTCCATTGCAAAATCTACAACTTTTATTCACAAAATTTTCTCAAAGGAAGCTTGTAGCTCAAGTTATGATTTTTGGAATAAGGGTGCAAAACATTCTTAACTTAGAAAAATTTTGACCTATTCTAGGCAGGATTTTTGTCCAACTTCATGGCCACTTTTCACATGGTTCCACTTGGAATTTCAATTTGCATTACAAAGATGGATTGTAGTACACATTCCAAGCTTTCCAAATTGTCCCAGAACTTCTCAAACACCCTTGTGGTTAGGGAGAATCGAATTTGCAAAGATGGGCAAAAGTCACTTTTGTTCATAACCAAATACATGTTCATAACATTGGCATTTTCAAGTCAGCAGGGTTTGTGATGGTTTGCAGGCCTCTAATCCTCTTCACACTCAATAATTAAATGTCAAACCATTGTGCTAAGATGTTATTTTGTTCATTTGGTCATTACATGCAAGATTAATCTTTAAATGGAAAAAGCATATTTGCCATTTTTGAAAAGGTGCACTTTATGTCAAATTCAAAATCCAAGAGGCATGGGCAAAATCTTTGAAGCTAGCATTTGTACACAAATCCCTCTGATCAAGAAGAAGATATGCAGCATGCTCAAGGACTTGGTACATGCCTATAACCCAACTTGCATTTCCTTACTTCAAAGGGAAGAAAACTTGCAAACTGATACCAATCTCTCATTCCTGTAAACACCAACCTAAGCAAACTTTGTTCTCATCTTTGACACTCCCTAACTGACCTAAAGCACGATTCCTTCACCCTCAATCCATCCTCATATCCAAAAACACAGTTTTTCTGCAAAACAGAGTCTCTGCTGCAGATTGACTTCCACAGTCCATTCCACTCGTGCACTTTGGCCAAAAAGAGTTCAAACAGTTTTCAGTTTTGCAGGTGGACTTCCATAGCTTGATTCAGAGAGGTTCAAAGCAAGCTAAGCATATGAGAAGCATCCTTGGACTTTAGGCAAGCTGTACCAAAGTTCAAACTCCATTGAAGATACCTCCATTGTTGTACACGACTCAAGTTGAACAGGTAAAAATATGAACTTCTATCTTTCTATCCAGGCATGATTAGGCTTAGGTTTGTGAAGAAAACATGTTCTACTCATAGCCCTGAAACCATCCATGTATTTACTTTTCATTTATATTATGCGTGCTGTGAGAATTTTGGCCATGAACATTGAAAAAAACTTAGGTCAGAAATTGGGGATGAAGAAATTCTCCTTCATTTCTGAGAGTTAGGTCAAGATTTTTATATGTATGAATTCGTCTCTTCATGCTCTACATTGTTTATATTATGAGTTTTTGTTAAAAGTCAAAGAATCAGGAATTTGAATGAAGCATAGAGGGTGCGTGTTTTTTTTAGACAGAATGGCTGGAGGTTGAAGAAGGTGGACTTGGGCTGGGCCTGAGTTGTTCTTGCTGCTTGCACCCTCTTTTTCCATTTACACCCCCCTGGCCCATTGTGTGATATTTTATTCATTTTTGATTTTTTCTTTTTGATTCTGACTTATCATTTTTTGCCCAAATATAAAAAATATTAAAAATATTTTTCCACCCATTTTTGTATTTTATTTGGAATTTATTTGTTTTATTTGAATTTATACATGTAAAATAAATATAAATATCTTTTTAGTTAAAACATTAGAGATAACACAAAAATATATTTTCAGCCATTATTTTTTATTTACCTCTTGAAAACATTTTCTAAAAATATACTTTTTTGTAAATAATTAATATTTTATTTTAGTATATATTTAGTATATTTAATATATAATATAAATACTTGCATATATTTATTAAAATACTTAGGATAAAATATGAAAATAATACATTTTTATTTTTATTAATATATGACACTAAAAAAATACTTTTTTACAATATACTTCCTTTTTTATTTTTGTATAAATTAATATATAAATATTGTATATAATTAATAAATAATTGCTATTTATTCAAAAATTAGGGTTTTGCCCTAAACCATAAAAATACTCCAAAATTAACCTTTTTATTTTTGTTTATATTTTACATTGAAAAATACTTTTACATACATAAAAAACCATTTTTGTGCATAATACATTTTGCATATTTATTTTATTTATTTAATTATTGCACAATTAAATAATTTGTATATTCAATATGGATGTAATAGTTTTAGATTTAATTTCTTGCTAAATATCCCCCCATTCAAACATTTGTACCCCCATCCCCATAATTGTGTTGTAATAATTTAGGACTTTAAATTTCCGCATTTAAAAGCTTTCAAATTATGCCATGATAGACTTAGGGTTTGTATGCAAATCAACCAACAAATAGCTTGATTAATACAAAGACAAAAAAACATGAAAATGGACAACACCAATCACACTTGCACCCTTAGGGTTTCTCCACTTGTTGCCTTCAAAAATGGGCCATGTTGCATGTTGAGTGTCCTTGGCAAAACAAAAACAAATCAAATGATCATAGTCCCTCGATGACGCTTTCTCAAGTTGCCTAAAAATGATCAAGTCCCTTAAAGGAAAAATTGCCAAAGACACTTGGCACTATTGCATTCATGGTCTAAACGATGACCCGCGCCCGTCCCGTTAACATCCTAACACAAGATTGCCCACTAAATACAATGGTGGAACAATACTGTTAAAAGGGTTAAAACATAGAAAAAAGCTTTGAGTAAATTTAGGAGTAGAAAACTCTTAGTTACTTGACCAACTTGCAAAAAAAATCCTTGCCATTTTTCAAAACACATTCCACAACACAACTTTCAAAAACAACTTTCAAAACCTTGAAACATCTTTTCAAAAAGACAAACACCTTTGTAAAACATTTGAGTAAAGAATTGTTACAAGGGTTTCCTAGACAAGGCATCTTTTTCAAAACATTTTCAAAGCCACACACAAAGCACCATTTCAAACAATTGAAAATGCAAGGCAAGTGATCTAAGCAAGTAACTAAGAGCCCATGGATAACCATGGATAGAAAGGGTGCTAATACCTTCCCTTTCTATAATATACTCCCCGAACCCAAGAAAACATCTCAAAGGTTTTTGCTGTGCTTTTTAACCTTTCCTTAGGATAAAATAAAAAGTCGGTGGCGACTCTTGCTAAACCGAAACATTTGTGAATACAAACGCAAAACCTCAAGTCAGTTCTCCCATCGTATCACAGAACTGGCGACTCTGCTGGGGAGAAATTTAAAAGTGGAGTAACCTTAGGGCTTAGATCACCCTTTTGCATGACTAATTGTTTGCTTTGATTGCTTTACATGTTGGTTCTCTTGTTTGGGCTTGAAATCCTACACCTGGATTTGGGGAAACATTCATAGATAGCAATACGTTGTGGAAACTGTACGGGGTATACCGACGCGGTTGAAGCAATAGCTATATTAGTGCGACATATTTGTGAGTACCGGTAACCCTTGAGTTCAATCAAGGAGATTACGGGGCCGCTGAGTGATGTCACTAAGCACTAATGACCTAGAACCTTACTTGACCATCTTGGCCTTTTATTAGGGGTAGTGAGATGACCGGCTTTGGTGCAGTCCGAAGTTGGTATATACTCGATACTACACTCATTGAGGGTTGTTTTCTTGGAATATTTTGGTCGCTAGTTAAGTGGCTAAACCAAAACAATGAACATGGAAAACAATCCAATGATATTGAGCTCCTTAGAACCCGGTTACTATTTATAGGACAGGTTTTTAAGCCAACTACACTCAAGAGGGTACTTACCTATGAAACCTCATGCAAGCCTGAAACTAGGGTTTTGTGTGACTTGCTTGTACATATGTTTGTGCATACATCATGAGCATCATAAAGCATCATATGCATCCACTAACCATTTCAAGGGTTTGGATCTTCATCTTTGTTCTTGTTTTGTAGGTCATGGAAATTCTTCGCAGGAAAACTATCCAAGTCAACCTTGTGAGAATCCCTCCTCAACTCAAGGAGCTCACATCCAGAATTCCAGTAAGCTTTCTCTTCAGTGAAAGACATGGTAGACTGCTCAGCCTAGTCAACACCAACATTCAAGAAGACATGGTGAAAGTGTTGTTCCAGTTCTTTGTCCCCCTTCACCACTGTTTCACATTCCCCGACTACCAATTGGTGCCCACTTTGGAGGAATTTTCTCAACTCTTGAGAATTCATATTCTTAATCAACTACCCTACAACGGTACGGAAAAAGAACCAAAGCCTGAAGATGTTTCTCAAGCACTACACTTGCAACCATCTGATATCAAGGGGCATTGGGAGACTAGAAGTGGTGTCAAAGGCTTCTTGGCAAAATTCTTGTTTGAGAAGGCACAAGAGTGTTATAATTCATTGGATCTACAAGCCTTTGAAGAAATTGTGGCACTCCTCGTTTATGGGTTGGTCTTGTTCCCAAATCCTGACCAACTTATAGATATTAACGCTGTCAAGATTTTCCTATCCAGGAATCCAATACCTATATTGCTTGGGGACATCCTCCACTCATTTTACACACGAACAATGAGAAAGAGAGGTGTTCTCATGTGTTGTACTCCTCTCCTTGCAAGGTGGTTTATTTCGCACCTTCCACAATCTGTTTTGAAGAATGAGCAAAGCTTAAGGTGGTCACAACGGTTGATGACCCTCACACATTCTGATGTACATTGGTGTTCTCGGTCCAGAGAAAATGTCATCATCATTGATCGTTGTGGGGAATTCCCTAATGTCCCATTACTTGGAATTAGGGGAGGCATTACCTACAACCCCTGTTTAGCTCTAAGACAGTTTGGATATGCTCGGAGGGATGGCCCTTATGACATGCTGATTGCTGACCTAGTTTTTGACTTCGACAACGATGCGCAAGGACTTCGACAAAGATTCATCAGAGCTAGGAGGATGCCTAACAAAGTGGATAGTAAGACACTGGGGCACAAGAATTCTATCCCCCTTGAGCCTTATCTCAAGTGGGTACGAACCCGCGCCCAGAATCTTATGATTCCATATCCTCACATTCTCCCCTTGATCAAAGAGCCTGTTACGAAAGGAGAGGTTCCATACGCCATCCTACATCCTGACATGCCAACATCATGGGAAGAAATGAAAAATAGTTGGATCCAACTCAAAGAAGAACAGAATACTTTTGAAGCCAGCTTCTATGCCAGTGAGAAGAAGGTTTTGGAGCTTACCCGCCGACTTCATGAGGAGGAAACTCTCAACACTTACATCGCACCAAAGAGGATGCGCAATGTCTTTTTACATTAAGAATTTTGTAATATTTTGCCCATGGGGCACTTATGTACTAACAATTTCTTCTTAATATGACGTGTGTTCCTTTTTGTTTGCAACAAATTTGAATTTCTGAATCCTTGAATGTATTACATGAATAACATATCATTCATCATATGCATAAACAGGTCTTCACACCAGGTTTCCTTATCTTTCTGTTGTTTATTTCAGCAAGATGGATTTGGAGCAGACGGTTAAGGATCTGCAAGCACAGAATTCTCAATTCTAGCAACTCCTCATGACCTTAGCAAAGGGTCAAGAGGACCTCAAAGCACTGTTGGAGAAAAATAAATAGAAAAAGAAGAAGAGGCCCGGAGTAGCCACTTTTGGAAGAAGGTTTGAAAGCAACACTAGAAAAGTTCTCGAGTTCCCCTCAACGTCTGATGAAGGGGATGGTAAAGGAAAAGGGGATGCGATACCTTCTGAATCTGAAGTTGAAGAGGAGGAAGAGGAAGAAGACGAAGATTACTCCGAACAACAATATCCCCCGGTGGATGATAAATACAAGAATCTTGAGGATAGATTGGCAGCCATGGAGTTGCAGAGGGTACCTGGTTTAGATTTTGAAGAACTAGGGTTGGTCGATGGGATCGTCATCCCTCCCAAATTTAAAGTACCGACATTTGCCAAGTATGACGGCCTGTCCTGCCCAAATATGCATCTGAGATCGTATGTCAGAAATATCCAACCCCACTCATCTGATAAAGACCTTTGGGTACACTTTTTCCAAGACAATTTGTCAGGCACACAATTGGACGGGTTCTATCAACTCGAGAGATCAGAGGTTCATAATTGGGAAGACTTAGCTGCTGCTTTTTACCGTCAATACCAATACAATGCTGATTTGGCGCCCACTCGTACTCAGTTACAAAGTATGGGGATGGCTTCCGATGAAGGATTTAAAGAGTATGCCCAGAAGTGGCGTGATCTGGCTGGAAGGGTGCAGCCACCATTATCAGACAGAGAGCTAGTTGACATGTTTCTGAGGACCCTGTCTGGCCCTTTCTTCAATCATTTAATTGGGAGTTCCTCCGCGGGATTTACTGAACTAATTTTGACCGGCGAAAGGGTCGAGGCCGGTATTAAAAGTGGTAAGATTCAGAAGACGCCTCCGTGTCCACTACTGTAAAGAAAGCCTTCCCGGCTAAGAAGGAAGCCTCTGTTGTTTACTCTCAGAAAAGTCAGGGAAGAACCGAGCGTCGGCCGACTATAGGGGCTGTGATGATTCAAAACTCTTCAAATGATCAACCTCGCGGCAATCAGTCGAGACCTAATCAACAACGGGTAGAAAGGCCACAACGGCAGTTCACCCGAATCAACATGACGCCAGCGCAAGTACTCCCTCATTTGTTGAAGCTGAATCTTACCAGTTTAAAGGAAGCGCCAAAGAACCCTAACACCTCCTCTCCATACTACCACTCCAATGCTAAGTGTGCTTACCACTCTGACAGTGCTGGGCATGATACTAATAATTGTTGGGCGCTTAAGAATAAAATCCAGGACCTGATTGATGCCAAGGAAGTAGAATTTAATGCTCCTGAGAAGCCCAATGTGATATCTGCTCTGATGCCCAAGTACGACCATAATGTTCATGCCGTTATGGAAGACCTTCATGTTACTGATGTTGCTGATCTATTGACTCTGTTACTAGTGATTAAAGAGAATTTGATGAGAGACGGGATATTCCCAGGCTGCGGGAAGGACTGTTACTTTTGTTTGAACATACAAGCCGACTGCCCAATGTTGAAATCAGGTGTCCAACACCTGATGGATACCCAAGAGATACTTTTCCAAAAAAAACCAGTTGATGCCTTCACTCCTGCTACTTTTGCTACTTCAACCAACGATATTGCAATCATAACCATTTCCGAAAATCCTCCCAAGGCTTGAAAAAGGCCTGTCAGGATTACGCCCGACCCTAAATTTGTACCATTAAAAATCACCATGTCGGGGCCCGTCCCGTATCAATCTAACAAGACGATACCATGGAACTATGGAGGAGAAATATTCTATCATGTAATCAAGCAGATTGAAGCAGTCCAAGAGAATTCTGAAGAGGAAGTCCCTGATATAGGGAACATTACGGGTACAAGCAAGATAACCCGCAACGACCGGATCTTTTCTCCGGAGATTGCTCCCCCTCGAGCAGTTTTCGGACCCTCGAAAGCTTCTGCACCTGTTAGGTCATCTGTGTAAGACCCGATAATTGAAGAATTAGATACTCCTGAAGCTAGACCATCTGCTGATACTACCAACAAGGGTAAGGGGATACTGGAAGCGCCTGTCAAGACGAAGGCTCATGTTGTGGTTATCCCCGAAACCACTCAGAAAGAAATGGATGAAATCTTGAAAATAATCAGAAAGAGTGACTATGACGTCGTGGAACAGCTAGGGCAGACCCCTTCTAAAATTTCAATGTTGGCTCTTCTACTCTGTTCTGAGGCCCATGCTAAGGCCCTGATCAAATTTTTGAAGGCGGCTCATGTACCCCAAGAGACTTCGGCTGACCAGTTTCAGGAGTGTGTGGCCAGTCTTACTGCTGATAATGGCCTTGGCTTTTCCGATGCTGACTTAACTCCCAAAGGAAGGAAACACAATGACGTGTTACATGTCTCAGTTGAATGCAGGGGAACCACCCTCGCCCATGTCTTAGTTGATACTGGTTCTTCCTTGAATGTGCTGCCGAAGAAAGCCCTGGACCGTTTGGACTGTGAAGGATTGACCCTCAAACCTATAAACATCGTTGTTAGGGCCTTTGATGGGTCCAAAAGAATGGTTCATGGAGAGGTTGACATTCCTATCAAAGTAGGCACAAAAGTTTTCAACTCCACCTTTTATGTGATGGACATTCGTCCGTCATATTCGTGTTTATTAGGAAGACCGTGGATCCATTATGCCGGGGTAGTTACCTCCTCTTTGCACCAAATGCTGAAATATCCTGTTAAGGGTAAGATTATAACAGTGCACGACGAGGAAGAGTACATGATAATTCATCTCAATTCCTTCCGCTATGTGGAGTTGGATGGCGATTTCATCGAAACGCCTTTCCAACATTTTGAGGAAGTTTCTCCTGAGGTAGCAGTTGCGAAGACAATGGTGGAAATGCCTATCATTCCCAAGCATATGCCTAGGATGGAATCTCTCAAGGACGCAGAGGCAGTGGTCAAAGAAAGGAAGAATACAGTATGGGGGCAATTGCCTGATTTTCCCCATAAGACGGACAAATTTGGACTAGTGTTTACAGCTGCAGGACAGAAAGCTATGCGTCGCCTCAAGACTTGAAGGCCACCAGTAAGGATCACTCACCATGAAGTTCTTGTTGTTGAAGATGAAGATGAAGAGAACAACTTCGAAGATTGGATCTTCCCAACCGTCGAAGGGGGTCTAAGCAACTGGGAAGCAAAGGATTTTATTCCCATCACCTTCATCAACCAGTAATTTTATCTTTGAACAATTTCTTATTTCGGTCTGTAATAACTAAAACAATTTGTACACTATTTTCACCTCATGCCTTGCTCGGGGTATGTAGGTCCATTTGTAAGGGCTTGATTTTCTTCATTATCATATGCCATGTTTTAATGAATCATTGGACGTCTTCATTTATAAACTGCTGTGTTCATTTTCTTTCCTTTTGCATGTTGCTTTTGTTTAAGGATGGCTATCCCTTACACACACCCACACTCACAAATGCAGGTACCCATACACTCCGGATTCCATGGGTGACTATTCTGCTTTAGCCTTCGATAACTCTGAAGATTTGGTCAATCATGCTGAGTACGAAGTTGACAAAGACTGTGAAGTGCCGGGAGAGTTAGCCAGACTTCTACAACAAGAAGAGAGGGCTATTCTGCCTCATGAAGAGTTGCTAGAAACCATCAACTTGGGGACAGAGGAAGACAGGAAAGAAGTAAAAGTGGGTGCCAACCTGGAACCAGGTGTCAAGGAGCGCTTAGTGCAGTTGTTGAACGAATATGTTGAAATCTTCGCCTGGTCTTATGAAGACATGCCAGGGTTAGACACAGATATTGTGGTTCACCGTCTTCCTACAAGAGAAGATTGTCCACCGATTAAGCAAAAGGTCCGCCGAATAAGGCCTGACATGTCTGAAAAGATCAAAGCTGAGGTAATGAAGCAATTCAACATTGGCTTTCTGGCTGTTACTTCCTATCCACAATGGGTTGCTAACATTGTGCCCATGCCTAAGAAGGACGACAAAGTCAGAATGTGTGTGGACTATCGGGATTTAAACAGGGCTAGCCCCAAAGACGATTTTCCACTGCCACACATCGACACTTGGTTGACAACACATCTCAACACAAGGTATTTTCCTTCATGGACGGATTCTCGGGATACAACCAGATCAAAATGGCCCCCGAGGACATGGAGAAAACTACTTTTGTCACGCAATGGGGTACCTTCTGCTACAAAGTGATGCCATTCGGACTGAAGAATGCAGGGGTAACCTATCAACGCGCCATGGTAGCTTTGTTTCATGATATGATACATCATGAGATCGAATTTTACATAAACGACATGATAGCTCGATCACAGACAGAAGAGGAACACCTTAATCATTTGCAAAAGCTGTTTTCCAGGTTGAAGGAGTATAAGCTCAGACTGAACCCAAGCAAGTGCACTTTTGGAGTTAGGTCTGGTAAACTTTTGGGATTTATTGTCAGCAACAAAGGCATTGAGGTTGATCCAGCTAAAGTAAAGGCTATACAAGAAATGCCTGCCCCCCGCACTGAAAAGGAGGTTAGAGGATTCTTGGGACGCTTAAACTATATTGCAAGGTTCATCTCTCACCTGACATCTACCTGTGAGCCCATTTTCAAACTATTAAAGAAAGATCAGGTAGTTGAATGGAACAATGATTGTCAAGTTGCTTTTGATAAGATCAAGGAGTATTTATTAGAACCTCCTATTCTGATGCCACCCGTCAAAGGAAGGCCGTTAATCATGTATCTGACTGTTTTGGATAACTCAATGGGGTGCGTACTGGGCCAACATGACGAGTCTGGCCGAAAAGAGCATGCCATTTATTACCTTAGCAAAAAGTTTACCGACTGTGAGACTCGTTACTCACTGCACGAGAAAACTTGTTGCGCTTTGGTATGGGCTGCTCGCCGGCTAAGGCAGTATATGTTGACTCATACCACTTTGCTGATTTCCAAGATGGATCCAATCAAGTATATCTTCGAGAAGCTTGCTTTATCTGGAAGAATCGCTAGATGGCAAATGATCCTGACTGAGTATGATATCCAATATACTACCCAAAAAGTTATAAAGGGGGGGGTGTACTAGCTGACCATCTAGCTCATCAAGCCGTCGAAGATTACCAATCCTTGAGATTCGACTTCCCCGATGAGGACATCATTACATTGGATAACATTGAAGGTAACGGACCGTATGACGGACCTAAACAAGGATCCCGATGGACCCTGTACTTTGATGGTGCTTCAAATGAACTTGGCAACGGTATCGGTGAGGTACTCATTTATCCGGAAGACTGCCATACACCCTTCACTGCCCGACTTTGCTTCAGCTGTACCAACAACATAGCTGAATATGAAGCTTGCATCTTTGGTCTCAAGGCTGCTATAGACTTGGGAATCAAATCTTTGGTCGTATTTGGGGACTCGGCTTTATTTATTAGTCAAGTCAAAGGAGAGTGGGACACCAAACATCCTAATCTTATCCCATACAAAGAACATGTCTTGACATTGTTGCCTCATTTCGAGCAGGTTACCTTCGAGCATTTCTCACGAGAAGAAAATCAGTTAGCCGATGCTATGGATACAATGTCTTCCATGTTTAAACTCAACTGGGATAACGAGGCTCCCCAAATTACCATCGAGCGAATGGACGAACCTGCGCACTGTCACGAGATTAATACCGAAGAAGTAGTGGAACAACCCTGGTTTCATGAAATCAAAAGGTATCTCCAGACTCGAGAATATCCTGAAGGAGCTTCCGTCAATGACAAAAAGTTCTTAAGGAGATTTATTGCCAAGTTCTTCCTAAGCAATGGCATCCTTTATAAGCGCAGCCATGATTGTGTTCTACTTTGTTGTGTGGACAAAGCTGAAGCAGAGTTGATCATGACCGAAATACATAGTGGCACATTTGGCACCCACTTGAGCGGACATACGATGGCCAAAATATTCTAAGGGCAGGCTACTAGTGGTCTACCATGGAAGCTGATTGTCATCAACATTCCCGTACCTGCCACAAGTGCCAAGTCTACACCGACAAGGTACATATTCCTCTTGTTCCTCTCAACGTTCTGACAGCTCCTTGGCCATTCGCAATATGGGGCATTGACATGATTGGAGAGATCAAGCCCACGGCATCTAATGGACATCGCTTCATCCTGGTGGCTATTGATTACTTCACCAAATGGGTCGAGGCAGCTTCTTATGCCTTTGTTACAAAGAATGTGGTTGCCCGTTTCATCAAGCGGAATCTCATATGCCGGTATGGTATCCCCGACAGAATCATCACGGACAACGGTACAAATTTGAATAACACTATGATCACCGCTCTATGCGAACAGTTCAAGATTTATCATCATAATTCATCTCCCTATCGGCCAAAGATGAACGGTGCTATTGAAGCCGCGAACAAAAATATCAAGAAGATCATTCAAAAGATGACAGTCACCTACAAGGACTGGCATGAGATGTTACCGTTTGCTCTGCATGGGTATCGTACCACGGCACGTACTTCAGTAGGGGCAACCCCATTTTCTTTGGTATATGGCATGGAAGCTGTTCTACCTATGGAAGTTCAGACTCCTTCCTTAAGGATTATGAAGGATGCCGGTTTGAATGAAGACGATTGGATTCAGATCCGGCTTGACCAACTTAACTTGATCAACGAGAAGCGACTTACTGCTGTTTGTCATGGTCAAACATATCAAAAACAGATGATCAAGGCTTTCAACAAGAAATTCAGGCGTCAGGTATATCAAGTCGGAGATTTTGTAATCAAGCGGATCATCTTGCCGCAAAGTGATCCCAGGGGCAAGTGGACTCCTACCTACGAAGGACCATTTGTGATCAAGAGCATCTTTTCTGGTGGGGCAATGATTCTGACCACCATGGACGGCGAAGACTTACCGCACCCTGCGAACGCAGACATAGTCAAAAGATACTACGCATAAAACGACCCGACAAGTTGAAAACCCGAAAGGGCGACTTGGGAAAAAATGGGCATCTCGGTGAATCGAAAACCCGAAAGGGCGGTTCAGGCAAAAATTAGGGATAAAAAAAAATCTGTACACCCGGCAAGTTGAAAACCCGAAAGGGCGACTTGGGTAAAAAAGGGTTTCCCGGTGGATCGAAAACCCGAAAGGGCGGTCCAGGAAAAAGTTAGGGAATCAAAAGCGTATGACTATGTCTCGTCGGATCACTTTAAGAACAATATCTTCACCAACAAAGCTCCAATCTACTGATCAATCCAGTCATCGGCGGACGAAGCAGCGAATGGACAAGATACTCAGAGTTGTGAAGGCTATAGCAGAATGGGAACCCCATGGAATTGTTACAGATAGCCATCTTTCTTTTGTATGAAATTTTTCTCAATTTTTACTACAACATTATCTTACTAGGATGTTTGTCTCCTTTGTACAAAGATACTTACGAAAGTTAATACAAAAATACTTCAAAGTGCAGAAATTTGCTTGCCTTTCTTTTCTTTTTACACTTATGTTTTATTTGGAAACGTCCAATGTTTTGTTGAATAGGCATATGCATTTGAATATAATCATTGCTTAATAAATAAAACGAAATTGAGAAAGGATAATTACTGATAGGTTGAAGGTGTAGGAAGATATCTTTGTGTTGTTCCAGAAAGGAAATCCCCTACAGTACATCATTCAGATCCTCAACAAAGCTAAAATTTGGAGTATATTTCCCCAAGCGGAGTTAAGCTTCAAGATCCCCAGCGGAGCCAGTACATTCTAAGCTTGATTCCCCAGCCGAGTTAAGTTTCAAAGTTCCCATCAGAGTTCAAACTCCTGATCCCCAATGGAGCCCGAAAACCCTGAAAAACCTATCCCCCAGCGGAGCCAGAGTGTTCTAAACCTTCTTCCCCGGCGAAGTCAAATTTCCAACTATCAACCCCCGGTGGGAACTGTTTAACTTCCCCCAACTTCCCCAGTAGTTTGGCATACAACCTAAAGCTCTTGTTTTCACCGGCCGAATAAACATTCTCCCCATAGAGTTATCTCCCAGCAGATTGAAGATTCCTGGTCTCATTTCTCCAAGCAGAAGCCTCTTAGGTTTTAACTCCCCAGTAGAGATTTTCAGAGTTTTCTTATTTCCCAAGAAAGTCATGAAGGATTCTCATTCCCCGCAGAAGTTGTCAGGACCCTTGTAAATCCCCATAAGCCACTAAGGATTTTCATTCCCCAGCACTGGTCCCAGGATTTCTCATTTCTCAAACAATCAGAGATTCTTTAATCACCAAGCAGTCAGCAAGGATTTCTCATCTTCAGCAATCAAATATTTTTGAATCCTCAGCATTGGTCAAAGATTCACTTTCCCCGGCAGCAGTCAAGGATTTCATTGTCTCCAGTCATCAAGGATTTATTTTCCTCAGCAAGACAGCTACTCAGCTTACATGCATAGCCATTACATTCATATATCATAAACATTGATGAAACACAGTTCATTGCATCATACATATCATGCAACATAACTTTGTGTTTAGCTAACATTTTACCCTTTTTCAGGATAAGATTAAAAGGCTACCATTAACAATTATTCAGATACAGTATGGATACACCCCAGACACGGCGGTCATTCTATTACTCATTTAGAATTTCAAGTCAAAATACAGTACGGATACACTCCAGACACGGAAGTCATTCTACTACTCATTCAGACTTCAGCAATCCGATACAGACTAGATACGCTCCATACACGACAGCCATTCTATCTCTCATTCAGATTCAACTATCAACTACAAGTTCAGATATGCTCCAAACACGGATGTCATTCTGGCCTTTACACCAGCAGTTTGATTCTCCCCAGTGCAGTCGCCACAGAAGTTTTACTGTCATTTATTCAGATCCCAGTTATAGTTCCAGATACACTCCATACACGGAAGTCAGTCTACTACTCATATAGATCTCAGCTTCAGATACAGTCCAGATACGCTCCAGACACTGTTGCCATTCTGTCACTCATTCAGAATTTATCCTCAGCACACAGTTGCTCCATACACAGATGTTTCTCTGTTACCCATTCAGATACAATACAGACACACTCCAAACACGGCAGTCATTCTAATATTCATTCAAAGAATCAAATACAGTTACAGCTCAGATATGCTCCAGACACGAACGCCATTCTTTTGCTCATACAGACTCAGTCTCCAGATACAGTTCAAATGCATTCCAGACACGGATACCATTTTGATGCTCATTCTTCTGACCTACCACATTGCAATTCAACAAACATTCTTGGATGGAATATTTAATCCCATCTCTAGCAAGATTCTACCATCTCTAAATGGCATCTTTAAGCCCATTTCCTCAACTATATTTTGACGAGTGCAAATTTATGGGCACTCTAGTGTCCAGTCCTCTTTTTCGAGTCACAAAAGGCAAACTTGCCAATCTAACTCTTCAGGTTCAAGAAGATTGAACAGGGGCAACTGTTGTACCCCAAAATTTTCCCTCTCATTTCATCAACATTTTTTCATCACAAGACTCTTGGAACTCAAGATCAAGCTAGGGTTTGCTCTACTCAAGACACCTCCTTGCACTGTTGACCTAAATTAGGGTTTGAGTTTGCACAGGGATGTTTTGACCTACAATGTCCAAAATGACTTTCATACTTCATGTTGGACTCAAAAGTTTTTCCATACCAAGTTTCAAGCCTTGATTCAAATTTTTGCCCAGTCAATTGGACAGTTGACCTAGAAATCAACTGTATTGGGGAAAAGTCAATTGTGGCCAATTGACAGTCAAACTTCATGAATTTTGACCCACATCAACATTATGAACACATATGAACCATTTGATCAAGTTTGGATCACAATTCCACAAGAAATTTGATCAGATCACCAAAAGGGCAAAATGGTCATTTTTAGGGTTTTGACTGTAGAAAGGCAATTTTTGACTGTTTGACCTAGCCAATGGAAAATCAAGCTCAACCATGGACACAAGGACTCAATAACATTCTCTTGACCCATTCAACAAGTTCAAAAGGTCTCAAATGCATAGGATTGACAGATGAATTTTTCAGTCAACTGATCAAAATTTGACTGTACACTGAAAAGTCAAACTTTGACTTTTTGGTCAAAATCAAGTGCCAAGAGTCATTTTCCATCAAGACATGTCAAATTATGAAACTTGTTCATCAAGAAACCCAAAATTGCAAATTAGGGTTTAAAATGGAAAATTTTCATAACTTAGAAATTTTCCAAGTTATGAAATTTTCTTATTTTTTTCCTAACTTTGCCCCACATTTTCACCAAGATACAAATGGATTAAAACAAAACTTGCAACATGAAAGTTGTAGTCCATCACAAATTCTACAACTTTTATTCACAAAGTTTTCTCAAAAGAAGCTTGGATCTTAAGTTATGATTTTTGGAACAAGGGTCCCTAAAACTTTTAACTTAGAGAAATTTTGCCCTAGTTTAGGCAGGATTTTGACCCATCTTCTTGGCCATTTTTCATAAAGTTACACTTGGAGTATTAAGTTGAATTTCAAAGAAGTATTATAGTACATGTTGCAAGCTTTCCAAATTGTCCAAGAACTCCTCAAACACCTTTGTGGTCAGGGAGAATCAAATGCTTGAAGTTGGCAAAAACTCACTTTGATCCATGGCCAATACATGTTCATACAAGTTTCATTTTCAAACCAACATGCTTTGTACTTGCTTGCAGGCCTCTAAACCATTTTACACTCCTTAATTGAATGCAAATCCAATGAGATAATGCATTATCTTGGCCATTTGGACATTGCACACAAAACTAACCCTTAATTAGAAAAAGGTACATTGCCATTTTTGAAAAGTTATGCTTTATGTCAAAACATGATCTTTGAGCATACGGGCCATATCTCAGAAGCCAAATCAAATCCATAAATTCCAGTAACCAAGGGCAAAGTATGCAGCATACAAGATAGAGGGTACATTCCTGTAATGACAAGTAACACATCTTTGCTTCAAAAACAAGAAATTGTCAAAACACTTGCCAACTTGAAAACCAGTCCATGATAGCTTAAACAAAGATTGCAAACACATTTCACACAACCCTTGGAGCCATAAACACGAACTCTTCACCACTCAAACCTCCTTGTACACAAAATCTCCATTTTTCTGCAAAACAGGGCAAGCCCTGCAAAACCACGTCCATCTCCACTTTGCCTCGTGCGTTTTGCCTCAAACTTGTTCCAATACCTTCCATTCAACTCACCTAAACTATTCCAAACCTCCATTGCCAATTGTAACTCCATTAACACACATTGTCATTTTTGTTTGGAAGCTTTGCAGGTTGAGTTCTGTAGCACGATCCAGGCTACTTCAAGATAAACTAAGCATTGAGATAGCTTCAGTGGACATCAGGCAAGCTACCAGACACCTCAAAACCCATTGGAAGTTGCTGCATTGTCCAGCTCGAAGTCAACTGAAACATGTATTTCATGAACTTCTATCTCTCTATTTAGGAATAGTTAGACTTAGGTTTGTGAATGAAAGATGTTGTATTCATAGCCCTGAAACCATACACGTGCTTAGTTTTCATTTATATTAATCGTGCTAGGAGAATTTCATCCATGAACTTTCTGAAAAAACTAGGTTAGAAATTAGGGACCAGAGAAATTCTCTCTGATCTTTGAGAGTTAGCTTAAGTTTTTTATATGGTTTAGATTCGTTGTTTGATGCTCTACAAGTTTCATGTTATGAGTTTTGTCAAAAAAAAACACAGAATCGGGAGATAGCATTTTGTACACCAGAACGCGCGCGTTTGTCTAGAGGAAGAAGATGAAGATGGTTTTGGGTTGGGGCCTGGACAGGCTTGCTTTTGGCACCTCCCAATTCACTTTCAGCACCCCCTGGCCCATCGCTTTGTATTTTTATTATTTTGGCAATTTTTATTTCATTTCTGATTTTGATATTTTATTTTCTAATATAAAAAATACTTAAAAAATATTTTCATAAATGTTTGTATTTATTTGGTATTTATTTTAATTATTTCTAGCATTAATACATTAAATACTTTATATTTATTTTGTTCAAACTTAAAAACAATGTAAAAAACACTGTTATTTTTATTTATTATTTTTTATTTCACATTTGAAAATATTTTCTTGAAATATGTATATTTTTGTAAATAATTTATTTTATTTTTAATACACTCTTAATATATTTAATACATATATATATATATATATATATATATATATATATATATATATATATATATGTATATATGTATATATATATAAATATATATATATATATATATATATATATATTGTATATATGTATATATATATATATATATATATATATACATATATACATATATACATATATATATATATATATATATACATATATACATATATACATATAGTATACATATATACATATACATTTATATAATAAATATATATACATATATACATATATACATATATATATATATATATATATATATATATAAATAATATATATATGATATATATA